>PJEM01000605.1:0-177465 GCA_004023845.1 Helogale parvula
TAGCATGACACCCTCGAGGTCCATCCACTTTCCTACAAATGGCCAGATTTCATTCTTTCTCATTGCCATGTAATACTCCATTGTATATATATCCCACATCTTCTTGATCCACTCATCAGGTGATGGACATTTAGGCTCTTGCCATGATTTGGCTATTGTAGAAAGTGTCGCTATGAACATTGAGGTACATGTGCCCCTATGCATCAGCACTTCTGTATCCTTTGGGTAAATCCCTAGCAGTGCTAGTGCTGGGTCATAAGGGAGTTCTATGGATAGTTTTTTGAGGAGCCTCCACACTGTTTTCCAGAGCGGCTGCACCAGTTTACATTCCCACCAAGAGTGCAGGAAGGTGCCCGTCTCTCCACACCCTCGCCAGCATCTATAGTCTCTTGATTTGTTCATTTTAGCCACTCTGACCAGTGTGAGGTGGTATCTCAGTGTGGTTTTGATTTGTACTTCCCTTATGATGAGTGACACTGAGCATCGTTTCATGTGCCTGTTGGCCATCTGGATGTCCTCTTTGGAGAAGTGTCTGTTCAGGTCTTCTGCCCATTTCTTCACTGGATCATTCATTTTTCGTGTATGGAGTTTAGTGAGCTCCTTGTATATTTTAGATACTAGCCCTTTATCTGATATGCCATTTGCCACTATCTTTTCCCATTCTGTCCATTGCCTGTTAGTTTTTTTGATTGTTTCCTTTGCCTTGCAGAAGCTTTTTATCTTGATGAGGTCCCAGTAGTTCATTTTTGTTCTTGATTCCCTTGCCTCTGGGGATGTGTTGAGGACGAAATTGCTGCGATTGAGGTCTAGGAGGCTATTTCCTGCTTTTTCCTCAAGGGTTTTTATGGTTTCCTGTCTCACATTCAGATCTTTTATCCATTTTGAGTTTATTTTTGTGAATGGTGTCAGAGAGTGGTCTAGTTTCATTTTTCTACATGTTGCTGTCCAGCTCTCCCAACACCACCTGTTGAAGAGTATTTGCCTTCATTTTTGAAGAGTGGTTTTGTTATAGAATTCTTGTTTGACAGGTTTTTTTTTCTCCTTTGGCCTGTCAAATATGCCATTCCACTTCATTCTGTTCTTTATTGTTCCTGATGTGACATCAGCTTTTATTCTTATCCCCTGTATGTGATGAGTCATTCCAAAGTCTTGCAAACTGCCTGTCTTTTATTCTACTGGGTTTTCTAGTGTCTCCTCTGTATCTGGCTTTGCATTGAGCCAGGATAAGAGAGCCAGGGTCTCTCAAGATTCTCCTGAGCTTACATAGTCTTGCAAACAGCCTCCTCCCAGACCACCAGAGTACGCAGGAGCTTATCAAAGCCCATTATGGCGGTCTCAGTACCTGGATCTTCCTACTAAACTTCTAGGAGGCTTTCTGGTCAGTTGTTGGCTCAGTCAGTATTGCACCCCTGGGCAGCTGCAATGTTGGAGTTCCAAATGGAGGCTTCCCCTGGGTCATAAGGGTTTTCTGGAGCCACTCCAAATCAAGTTGCCCTCTTCTGCGCCAAGCTGCTGGGTTCCCAGCCCCGGTAGAGCAATCTCACTGGAACTGGTGGGATTCTGGGGATTTCTCTGGGCTAAAATGTCATCCACCCTCACTCTTCCAGCTAAAGTTTAGCGGCTCTACTTGAGTAAATACTTCTTAAATTGTGTTATGCCTCTGATTGATTTCCAGGGAGCTGAAATGATTTTTATCACAATTTTGTCTAATCTCATCGTTGCCATTGATAGGGACAGGATTTGCTGAGTTCCTCACTCTGCCATTCCCAAAGTCACAATGCAGCTCTGTTGACACTAGATTCTTAAACTCTATTTCAAGTTCTCCTCCCTGGAGGAGCAGTCTCCCTGCTCCCCCTGGGGCAGAAGAGCTTGATTGCACTCTAGAGGCTCAGAGTGGAGGCCAGGGTCTCCATCCGGTCCTCCATCTGGTCCTCACACACCTCCTCTCCCTTCTTTTTTGAGGAGTTAGCTCCTCTGGTGGCATAAGGACAGGAAGGAAGGGACACGAAAAGAGTACATTTTCTCACCTACTGGACAAGGCTGTGACCTCTCTCTCCTGGTTGTGCTCTCTGGCTAATCCAGCCGGGCTCCATTGACTTCTGGATGGCAGTCCCTATATGCTGACTCTCTTAGGGAGTTAATGTGAAAATTCTTGAAACATTCTTTTGGGGGCTTGCCCACTGCTAATAGATTTGACACCGGGATTTGGTTCTGCTTCAACTTCTTTTATCCCCACCCCTTCAGTGGTTAAAAGCATGGTTTCTGTAACCACAGTAACCTGGTTTGAGTCCCAGACGTACTACTATCTCCCTGGGTGACTGTGCAGCTGCATCCTAGCGGCCTCCAAGCTTAGGTTAGAAGACGGTCTGATGAGATCAGAGAAAAGACCTGGAGACAGCGATTGAGACATAGGTTTACTGGGGTAATTTACACACAGGCAGCTCAGGAGCAGCTGACTAGACAAAATTTTTATATCACAGCAACTTAGCGATTATCAGTAGCCCTTCCCTCCTTGGATGGTCAGAGTTTCAAGGAGATCCAGGCCTGCCACGTGGATAATCTTTCTTACAAGGTAGACACTCTGGGTTGGCCGCCCCCAATGCCCCTGACCTGGAACACTGAACAACACATTCTGCTGTTCTTCTGCTTGATAGGAATATGGACAGAGGACAAGATTTCTACATTTTCAAGATAGTGATTAACAGGGGCATTCAGGGCATGCTTGCACAAACTAGCTATCCAGCATGTACCACACAATGACCATGGGAAAGTAACTAAATCTCTCTGAATCTCAGTGTCTTCATCTATAAAATGGGGGTGTGTGTTAATCATATTTCACTAGGTAAGGCTGTGTAAAATACAGTCCCTAACCTCAGTGCCATCTAAAAGCAAAGGTTTATTTTTCACTCCTGTGACATATTAGATGTGGGCTGCTTCGAATCTTTTTCCTTCCAGGACCCAGGGGGAGGGAGCAGGCGTATCTGGACTAGCCATTCTCATGAGAGAGGAAAATGATCAAGAGAGCTGATGGAAATATAATGGCTCGTAACACTTTTGCTCAGATGTGGTGAAAGGCCTTCTGTTCACATTCCATCGGCCACAGCAAGTCGTAAGATCAAGCCTGACCTCAGCGAGGATAGAAAGGACATTCCTCTTACTGGAAACATTGCAATCACCTAGGACAGGTAGTGAGGTATAATCCTTAACAGGAAGAGCTACATAAAAGTTGAGAACAAGACCACCATATCAAAGAATAATAACAGCACCCTTCCTATAGTTGTAAGAATTAAATGAGGTGAAGCGCATCAGATGCATAACAGCATTCTGCACTTAATAAGCGCTCAAGACCTGTTAGACATTATTATTACTTCCAGCTGCTGCTGAGTTTTTCCATTCACTAAACTGAGCTAAACCTGACTTAAGAAGAAGAGAAACAGGAGTTGTAATCACTTCCAATATTCAACTGGAGAAGATAACACTGAGTCCAAGGGCACAGGCCTTCGATTACTGTGGACTCTTCATTAGGGCAGATGATTTTAGACAAGTTACTTAACCTCTTTGAGCCTTAGTTTCCTCAACCTGAAAATGGGGATGTATGGGACTATGTTGTAGGCTTGTCAACAATTAGAGCCAAATTAGTCCAATCCTGTGCACCATAGGAGGAGCTGAGTATTTAATTACTGAATGTGGATCTTGGACTAATTTCAAGTATTCTATGAACTATCAATACAGCTGTATTGATACAGACCCATAATCCCATACAGACCCAATACAGACCCATAAAGGGTCTTTCCAATCTTTGGAGTCTCAGCTTAAATGTCACCTCTTCAGAGAGACCTTTCCTGATAACACTATTTAAAGTGTTTCCTCCACGTCCAGTCACTTGTCCCTTTTTGTCTTTACAGCTTTGAGAGCGCTTAAAATTGTGTTCGGTCACTGGTTTCTTTAATATCCGTCTCTGCCACTAGAAAGGAAGCTCCATTAACTCACGATCTTGTTTTCTGTATTCCCATCTCCTGCCCTGGGTCCGCAGCAACCTCATCAGCAAAACCGGCAGGCGAAGAGGGAAAGGTGAAGGCGGGGGTCCACCTGCGTCTCACGCCCCGCCCAACTCGCGCCTCAAATTCTTTCTAGGCGGGGCACCGCCTCTGTCGCCGTCCAGTGCCCCCGAGGGTCCCGCCCCCCTGTGGGCGTGGCCTACAATGTTATGCCGGCCGCGTGCAGACCATCGTCCAACGGAGGAGAGCTACGTCACACGCACCAGGCGGAAGAAGGGCGTGGCCAGGAGCGAGGCCCCCGCAGTCGCCGGCGCCACCGCCTGACGCCTCCAGGTGGCTACTCTCGGCCCTGGGCCGCTCAGGCAACTCGGAAGCCACTCTGTTTTGGGGTCCTCGCTGCCCTTCCACGTCTCCCGGAAGAGTAGCGGGCCACGACTGGGCCGGGACAGGTTTCTTCTGCCTGGCCCTCTCGCCGCCGGCTGCCGAGGGCGGCCCAGGCGGGCGACGAGGCCGCGGTGCAGTCGCTCCAGAGTCCTCAGGTGAGGCGGCAGCGTGAGCCCAGAGGGCCGGACGGGCCCGCCTAGGGCGTTAACGGCCGTAGGCGCGGGATTGGCGTCCCCTACGCGGAGACTCTGGTCTCTACGCTTTTTGGGGCGGAGGGAGAGGGCAGGCGAGCCCCCTCGGGCCTCAACCGGCATTGTTTGGTGTGCTCCCCTCTCCTCGCTCCCTCCGCCCCCAGCCTGGTTTGGCAGCTCCTCCCCCTCCAGAGGTCCAGCCTGGTGGGTGGGGAGCGAAGGGAGGAGGGGTGTCTATACTCGCCTACCTGAGATCCACTGACGACAAACTCCCTGGGATCGACAGACTGACCCCCGGCTTCCCTTCCTATGTGTTGACACCTGGCCTTCGAAGCAGGCCCTGCCTCTGCTGTCTGCGGACCCAACCCCAGCCCGCGCACTGCCACCCTCTGTTTCTCCCATCGTCGTCCCTGTTGGGCCATTTCCTGGGGCGGTGCCTGAGAAACTACTTGAGGGCACTGCCCCTCTGAAGTCCGCTGGAGTTGTCAGTGCCCAGGGTGCTGGCAAGTGCCCAGGACCCATGTTTGTATTTAATTGGGTAATCCACATTAAGGCATGGGGTTTTGTTTTAAAGCCCTATTAACTTCAAAATAGGAGGCGAGGTATAGGGGGTTAATAAGTATATTTTGGCTGCTTTGATTAGTAAGGATCATTTGCCGCCCAATCGCCACCAAGGTCTGCTTGAGAATAATACTTTAGATGTGTAAGGAGTTTTGTATGTTACAGAGCGTCACACCTTCATTTCCGTGAGGTCACATAAACTGCGAAACACACCGGTGTGGAATAGTCCTATCTTGTTTTTTTGTTTTTTTTTTAATGCTTTTTATTTATTTTTGATAGACAGAGCACGAGAGGGGGAGGGGCAGAGATAGAAAGAGACACAGAACCGGAAGCAGGCTCTAGGCTCTGAGCTAGCTGTCAGCCCAGAGCCTGGCGCGGGGCTCGAACTCACGAACGTGAGATCTGACCTGAGCCGAAGTCGGAGGCTTAACCGACTGAACCACCCAGGCGCCCTGGAATAGCCCCATCTTGTAAGGAACAGGTTTAGAGGGAGAGTTTCTTCTTGAGGTTATTCAGATACTGAGAGGCTAGATGGGAAAGGCACCGGTTTAAAAAAAAAAAAAAAAAGGGTTTGGCTGACTTAGATTTGAGTTGCTGAACTGCCATGGAAACTCTGGGATCTTTCTAAATCTTTTCCCCGTGTGTGAAAAAAGAGCATTGCTGCTTACTGCATACTGTGGTTGTGAAAATTATGTGATAAAGATAATGCTTGTATGGCGTTTCACAAACAAACTACATCCAGCAGTAGTTATGGGTGCCTGCTGTGTGCACAGTGGTAAGCAAAACAGACCCGGTCATCCAGCCACTCCCCTCCTCCCCTGTCCCAGTAGGAAGAGACAGAAAAAATCATATAAAACATGAAAGGTTGTGAGGGAAAAGCCTCATAGAATGTAGATGGAAAGAGAGAGAGCTGTGTTTTGGAGCTCATGACATTCAGGTGAAGACTGAGAACAAGAAAGAGTTCGTGACGAAACAGCGTTCCAGGCACAACAATGTGCACATTCAAGAAATGGTTGTTGATGTTTTGAGTACACTTCTGTATGTATAAGGACTCATTATTTCAGCATTCTGATTCATGCTGGCACCCAAAAAGTACTCAGGTCAATTTTCAAATAAATGGCTCCGCAGTCATTTTTTTAAAATTCTGAACATAGTAGGTGTTGAGCGTGTAGATTACTCTAAGTGTACCTTAGATCATGTGCACGTCTAAATGATCCATAATAGTGCTGTATTTAAACATGAAGGTAGATTTAGTATCAATCCAAAGTTTCTTCAAGTTTTGGTACCTTAAAACAAACTTCAGGGAATTCTTTCTATTTGGTTGTACTGGAACTTTACTATATTGATTATCTGCTACTTACGTTCGCTACGTTAACATTTGCCTTTTGTTGAACTAGAGGAGTTATAACGGTCGTGACCGCTGTAATCATTATGGTAATAGCAGCTACAAAAATAGTGTCTACTGTGTGTCAGGCATTTTGCAACAAGTTTTTTATATATTATTTCATCGTAAATCTGTCCTGTAATGCGAATACGCCTATTTTCCTCATTTTCTAGGTGCAGTGTCTCAGTTCCGGTGAAGTCGCTTGCTCAAGGTTACATGGCTCGTAAGAGGCAGCGTTAGGCTTTCGGTCCAGGACTGTCTGGTTCCGGAGCTCAGTCGTCACTGCTGTGCGCTGCTGTTAGGCCGTACTGATCACTTTATGTTCCTTCTACAGGTTCCCCAATAGGATTATTCTGCTACCGTCATGTCTTGGTTTGCCGATCTTGCTGGAAAGGCGGAAGATCTTTTAAATCGAGTGGATCAAGGGGCTGCAACAGCTCTCAGCAGAAAAGAGAACACCAACAATATCGCATATAACAAAAATGCCGACTATCCCGAACTTCAGCAAAATACAGATTTGACTTATCAGACTGGATCTAAAGCTGCTTATATTTCCTCGGCAGCTGATAACATTAGAAATCAGAAAGCCACCATCTTGGCTGGCACCGCGAATGTGAAAGTCGGCTCCAGGACATCAGCGGAGGCCTCCCATTCTGTTGAAAACACATCTGCCCTCAGGCCTTCCTCCCAGTTTGTTCGAAGAAAAAAGTCGGAACCTGACGATGAGCTGCTGTTTGACTTTCTTAACAGTTCACAGAAGGAGCCTACCGGGAGGGTGGAAATCAAAAAAGAAAGGAGCAAGACTCCTGCCCTTCAGAGTTCTCGGACAGCAAGCGTCGGTTCTGTGAACACCAGCGTGACCACCGTCAAAACCATTGAGGAAAGTCCTTCTAGGAGCCAAGGCGATGGTAGTTAATCAGCCCTCTGTTTCTTTTAGAGTTAAGCGAATTGGATATGTCATAGCCCAAAATGTTCTGGTAATGTTTCTTAACCTCTGTTTTGTCACCTTACCCCGCTGGTGTAACGGCAGCCTCTGAAAATGTGATATAAACGTGGCATACAACATGGCAAGCCATTAGTATACAGTTATAATAGGGACCTTTGAATGCTGTCTGTTGGGTAACTACCCAGCCTAGCATCTAAGAAATTCTGCCCACGACAATTCTCTAAGCTATTTTATTTATTTTAAAACTTTTTTTTTATTATTTATTTATTTAAAAAAATTTTTTTAATTTTTTTTATTTATTTTTGAGAGAGAGAGAGACAGCATGAGCAGGGGAGGGTCAGAGAGAGAGAGGGAGACACAGACTCTGAAGACAGGCTCCAGGCTCTGAGCTGTCAGCGGAGAGCCTGACGTGGGGCTCAAACCCACTAACCGCGAGATTATGACCTGATCCGAAGCTGGATGCTCTATTGACTGAGCCCCTTCCACGTGCCCCTATTATTTATTTTTGAGAGAGATTGGAAGAGCATGAGTGGGCAAGGGACAGAGAGAGAGGGAGACACAGAATCTGAATCAGCTTCAGGCTCTGAGCTGTCAGCACAGAGCCTGATGCGGGGCTCGAACTCATAAATCGAGAGATCAGGATCTGAGCCAAAGTCCGACACTTAACCAACTGCGCCACTGAGGCGCCCCTCCCTAACCTATTTTAAACTACAAAAAAAGACAATTTTGAAATGTGAAAGCAAACATAATTTTGGACTTGGAACTATCTCATTTCATTTCTTTTTGGGATTTTAAAATAGGACGCTGTACCTCACATATATTCTGGATTGTGAGGGCTTTTTCTGTGTGTGTGTGTGTGTGTGTGTGTGTGTGTGTGTGTTTGTGTGTTTTACCCCTCTCATCCCTCAGAAATGAAGCTGAGACTGAGCTTCCATCCGAGTTGAAGGGTTGAAGGCATTGACCTGGTAGTGAAGTACCAGTTTAGAACTCTGGTTCTCGTTGCTTTGAAATTACCTCTATATGTAGATCTCACCTGCAAAAATGAGGTTAACATGGGGATGTGGCTAATTCCAATACCTACTAACCATTTTAAAATAGGGTAAACATGATAGGTTCTTGCAGAGATCCTTTATAAAGTTGATGATTAATGGAAGTGTGTTTTCTTTTTATTTTTTTTTATTTTTTTTTTATGTTTTTTATTGAGGCAGAGAGAGACAGAACATGAGTAGGGGAGGGGCAGAGAGAGAGGGAGGCACAGAATCCAAAGCAGGCTCCAGGCTCTGAGCTGTCAGCACAGAGCCCAATGCGGGGCTCGAACCCATGAACTGTGAGATCATGACCTGAGCCGAAGTCAGACACTTAACGGACTGAGCTACCCAGGCACCCCTTGTTATTTTCTTAAATATTAAAGCTTCTCCCATAGTCCTGGCTGTTGGTGAATAAAATCTGTCCAGATAAAGTGGTAAAGAGGCAAGTGTTAGGGGCTTTCAAGACCGGATCATGCAGTGACAGTTGACTAGTTATGTACATACACTCCTAAGTTTCTCCTTAAGAGGGTCCAGACAGTGAGAGAGACCTGTAAACATAATTTATGGGGCACCTGGATGGCTCAGTTGGTTGAGGGTCCATCTTCGGCTCAGATCGTGATCTTATCATGAGTTTGGGCCCTGTGTTGGGCTCTCTGCTCTCAGTGCAGAGCCCACTTCAGATCTTCTGTCCCCCTATCCCTCTACCTCTCTCTCACTTTCTCTCAAAAAATTTTTAAAACCAATGTATGTATAGTATATTAGTATAAAGTATAATAAATACATTAATTGAAACATGGTCAGAGTAATGTGGAGGCATTAAGGAGAAAGTAACTGAGGTATTCAGGTAAGGATTCACAGGGGGTCTGTAATTTGAGTTGAGTCTCAAAGAATGAGTAGAAATTTCCAGGGGGAAAAAGAAGAGGGATTGGAGACAGCGTTCAATGCAGAGATTCTGTACATGTTTGGTAGAGTAGTTGTTCTGGGCACAGTGTGTAGGAGACGGACAGTGAGAGAAAACGAAGGCAGAAGGTTGGGAGCTGTTTGTGAGGCCCTTGTATGCCTCTGTTTTCACGTTTACACCCATTATGCGTATACACCATTCTCTCTCAAAGAGTGGTCCCTGGGCAGCGTGCATCAGAAGCACTTGTGTGATAAATAAAAAGTGAATCATTGTGTGCCTCCCCAGACTTCTTGAGTCAGGTTTTCTGGGGCTGGAGGCAGGGCATCTGATGATTTCTTTTTTTTGTTCTCCAGGTGATTGACGGGGGTGGGGTGGTAAGTTGTAAGGGTGGTAGTGATGCGATGCTAATAGCGATCTTTCAAAGACAGTTGACAGCGTTTTTCTACTTCTAAGGAAAACCACTTACCTTTCATTGTAAAGGATGGGCCAAAGGAAACCTGGTTGACAAGGAAATGAGTTAGAACCAGTGAATACCTGGGAGTTACAAAGATGAAGTTTTGTTTCTCTAGGGCAGGGTCTCAATCTTGGGACCACTGGGTGGAATAAATGTTTGTTGTAGGAGGCACCACCCCTGGCCTCCTAAGGCATTCGATGCCAGTAGCATCCCCAATTGTGACAACCAAAATTGTCTCTCCCTCCCTCTCTCTAGATCTATATAGATGTCTATATAGATACGTATCTCTAGATCTCAATAGATATATATCTACATATAGCCAGATGTCCCTCGGGAGCTGAATCACCCTAGGTTGTGAAGCAGTGCCCCAGGGTGCCACTAGAAACGTCTATAAATGGAATTGCTGGGTCCTAGAATGTGACAGGGTTCCCGGTTTGGTGGTTCACACCAGAGTTGTTTTTTCAAGACGGTGTACCAATTTATACCTGCACAGCCGTGGTTAATACTGCTTCTGCTCTGCCTTCTCACCAACATTGGATGTTTTCAGTGACTTTTTGTGTTTTGTTAATCAGGTGTGGTGGTGTTGTTTTCCTCATTACTAATGAGGTTGAGGTTTTTTCAGATATTTAACTCTGCAGGGTTCATGTTCTGGGAAGTGCTATTCAAGTCTTTTGATCAGTTTTTTCCAATGGATCATTTATCTTTTTCCTTATTGATTCATAGATCATTCTTTATATGTTCCAGATGGTGATTCTTTCTCCACCTCCTTCAGTTTTCCCTTGGTCCCCCCACCCCGCCCATTTCTCTCCATGGTGTCTCAATGAAGTTCTTAATGTACATGAATTTATCAATCTTTTCTTTGTGGGTTTTTTTTTGTCTTAGAAAAATTTTTCCTGTCCTAAGACCATAAGGATATTTGCCTATATTCTAAAGGTTTTATACTTTTGCCTTTCATATTTATATGGCTAGTTAAAGTTGTGGGGGTTTTAGATGGTGTGAAGTAGGCATCTAGTTCCATTTTTCCCCCATACTGTTACCTCAGCACTGTTCATTGAAAATACTTCCTTCCCTGTCAACCTGCAGTGTCACCCTGGCATTGTGTGCCAATGCCACACTGTCTTACTTCATGTAGTTTTAGAGGGTTTTGAGATCTCCTAGAGCAGTTTATCCCAGCTAGTCTTTCAAGAATGTTTTGGCTGTTCTTGAACTTGTTTGTACATCCATATTCATTTTAGAATTTGCTTGCCAGGTTTCACAGAAATCTGTTGGCCTTTTTTATTGGGAGTCTGTTGCTTCTGTATGGACGGTCGGGTGAGAATTAGCATCTTTACAAAACTGAGATTTCTCACCCTAATAGCATGGTTTAACCTCTACTTAGTTTTTATGTGTCTTTCTTTAAGATTTTATCATTTTCTTCAGGGAAATCTTGCCTACTTTTTGTCAGATTTATTCCTGGTAGTTTATATTATTTGAAACTAATAGATGGAATCCTTTTTAAAGTCTTACTTTCTGTTGCGGATGTGTTTGCTTTTGACATATGGCAACCTACGTAGCTCTTAGTCTTCATGTTTTTCTGCACATTCGTTTAGATTTTCAACAGCACAGTATCTGTGGATAGTGACAGTTTGGTTTCTTCTTAACCCTTTAATCTTCTTAAAAAATCTTTTTCTTGCCTCACTGCATTGGCTTGGGCTGAACACCAGTATCTTGTTCTTTGTCTTAACCGTGGCTTAACAGTTTAACCATATATAATGTTTGTGTAGGTTTTTCATAGGTGATTTTTATCAGGTGAAGACTGTTTCTGTGTATATCTAGTTTGAGCTGTGTGGTTTTTTTTTTTTAATGTTTTTATTTATTTTTGAGGGGGGGAGAGAGAGAGAGTGCAGGGGAAGATCAGAGAGAGAAGGAGTCACAGGATCTGAAGACAGGCTCCAGGCTCTGAGCTAGCGGTCAGCACTGAACCTGACGCGGGGCTCGAACCCACGAACTGTGATATCATGACCTGAGCCAAAGTTGGACGCTTAACCGACTGAGCCACCCAGGTGCCCCAGAGCTGTGTTTTTAAAAATTTATTTATTTTGAGAGAGCGCATGAGCAGAGGCGGGGTAGAGAGGTAGGGAGCGAGAATCCCAGGCAGGCTCCAAGCCATTAGGATGAAGCCCAACATAGGGCTTGAACCTGCGACTGGTGAGATCATGACCTGAGTCAGACGCTTAACCAGCTGAACCACCCAGCCACCCCTTTAGGTGGAGTTTTTATGTTGAATTTTTGCAATATTTTTCCTGTATGTATGAGATATATGATTTTTTTTAACATGCTTTTTTTTTTCTTTAATATTAATGTGGTATACAAATCAATTGGCTTGACTAAACTTGACTTTCAATTTGCTAATATTCTGGTTAGGGTTTTTGCATTTATTTCATAAGTGAGAATGACCTGTAATATTGTTAGGTAATATTGTTATTGTTAGATAACAGTTATGTTATCTTATAAAAGGAATTGGAAAGTGTTCCCTCTTTCTCTGTTGTCTTAATTATTTGATGTAAGACTGAGATTATTTATTTCCCGAATTTTGCTGGAACTCACTGGTAAAATTATCAGATCTGGAGTTTTAACTACTGATTCCATTGGTTTTCCATTTCCTCTGTTTTTGGTGAGTTACATTTTTTTCTCCCCTAAGAATCTGTTTATTTCATATATACTTTGGAAGATCATATTTATTTTACTTAGTTTCAGGGAAATAATAAAAGTGCCATAGCTGAAACCTTTACCTGGTTGGACACTAACCTAATCATTGGTGCTAACCGTGCAGAAACCAAAGCTTGGTCGCAGACACTGCTGGACGAATATCAATATCTGGCCCTGTGATAAATGCCTATTTTTAAACAGTATAACTGAGTATAATGAAGTATAACTGAGGCATAATGAACTGCACATACTTAAATATACAGTGTGATAGGTTTCAACATCGTATACATTTAAAAATTTATTGACATGATGTTTGTGATATGTCCCTCAGAAAACCGTTTTAATCATCTCTACCAGGTTTCTATTTAGTTCATTTCTGGTCTTTATTGTTAATTTCTGCTTTGGGGTTTATTCTGTTTTAAAATTCTTTTTAATGTTTATTTTTGAGAGAGAGAGAGAGAGAGACAGAGTGTAAGCGGAGGAGGGACAGAGAGAGAGGGAGACACAGAATCCGAAGCAGGCTCCAGGCTCTGAGCTGTGGGCACAGAACCCGATGTCACGGCTTAAACCCGTGAACCATGAGATCATGACCTGAGCTGAAGTCAGACACTTAACGGACTGAGCCTCTCAGGCGCCCCAGGGTTTGTTCTGTTTTTATAGCCTTTAGCTCATTAATTGTCTTCCTTTCATTTTTAATATATATTTTAAATACCATAAATGTCTTTTTATTTTTATTTTTTGAAATGTGTATTTATTTATTTTAAGAGAGAGCAAGCAGGGAAGGGGCAGAGAAAGGGGGAGAGAGAAAATCCCAAGCAGGCTCTGTGCTGTACTACTGCTTTATATATATCCCACAATTTTGGGTATATACTTTATTTCTTGTAAAAACTTTTGATTGGAAATTTCAGATATATCAGAGTAGATTTTGATGATTCCCTCCAGTAATACCTATTATCTGGCTACATTATCTAAACAGCCTACAGCCATTCTTGTTTCATTTATACCCTCCTGTTTTCCATCCCTTCCTTCACTTCTACCCTCCACAGAATTATTTTGAAGCAAATCACAGAATCTCATATTATTTCTTCTAGAAATATTTCATTTTATTACCCTAAAGAAATGCAAGCTTTAAAAACAAACATCCATACCACTATCACTCTAAAATTTTAATAATTCCTTAGTATCACCTAATACCTAGTCATTGTTCAGATTTCAGTTTGTCTCGTAATTTTTTTCTGTATATTGAAATGCACAAATCTTAGCTATACAGATAAATGTCTATACCAATGTAGCCCACACTTTTACTATGATAAAGAACTTCCTTTGTCCCTTTGCCTCATGTCTCTTTCCAGTTTATCTTTCTACCCCATTTCCCTAACTGCCACTGTTCTGATTTTTTTCACTTTAGTTTTTGTCCTAATGCCTCCTGTAAATGGAATCGTATAGTATGTATACTCTCTTATTGTTTTATTCACCACATTAGTAAGATCCATGGGTATATCAGTAATTTGTTCTTTTTTTATTGTTGTTGTTTTATTTCTTTATTGTAGTGTTCTGTTGAATACACCACCATTTAGCCAGTCTCTTTTATGGACAATGGATTGTTTCCGGGTTTTGGTTATTGTGACTAAAGCTGCTGTGAACTTTTTTGTACTTGTCTGTCTGCGGGGAAAATGTTTTCCTTTCTCTTAGAAATGGAAACCTAGGAGGGGAGTTACTAGGCGAAATGGTAGGTGCATATTTAGTGTCACAAAAAACTGTGAACCCTTTTCCCACAGCAGTGCTGCCATTTTGAGCCCCCACCAGTACTCTCGGGGAGCTCTGGCTGCCCCGCGGCTTTGTCGGCCTTTGGCATTGTCCTTCTAACTTGAGCCATTTTGGCAGGTTTGCACTGGTTCTCATTGTGGTTTTAATTTGCAGTTTTCCTTGATCACTGACAACATTGAGAACTTTTTAATACGATTTTTGACCATTTGTGTACCTTCCTTGTGAAGTGTCTGCTCCTTTGCCCGTACAGTTACTACTGTAGTCCATGTTATCATTTAGCTGTGTAACCATACCTAATTTTTTTTTTTAGAGCACATAAAAAATGCATCTGCATCACATTTTGTAACAAAAACAGGATGACTCTGGATTTCTGAGTCTCTGGCTCTTTGAGTAAGACATTTTAGACTCTAGTTCGATCTGTAACAAGTGCTCTGACCTATTATTACTCTCCTTGCCTTGAAACCCACAGCTGTTCTTTTGTGCCTTCCAGTATTTTCACTGTTGGGTCTTGTCTCTTTTTTTAAGAGATTACTTTGAAGACCAAAGGGAGACTGAAACCGTTTTTACCTAAACCCAACCAACCACTTAGATTCTCTCTGATTTTCTCCTTCCCGGAACTGTATTCTTGTGTCTGTTCCTCATCACCACTCATCTGATACATCCAAACTTTGAGATCCTTAGAGGTCTGTGGCCTCCAAGCAGGAGAATGAAATTTCATCAGAAGGAAGTCTATCAAAAATTTAGGTTTACTTCTTTTTAAATTTTTTTTAAGGTTTATTTATTTTTGAGAGAGAGAGACAGAACATGAGCAGGGGAGGGGTAGAGAGGGAGACACAGAATCTGAAGCAGGGTTCAGGTTCTGAGCTGTCAGCACAGAGCCTGATGTGGGGCTTGAACTCACAAGCTGTGAAATCATGACCTGAGCGGAAGTTGGCCGCTTAACCAAGCCACCCAGGGATCCCTAGGTTTACTTCTTATGCCATTTTAGCCATAGCAGTCAACTTGAGCCAAAAGGCATTCTACCAAAGTAAACTACTGATGTGTATGCAGTGCATGTTCGGGTGTAACAAAAATGTATTCTGATTTTTACAGAAACCTCTAATAATTCAGATTCTGGCCATGAAGTTCAAGAGGATTCTTCAAAGGAAAATGTATCATCAGGTGCTGCCTGCGCCGACCACAACCCGACACCTGCGGCCGATGGCAGATCACATGAACTGTCTAATCTTCGATTGGAGAACCAACTCCTCAGGAATGAGGTTCAGTCTTTAAATCAAGAAATGGCCTCGTTACTTCAAAGATCCAAGGAAACTCAAGAAGGTAGAGCCTTATTTCAATTGTGCAGGGTTAGGAATTTAACATTTCAAAAATAAACGGAAAACTCAGTTCCATCAAAACTCCTATTTCAGATGAGACTTAGAAAGTAGTGTTTTTATGGAAATACAGGGCCCAGAGTTAGCAGTGGGACCAGTCATCCTGCTACCAATCTGAACCAGAACAGTAAGTGGCACATTTGGTCATTCTTCAGGAATCATGAGACTTAAGAACTGAGAACAGAACGTCTGTAATCATCTGATTCATTTGATGGTTTATTCTGAGCATTCGGGGGGAGCTCCTCATGAACCAGAGGTCGGATTAAACAAGGTGGTGGGCACCAGTGGGCAGGGTCACCGTATTGCACCGCTCTTGAGGCTGTAAAGCGAACATGGAATTCAGTTTGAAAAGTACCTTCTCGAAGTGTGCAGTGAGCTGGCCCTTGCCGGAGTCTAGCCCCAGCAGGTCCAGGGGTCCCTGAAGGATGGACGGTGTCGGCATGAGAGAGTGACGAGAGAGCCACGTTTCTTTCTGATCACTAGGCAGGCATCTCTGCTCTGTCTGCTTTGGTGTCTCTTTTTATTGGTCAAGGAATAACATGACATCAGAAAATAGAAAACTTTTTACAGTGTCTAATTCTTTGTGATAAGGTGCTTTAATCATCAAAAGTGTACAGAAACAAATTTTACATAAGTATTTTTTTAGAATCATCCCATTCATTCTTGGCATCAGTCCCCCAGATTAAGAAAGTAACCAACCTATCTTATTTTTGTATCGGTTGCTTTTTTGCCAATATTTATAACTTTGGTTTTGATTAACAAGTTACAATCAAGTCATGTAACAAACTTATGGTGAAGTCGAGTAAATTTTATAACCAAGAGAGTAACAGGATGTTTTTAGTGAAAAACAGGATAATATACATTATTTAAGTTAGTAATGCTAAGATTAAAACATAGGTTAAGTTGTCTATAGACAGGCTAGGAGTTATTTTGTTTGGCTCATCAACCACAAGAGAAAGAATGCCTGTTAACAAGCTGCTGGAGAAAGCCCTCTCTTCGATGCAGGCACAGTGGGGCCCTGTGTGGGTTGGCCTTGGACCTGGGTTCCCACATTCTTATCCATCCTCATAACTGAAGTCAGTACAAGGGAGGATATTTGTAGAATGTGGACCTTGGGAAGGGACCATGTTCTGACCTTGTCTTCTGTTTCTTATCTCCAGTTTAGGCTCCTTTTCTCTGGGCCAGACTTAAGTGCAACTCTTGTGTTTTTAACCGCTTCATAATCTATGTCTTGGTCTGTAAGGCTCATTGGAAGAGCCTTTTGGCAAACATCTACAGTGCTTTGATCTAAAATCTCTTACGCAGGGACAGGAAAATGTTTTTTCTCATGGGGTAACTGTGTAGGGAATATCGGTCTGATTTGGAATGCTGTGAAGCCTAATTAATGACAACAGGCTTATTTTCAACACGAGCAGTAGTAGCAGAAGGAGATTCCAGTCTCGCCTCTCATGGCAGGAGCTGTGCAAACGTCTGCCGTTTCCTTACGGTGACTGTGTCATCCAGCAAGGCCGATGCGGCTCCCAGCAGGCCCTAGAGTAGAAAACCCTTGGATTTTAAAAGTTAAAAATCCCACACGTGAGGTAGTGGTGGGGAGTATGTTAGTGTTAATGTAAGTGCGGCCGAGGGCAAATTAAGGGAAGTCGTCTCAGCCCCGGATCCTGGCAGTGATTAGAAAGGATGCAGGGATGGTGGGAAAGTCTGGCCAAGACGCGGATGGAGGCCCAGAAGAATGCAAGAGGAAGAAAGTTTAAGACCTGTTGGACTGACTTTAGAAAAGGCTTCACTTTACCAGACTAACATGGACACAGAGATAGAGACTTTCCTGAGAGCACGTAGAGTTTGCTTTGATGTTAAAAAATGTTTTGTGGGGTTTTTTTGCCGGCAGACAGCTGTTACAGATGATATGTGAGCGTGTGGAAATCTGCACTGCACCAGTGTCCTAGATTTAAAAAATAGCGTCTTTTTGGGGCACCTGCGTGGCTCGGTTGGTTGAGTGTCCGACTTCGGCTCAGGTCATGATCTCACAGTTTGTGGGTTCGAGCCCTACATCGGGCCCTCTGCTGTCAGCATAGAGCCTGCTTCCTATCCTCTGTCTCCCTCACTCTCTGCCCCTCCCGCACTTGCACTCTCTCAAAAAGTAAATAAAACATTAAAAAAATAGCATCTTTTTGCTACAGTAATCAAGGGAAACAGATTCTTTCGCGTATTTATCTTCAGGTTTTGATTTTGTTTGTTTGGCCCTACTGGGGTGTGTACCCTTGGTTTGGATTTGCATTCTTCCTGTCTCTAGCAGAACTCTCCAAATCCGCTGACCATTTTAGTGTTGTGAAGTCTGCTCTATACTGGTTTTGCTTCCCACATGCTTTATGATCAGTCTCAAGAAATTTTTTTTTGTACAAGAATAGCTAACATGCCCCGTTCCAGCCTATTAACTGTAACGTAGATGTAATGTAGCTTTGAGAAGCGGGAATCCCATTTGGCGCAAAGAGTTTGCAGATACCTGTAAGCGTGTAATCGGCAGTAAGCCCTAAAAGACACACAGGAGAGTCTGTGCATGCTCTGAGAAAACCGTGTCTGCCCGAATAGAGAGATTTCTCTCTTTCTTTTTTAGAATTAAACAAAGCAAGAGCAAGAGTGGAAAAGTGGAACGTTGACCATTCAAAGAGTGATCGAATAACTCGGGAGCTGCGAGCCCAAGTGGACGATCTGACCGAAGCGGTGGCCGCCAAGGACTCGCAGCTGGGGGTGCTCAAAGTGCGGCTGCAGGAGGCCGACCAGCTGCTGAGCGCCCGCACGGAAGCCCTGGAGGCCTTGCAGAGCGAGCAGTCCCGGTAACGCGCTCCGGTGGCCGTGGCGGGGGGGCCGGGAAGACTCTCTCCATCCAAGTAGTGATAAACGCTGCTGGCACACCACTCTGTGAGAGCTTAGCTTTTGAAATTTACAGAGGGAAATTTTCTCTTTTATTAATGTGAATGCATATGATTAAAAGTCGACTTACTATTTGAATCTTGAGATGCATTGTTAGCAAATTCTGCCTTTAAAAATATTTGAAGAACAGAGTGTCCTTAATCTTTCAACATATGATAGGTGGTATGTGCTTATATTTGGACGCCTAAAAATACAGGTTACGTTCCATTAAAAGGCCAAAAGATTGCTTTAGGAATATTTCAGTTGAGCCATCTTTCTTGTGCTCATAAGCCGACGCTCTAAAACTTACTGCGCCTTGTCGCTTGCACACTGGAAACGCGCCCTGTCTAGTGATGTCTTGTCTTGCAGAATGCTGCAGGACCGCAGCGAGGGCAGCAGCCTACAGAACCAAGCTCTGCAGACCCTCCAGGAGAGACTGCACGAAGCCGACGCCGCCCGCAAGAGAGAGCAGGAGAGCTGTAAGCAGATGCAGGTTAGAGAGGAGGGAGGACTAACATCCCGCAGTGCATTTCAGAAAATTCTCTTTCCGTGACAGAATCCAACTATTTAAAAATTTAGCTTGATCGTTGATCGTTGCTAACTTTAATCCTGCTTGTTGAAATACACTTAAAATGAAGTTCAGCCTCCTTTACGACGGACAAGACATCGGCAGGCGGCGGTGGGGCTTTTCCTCGGAGGGGGTCCTTGCAGGGACGATGCGCTGGCCGGACAGCGGTCCCCGAGCGGAGGGGCGCTACGCTGTCTTTAGAGAAAGCTCTGTCAGGACTGAAGGGGAGCAGCCCCTCAGCACCCCTTAAGAAAAAGAAATACAATTAAAATAGTTAATGTTCATTAGAGACACATACTTTTTCACTTAATTTCATTGTGCAACCAACATTACCATTATTTGATTAAAAGCTGATTTGGGGCTTCTTTCTTACAACTGGATGGTGTCAAGAAGCTTTTGAATAAAATGCTTAGAAAAAAATTGCTGAGGGGCACCTGGGTGGCTCAGTCGGTTAAGCGTCCGACTTCGGCTCAGGTCATGATCTCACGGTTCGTGGGTTCGAGCCCCATGTTGGGCTCTGTGCTGACGGCTCAGAGCCTGGAGCCTGCTTCAGATTCTGTGTCTCCACCTCTCTCTGACCCCCCCTTGCTCATGCTGTCTCTCTCTGTCTCTCAAAAATAAATAGAAAACATAAAAAAAAAATTTTTTAAAGAAAAAAATTGCTGATGGGTATCCTGTTTATTTTTGTATTTAAGCTTTTTCTGATTCCAGTTTATCTGATTTCATTTATTTCTAGAGAAATGTACCTACTCTGTAGATTTTAACTCTTTTTTAAAAAATCTTTTAAGTAGGCTTCATGCCTGAGTGGAGGCTAACACAGGGCTTGAACTCATGACCCTGAGATCAAGAGTCAGATGCTTAGGAGCGCTTGGGTGGCTCAGTCTGTTAAGCGTCTGACTTCAGCTCAGGTCATGATCTCACGGTTTGTGGGCTTGAGCCCTGCATCGGCTCTTTGCTGACAGCCCAGAGCCTGGAGCCTGCTTCGGATTGTGTCCCCCCCTCTCTCTGCCCCTTCCCCACTCACGCTCTGTCTCAAAAATAAGCATTAAAAAAAGAAAAGAATAGTATGACTTGTTTTGAAGTCATTAAAATATGCTTAACCAACTACCACCCAGGTGCCCCAAATTTTACTCTTAAGTTAGTTTTTGCATCTAGTTCAGTGATTCCCAACTCTGTATGTTAGGAATGTGTAGCTTTTAATACTTTCTTGACGCCAGATTTCCACTCCCAGGGAGCCTGATCCCACTGTGTGAGGTGGGCATGAGCAGTGGGGTTTGAGTTTTAGATTCACACGTGTGTCCATGTGTGACACACATGGGGCAGTGAGGCTGAGAACCTCTGGTCCGGGCTGTCTTTTGAACAGGTGAAAATACTTCTGTCCTGAAAGTAACTGTCAGCTAGGGTGGGCCTTTTGAAAATCTTAGGAATGTGTTTTATTTAACACAGTATATCCAGAGTACTGTTATTTCAACATATAGTTAACAATACAAATCATTAATGAGATATTTTACATTCTTCTTTGTATACTTACTCTTCAAAATATAATATATTTTGTACTTAATTCAGTCATTCAGTGGCTTTACAAGTTCGTTAAGCTAAAAAATTACATTGAACAGTTGACTAGAAAAATTTTAAATAACAAGAAAACATTAGCCATACTGTTAGGAAAGATGGAGATATTGACTTATGTCTTTCATTTGCTTTCTGATAGACTTTCTGTTTTCTGTAGACCTTTTTACCATTGATCAGCGTAGTATCGGGCTGACCAGATTCACCTGTATCCAAGTGAGCAGCTTTACCTTGGAAGTTTCTTAAAAAATAGATTTCCAAGCCCAGTCTTAGAAATTCTAATCCAGTAGGCCTGGGGAAGGCCTTTGGCAGCTGCATTGTTTTTAAACTCCCTGACTGATTCTGACGCGTTGCCGTGTTTGGGAGCCAGCAGCCTTAGAGTCCCTGTTCATCAGCTCCTGACCAACGAGGTGGCGTGTTTCGTTTTGTTTTGTTTTTAAACCTCCCTCTTAGGTTATTGGATTGAGCTAAAAAAAAAAAAAAAATCCCTTCAAATATCTGATTAGATGGTTGTACAATATATCTCAAAGGAAACAGTGTAAGTATGATATAAAAATTTGTCACAGAGCGAGTTTGCTGCGCGCCTTAATAAAATGGAAGTGGAACGTCAGAATTTGGCGGAAGCGGTGACTCTGGCAGAAAGAAGATACTCGGACGAGAAGAGGAGAGCTGACGAGCTGCAGCAGCAGGTCAAAGTGTGCAAGTCCGGCCTGGAGTCCTCCAGGCAGGAGCTCGCTGACTACAAGCAGAAGGCCGCTAGAATACTCCAGGTAAGCTTCACGTGCGCACTTGGGTGTTGGGGTTTGCCGGTCGGGAGACACTTTGTGACCCCACGTCCATCTGTGAGAGGATTTGTTCGTGTTTGGCTGGGTGGCTCCTTCAGGCGCCTTACTCTGCTCAGAGGCATTATAAAAGGCTGAAAAGCCCCTTGTTCCAACCACCTTTCTTTCTTTTTGCTTAAAATTCCTTCTGCCACGGCCCAGGCCAGGCCTGCCACCTGTCACCTTCACCTCGGCGGCACTGATGATGGTTGTGAAGCAGTCACTCCTTCCCAGGCTTCCCCTGCCTGGTGCCTCAGCGGCCCTTCCCTTCCGCCGCGCTGAGAACACGGAGTCAGTCGTCAGCTAACGTAGTCCTCAGCTTCCCCGTCCTTTGCCTCTCCCGTCGGAGGAAACGTCCGTTTTCATCTTCTCCTGGGAGGGATTTCCAGCCTGTGCGTTGGTTCGCGCCCCACCTCACCTCAGCTCTCCCTCCTGAGTCCGTCCTCTCCCTGCGTTTTCCTCTCTGCTGCCTTCTGACGGCTCAGCTTACTCAAGAGCACATGGTTGCTTAGTGGAAGAACAGACTAGATCTTGGAACTCCTGCCTACAGAAAAAACCAGACTTTTGGCTTTTTTGACCACTTCGGTCCATTTCCTTGTCCTTTTTCTCAATGTCAGACTTCTCGGAATTATTGCAAATATGCTGTCTTCATTTTAGACCTGTTCACTTTAACTCCTTCGTGTAATTTCTGTCCCTGCGACATTTCTGAAGTTGTCTTCCCAGAGGCTTTTAATGCCTTGAGTATGTATTTTCTTACTTGTCTTAGTTTCCACCCACTTTGATCTTGGTAGAGTATTGGACACTGTTAGCCCTCCTCCCTTCCTGAAAGTCCTGCCCTCTGGTGTCACTCCACTGCCTTCTCCCTCTCTGGCCTCTCTCACTGCTCTTCCGGTCTCTGCTGGGCCTTCTTCCCCGTCTCCGAAGAGGAAGAATCCTCTCCATATTTCGTCCTAAGCCTTCTCTGACGTCTTTCTTCACGTTATCATATACTCACCCCGCCTCTGTCACCTTGATGTGACTTCAGCTTGTCTCCAAGCCTAACTTCCTGACCCCAGTTTCTAAGTAGCCGCCGTGCTTCTCTCCACGGGCTGTCCCATCCCCCAGACCAGCTTCTGCTCCGTTCTCCTGTTTGCGGTAGTTATTATGCCGTTTTCCCAGGCAGTAGGGCTTGAACCACAATGACATTTCGACTGCACCTTTTTCCTCTATCTCCTGCCTCATGTTGGGTATGCCCACATTTTTGATTCCTCTTTCATGAGACAGCATGTCTGTCTCTTCCAAACTGTTCTAATTATTCCTGCTATGTCGCTCTAATTAATTCATTTCAAAGGTCCTTATTGAGCACTGAACTATTCACGAGGCGTTAGCTTAGGTGCCGTTAGGGTAGGTGGAGGGAGGGAGGGAGTGTCTTCTCTCTGAAAAGAGCAGTTCAGTTCAAGAAAAGACATGAGCGTAATTGATGTGATGAAGTTACTGATGCGATGAGGTTACTGATGCATTAAGCCCTAAAAATCTGCCGGGGGGAGTCTGGGGTGCCTGGAGATGCTGTACAGAGAGGAGCTGAAGGATGCGTAGGAAGACTTGTAGGGAAGAGACACCTGATAGGACAGGCTGTGCCCGAGCGAGGGGGCCTGAGGGAGCGCGGCAGGAGTGGTGGACGGCAGCCGGCTCCCTTGACCGTGACCGTGACCGTGACGGGTCAGGGTGAGGAGGCGGGAGAGGAGGGCCGTGAGGACTGGCTGTGATGAGAGTTGGCAAGTGCCCGGCTCTTAGGAGGTGCTCAGTAAAGTGCCGCGGACTTTGAGGGGTGGGGATGGGACGGTGATACGGAGACAGTAAAGAAGAGGGCATCAGAGTTAGTGGAGAGAAATAACGAGGACCTGGTCTGATTTGTGGCAGTGAGGGCGGCAGGTAGGACAGCTAAGAGAGCTGGAGGAGGTGGGGCGTGCAAGACTGAGAGACCTCACTGGAGGAGGGGGAAATGCGAGTGGAATGGCGCAGCGCTCCGGCTTTCTGGTTTGGGCGCACGAGGGCTACTCCCCTGCTGTGTGCCAGGGAAACAGGGCAGGTGGCGACAGGTTTGCAGAGTTGTGACGTTAGGGTGAACGGTTCAGGAAGGCCATCTGAAATACAGGCCCGAAGCTCAGCACACAGGTCTGGGCATCAGCCCAGAGAGAGGGGGAGAAAATTACAGAGACGTTTGAAGAAGTCGTGCAGAGTTCTACCACATAAAAAGGAACTCTTTTTGATGGAGGAGGGTGCCTTTCAGATATTTCTGTTGAAGGGGAGAGAGCTGCTGATCACTACTGCTGGCCTAGAACGATAGCCCTGTTTAAACTAGTCTCCCCACATCAACTCTCTTCTTCCAACTCCTCTTCTATACAGGGGTTGGTAAACTTTCTCTGTAAAGGTCCAAATAGTACCTCTTGTAAGCTTTGCAGGCTCTCTGTGGTCACCGTCACATACTCTTTTTTTTTATGACCCTTTAAGCATGTGGAAGGCATCCTTAGCCTGAGGGCTGAACGCGGATATGCCACAGGCCATAGTTTGTGAGCACGTACATTACACCCTCCTAAAATACAGCATTTCCCGGTCTAGTTTTTGGTCATTTGTCTTGGCCTGCCACATAAAAGTCAAGCATTGTAGCCTGGCATCTGAAGCCCCCACAGACTGGTCTTAACGTACTGCCTCCCACCTCACAGCGCTTTCTCGTACGCCCTGATGCTGTTGCATTTGTATGCTTGGCCCTGTCTTCTCTGTACCTGTCCAAATCCTAGCCGATTTTCAGGGCAAGCATAACTGCTGCTTTCAGGTAGAGCCTTGTCTTCCCCAGAGGTGGTTTCTCCTTGGAACTCTGCAGGCAGTCTCGGCAGATGCCTCTCTCAACTCAGTTGCCATCTGCTGGATACTTGTAACTTCCTTTCTGCTTTATATGGCAGAGGGTACCGTCCCAACGGGGGACATCTTCATTACACAGGACACTGAGCACAGTGCCAAACCCGCTGGAGGCGTTCCATAAACATTTGTTGAGTAGCATGTGATGGGGGAAAAAAGCCTGAGGAAGGAGGAGGAGAACATATGAGAAAAGTCTGGCCAATAACAAGTTTTCTGCAATAACATGAGGCTGCGGGCTGAAATCCACGGATGGTATGCAGCGAGGCTCTGTCGCATTTTTATCCCACTGGGGACCATCTTTGATGGAGAATGTAATCGGACTATCTCCACAGCGGCTTAGTTAGTGTAAGATTGATGGCATTCAGTATACAAGCTAGTCTCCATTTGCCTTAAAGGTTATTTCTTTTTTTTATAATAGTCTAAAGAAAAACTGATCAACAGCTTAAAGGAAGGCTCTGGGTTTGAAGGCCTTGACAGCAGCGCTGCTCACAGCATGGAGCTGGAGGACCTCCGCCATGAGAAGGAGATGCAGAAGGAGGAGATCCAGAAGCTGATGGGCCAGATCCACCAGCTGAGGTCTGAGCTACAGGTGAGATTCATCGCGGGCCGGCTGCACAGCCGCCACCCCCCCCCCCCCCCCCCCCCCCCCCCCCCCCCGCCGCAGCGGTCGGCAGGTAGCACGAGGGGGCTCTTGTGTTTTGAGGGAAGGGTGGTGGTGAGACGGCACGTGGAACTTGAGCAGGACCAGCGGTCACCGCGCGGAGGGGAGTCTGCAGTGGTGGGTTTCTTGTCACTGACTGTGAAGTGCTGGGAATAACAGACGGAGGTAACTGGATTCGTTCGTTAAGCGCATTCTTACCCTGTGTCCCCCACGGCCGGGCAGCTTGTAGGCTCGGAGTTACAGCAAGGAACCGGACAGAACCTTCTATTTACGGATCTTGTGATCTGGTGGTTGAAACACAAATGAGATTTGGGCTTCTGTATAAAACTGGGATGTTTTCTGATACTGGAACGGACACAGGGATGGTCTCTTAATTAGAGTTTGGGACATAATCTTATAATTTATGGTTTATGTGTAATTGCTGTTTTTAATCCACAAGTAAATGGGGCCTTTCGTTTAGATTAAACATGGAGGCTTCGACATAAATACCATAGGAAGAGTCTCTGAGAACGAGAGCAGATGAGGTGCTAGCTAACAAGCCTTCTTTACAAGAAAAAAAGCATTTTATCCACGCGTGAACTCAGCAGGTGGTTGGTTTGTGAGATGTGCGTGACCTACGGAG
Source organism: Helogale parvula (assembly GCA_004023845.1). NCBI lineage: Eukaryota > Metazoa > Chordata > Mammalia > Carnivora > Herpestidae > Helogale > Helogale parvula. Next base: position 25,719 of record PJEM01000605.1, read on the forward strand.
GGAAGTGTGGAAGTCGTGAGGGTAGGGTTTCTTGTCTGGAGCGTGGGCTTGGATGTGAGCCTTCGTAGACGTGTCACCTGCGCCAGACACTCCGTCCCACTGAGCCTGCGTTTTCTCATCGGAAACGGAAGGTCAGCGGAGCTTCTCTTGAGGATACGGGATGTGTGTAAACGGGCCGAGCCTTGTTCCCGACGGGTTAGGCCCTCAGCAAGTGTTAGCTGCTGTTACTTCTGGATTTTTTTCATATTGGCCAAGTAGAAGAGCTGATGAAGGCTCTTGTCCTCAGAGTCTGTAAAGTAGGACTTTTTTTCTGCAATTAATTCTGAATTCCAAAGAATTCAGTGCGGTGAACATAGAAATTGAATAGATGCTAATCCTCTCCACACCTTGTTTTATTCATTTGTTTTATTTACTATCTCATCCTTACCCCAGCATCACTGAGGACACTGTTTCTCAGGCCGGTGACATCTAGAGTGAGGGTTAAGGCACACCCAGCAGAAGGAGACAGTCGTTCCCGGCTGCAGTAACTGTCGTTCACGAAGCCCCGCGATGCCAGACATGGCGCTGCCCTCCGCGAGCATCCTTCCGTTTGGTCCTTCCCATAACCCTGTAAGGGAGATGGTGCGTTCTGTCTCTGCAGTTTGAAAAGAAATTCAGTCATAGAGAAGGAGGTAGCTTCCCTATGACTAGTAAAGTAGCAGAGTCAGAATTAGAACCTTAGTCTGTCCGATTCCAGAACACGGTCTTAATCACTGCCCATCCTGCCTGCCACTCAGAAATTCATTTGATTAAGTCAAATTGATGGCAAGATTAATTGACCTATTACTAACCCCGAAAATTCAAGGATAGGGAAAAATAATTTTACTTACTGCTGTTCTCCTCTAAATCCACAAAGTTGTCACCTGGGAGCATTTGTTATTATCTGGAAGTACCATTAGTCTGTCCGTTCTTCCAGACGGTGTGTGAGGGCGGAGTTGTGGAGATGAGCTCAGGACAGAGTGTACCGAAACATCAGAGGCAGATGGAGAGGCCGATTTTCATCTCTTGTGAATGGACGCATGCTTAACCCATACAGGGATATAGAGGAACCTACAGTTATGTTCTTTGCCACTAGTGGATTTGATAGGAAATCTAGAAGGTGGTTTTTGAGTTTGAAGAAGTGAGAATAATGACACTAAGTGAAGGAGTAAGAAATGTAGAAAGATATAAAAACAGAAAATGGTAATAAAACTAAAAAAAGAAACCGTAGACTAACCTGCGGTGATATGAGAGAACAGTTACAGTCTTAGTTTCTGTTGAGCACTTAGCACACAGGCAGAACCTAACTGTAACCTGCAGTTCCTGGGACCAGTGCAGCAAAGTCCTATTTGATGTTATGTTCCTGTTCCTTTTGAAATTGTTAGCTTTCGATTAGAGCCGTAAATCTCCCAGTGAGCCCCTGTTTGCGCATGCTCATTCGATCACGTGGTTCCTGTGCTGCGGCAGCTGTGGTGTCCCGTCCGTGTCTCTCCCCCTTTGCCGTGTTACACAGTGACGCATCGGTTCATACCCTCCTTTAGGCGGACACCCCATCCACTTCCCTGCTCCCCCCGGTGCCCGCTGAGCCCCGTGCGTGGCGCATGGTGATTACTCAGTAAGTGTCGAAATGAACAGTTACTTACTGATTTCACATATCGGGCTCCTCGTTTCAGGATTTGGAGGCCCAGCAGGTTAGCGAAGCAGAATCAGCCAGAGAACAGTTACAGGATCTGCAAGACCAAATAGCCGGACAGAAAGCATCTAAACAGGAACTGGAGGCAGAATTGGAGCGACAGAAGCAGGTAAAGATATTAGACGGAAGATTATGAAGGAAGTCCTGGCGGGCCTCTGAGGATCCTCTTCAGTGAAGCTCCTCAGGGACATTCTTGTCGGATGGGCTTGGAGCGGGGGTGCTGAGGGGGACCTTCGAGGTCCCTCCTGTCTTGTGACTGCCCTCCGCCTTCACTGTGTATCTGACAGATGAAAGACAGAACCGCAGTCTGTCCTGGGGCTTGTCTCCTATCACACGGCTGGCTAGAGAATAGCCTAGAACCCAGGACCCGGGCCTCGTCTGTATGTCAGTACATCTCCTCGTCACAGTGTGTACGTGTAGGAAGCTTAAAAACATCATTTGATTTTCATGTTTTATTACATTTGTACTTTCTAGGAACAACAGTAGCATTATTTACTAGAAATATAAATACAGCATTATTGCCATATTAGAGTGCTCTTTCTGTTTGAGAAGTAATATTTATACAGTGTTCTTACAAGTCACATTTATAGTTGTATTTCTCTGTTTACTTAACAATTGTTCCCTCCCCAAGCAAAATTATTTTACTTTACTAGACTTATATAATAGTTTCCTTCTTAAAACAACTAAACATGCCTACAGCCACATTTTCAGAAGATGCTGTATCTAATGTTAATAACACCTGTAATTTACTGAATCATGACATTGTTATAGGCACATAGTACGCATTATCTTAATTTTATCCTCATAATAAAATCTGTATTCTCTTTACAGAAAACTATCCTTACAATTATCAGTGCATCACTTCCAACATTTCCAGCTTTGTGTATTTATATTCTTAGACCTTTTTTATTAGGATTTATCATTTCCGAAACTTGTTCGATTCTCAGAGAAATGTTTGTTTTTATTATGATCATGCCACTTCGGGCTGTTTCCTGAGAAGGAGGAAGAAAAACCACTCACTGAGTATAAGCCTGCAGATCCCTCATAGTCGTCGTAGATAATTTAGTTATAAAATTGGCCATCCTTTCAGAAATTGCATTTTAATTTATTCAGGGAGCTGTTATGATATATCGAAAGGCAAAAATTTGATGTTCTTGATGGTTAGATAATTTTCATTTTATGACGGCAGATGTTTTTACCGCATCCCCTGCCAGCGCCCATTTTTTAAATGATAGAATTAAGTAGAGGCGAGTGCAGCTGAATGTACCTCCGGGCTGTTTATTTAGTCATGAGATGTTCTAGGTGTAAGTGCTTAATATTGGGGTTAAATAGTCCTACAATGCTCCTTATTACTTTAATTTTGACCTTAAATTTTGTGCTAGCCTAAGAGCTTAAAAGAAATCAGGCAGACCTTATAAATTGGAATTCTCTTACCCTAATTACTGCCTCATTTTTTTAATTCTCACTTATCACCATTGTTTTAATCAGTAATATGAGCAGGCTGCACTAAATGTTTCACCGTAGTCTAGTAGTTTGATCCTGTCTCACGTTCACGTCTTCATGCTGCTTCCCTTTACTTCGTCTGCAAGGTTAAGCATATGGCTCTGAAAGTTCTTAATTAATTACTTTTTTCGCTGGCCTGTGCTTTGTCCTCAATTATGACTGACACCGACTCACCAGACCCATTGTCCAAACCAGCAGCACGTTCGTGCCGTTGTCAGTGAATCAGGAGGTGTTTCTTTGCTTTCTCATTCAGCGATGATAGAGCAGAACAGGTGCACGGTATTGCCTGCTCCAAATAAGCACGCGAAGAGCTGCTCAGCATCATTAATCACTAGAGAAATGCACATAGGCCCCACACTGAGACACCAGCACATACCTGCAGAATAGCTACACTTACCGGAACTAACGATCCCAAATGTTGGGAAGGATGTGTAAGAACAGGAACTCTCATACTGCTGGGAATCCAGTATAGTGCAGGTATTTTGAAAACAATTCACCAAATAATTTGGCAGTTTTTTCCCCCTACAAATTAGACATAACCTTTACGTGATCCAGCAATTCTATTCCTACGTATCTACCCAAGAAGAATGAAGACCTATGTTCACCTAACGGACTTGTGCTTGGTCGTGCCTCATGTACGAATTCATACAGCCTGCTGGGGTACTGTTCCTCGGACCCGTCCACGTCTGTCCATTCATTCCTTCAGGATGGACGGAGCGCGGGTCGGCTCAGAGCCTCCTGTGGGTCAGGCGCTGTTTTAGGTACTGGGGATGAAACAGGGGACACTGACAGCTTGTCTCTTCACGTCTCACTTCCTAGGAATTCCACTACATAGAAGAAGATCTGTATCGAACGAAGAACACATTGCAAAGCAGGATTAAAGATCGAGAAGAAGAAATCCAAAAACTTAGGAATCAGGTACGAATGAGTGCTCACAACTTGGGAAGAGATACCATCGCAAAGCTAATTTTTTTTTTTTAAAGACTACAGAAAGATCTTCTTTTCCTATATTTTCACCTGAATTCTGCTGTGGCAGCAGTGAAATGTTATTTTCATTCTGATATAGAAATTCATCTAATGCCATTTGAGTCTGCATTTGCTGCATTCTGTGGCTTCTCCTAGAAGTGTCTTGTAGCCAAAGCCACCCGAGGACATGTGACTTGCCCCCAATTTCATATCTTCTGACTTCAGTGATGGTTGAGCCAATTGCATTTCATCATTGTGGTTTCTCTTCCCTAAGAAAAATCTAATGATAAATCTTATTAACAATTGATCAGTCTTTCATAAAGTCACCAAGACCTGTTTTCAATTCTGAAAATATAAAACATAGGAAATAACATGTGCCCACCACCCAGGTTACTGTGCTTACCACTTGACTGTGACAGAATCACGCACTCACTTATCCTGTAACTAGATTATCCTTTTTTCCCTCATACTTATTGACTTAATAAATAATGAACTCATTGATCATTTAAATAATTTATGTAAAGATTGATTCTTCCTTTTTTAGTTAGCTAATGACTTAGTTTGAACATAAAAAGTCAAATAATTTTAGTTTTTAAGTTCTCAGACTTCATAGTGGTCCATAATTTAAGATATTCTAAAATATTTTAATTTTTATAAGAGTTGGAAAAGGGCGCCTGTGTGGCTCAGTCAGTTAAGCATCTGACTTGATTTCGGCTCAGGTCATGAACTCGAGATTTGTGACCTGAGCCCTGCATTGGGTTCTGCGCTGACAGTACAGAACCTGCTTAGGATTCTCTCCCCTCTCTCTACCCCTCCCTTGCTTTGTCTGTCTCTCTCTCTCTCATAGTAAATAAATAAAGATGAAAAAAAATTTTAATAAAAAAAAAGAGAGACTTGGAAACAGCTGATTTCAGTGTTCTGTTCTTCCCTTGCCTATCTTTGTGAAGTCCCAAATGGTAACGCGACTTGCTGGCAGAAAGCCAAAGCCAAGAAAGAAGCATAAACCCAATTGGTTTAATCCTTAGATATACATTCCTGTGTGTATTAAATGTTCATTGAGTGCCTACTAAGCCTAAGATACGGTGCTATTTTTCTTAACTAAGAATTAACCTTAGGAGGCTCCTCTAAGTGGAGCAGAGGAAAACCTTTGTCTCATGAAAGAAAGTTGATTTATATACTTGATAAAGAAATCAGCATCTTAATACCTTGCCAAGAAACAACCACTCATAAATGAGTGACCCCTTACGCCCATAAATAGGTGCTCAGAACCGTCAGTCATCAGGGAATGCAGACGAGCCCCTCCTGGGACACCGCTCTACTGACCACCCCACGAGAACGGTGGTCTTATCCCTACACGCCGCGTACAGGGCATGTCGCGAGTTGTCCAAAGTCACGTGGCCAGGAAATTGCAGAGCAGAGGTGAAACCCTCTTTGCTCTGTACCACGGCTGCTGAGTTTGGAGGGGTTTGAATCCAGGTTGAGAAGTTCAAACTGTGTCGTGGATCGTGGAATCCGGATCGGTGCTTTCAAATATTTCTGACCACGAGGTCGTGGTAAGAAGTAAAGTGCACGTGGTTTCTCAGTGCCCACACGTACTTAGACAGACACGCCTGAAACAGAGGTCTCACGGAACAGGACTCTCACAAACTGTGTGCTGTGCACTCTGTCCCATACCGCGTGGGCTGTCACCCACCAAGTTGATTTTGTGGCCCGTTACTCCAGCTTGAAAAGCTCTTCTGTCGCAGTGAAGGGATGATCGTAGAGTTTTGAGAAGTTGATTAATGCCACACTTAACCTGTGGGACCGTGGGTTCTGTGTTATATAACTTTAGTTTTATACAATAATTTTGTGAACACTTTGCCTTTCAGCTTACCAATAAAACTTTAAGCAACAGCAGTCAGTCCGAGTTAGAAAACCGACTCCATCAGCTAACCGAGACTCTCATCCAGAAGCAGACCATGCTGGAGAGTCTCAGCACAGAGAAGAACTCTCTGGTCTTTCAGCTGGAGCGCCTTGAGCAGCAGGTGAACTCGGCCAGCGGAAGTAGCAATAATGGGTCTTCCATTAATATGTCTGGAGTTGACAATGGCGAAGGTAACAAAAACAGGAATTTCAAAAGAACTTTTCGTTGCCTCAATTCCAACCTTACTAATTGAGACATGACTTTGGAAAGTTACAGGAGGGCCTTTTTTTTTTAATGTTTTATTTATTATTGAAACGAAAACAGAGTATGAGTCAGGGAGAGGCGGAGAAAGAGAGGAAGACACAGAATCGGAAGCAGGCTCCAGGCTCTGTGCTGACAGATGCGGGGCTCAAACCCACAAACCATGAGATCATGACCTGAGCTGAAGTCAGCTGCTCAGCCGACTGAGCCACCCTAGATACCCCCAGGAGGACCATTTTTATTTGAAAAGAAGGTTCAGGGGTGCCTGGGAGGCTCTGTTGGGTAAATGTCCCACTCTTGGTTTCAGCTGAGGGCGTGATCTGACAGTTCGTGGGATCGAACCCCACATCGGGCTCTGTGCTGACAGCATGGAGTCTGCTTGGGATTCTTTCTCTCTTCTCTCTGCCCCTTCCCTGCTCGTGCATCCACACACACACACACACACACACGTGCACGCTCTTTCTCTCTCTCTCTCTCTCAAAAATAAATAAATTTTTTAAAAAAGAAAGAAAGAAAAGAAGCTTCATCCAGCAAAGCACCCACTTTCCTCCTGATGTGAGGCACAAGCCATCTGTTTGACATGATCTTAGCAAACAGGACAGTGCACTGGTTACTGTATCCCTCGCTAGTCTGGGACTTGGGGAAGGGAGGCCCAGAGACCAGTGATCATATTGAAATACATAGGACATTCAACAACATGTTGATGATAAGGCAGATAATTTGGCAGAGAGGGGCTTTCATGAAGACTTAAAGAAAGATTTACTGTAATAATCTTCTAATCCGGGGGCGCCTGTGTGGCTCGGTCGGTTAAGCATTTGACTTCAGGTCATGTCATCATCTTGTAGTTCAGGCCCCACGTCAGGATCTGTGCTGACAGCTCAGAGCCTGGAGCCTGCTTCAGATTCTGTGTCTCCCTCTTTCTCTCTGACCCTTCCTTACTTGTGCTCTGTCTCTTTCTCTAATAAACATTTAAAAAATTAATAATCTAATCTGTAATTATGAATATTAAAGCTGATAGTCATGTAAGAATATCCATGCTCTATAATTTTAATAAAGAAATCTGTAGATTCCCAAAATGTATAATGAAGAATGTTAAAGACTTCAGTGTAGCTTCATCAGATCAGGTTTTTAATCTCAGAGCCTCATAAAGTCTACAAAGTAGACATTCGGCAAATCTCGCAGTTCTTTGATTTTATTAAAAGTTTTTTAAGGTTTTGAAAAATAACACATTGTTTTATATATATTTATATTTTATATATGTGTGTTTTTTAATAACATGGCCACTGTCAAAATAAATAATTCAAAAAAGGAAATTAAATCACCCAGTAATCTGTTACTCTCAGATAACACTTTGGAATATCTCCTTTCAGACTTTTTTCTTATGTATATTTGTAGTATCTGTTTTATTGGTTCTTAACTTTTTTCATATAAATCAGGTTTTATTATGTATTTTCATACAATTGTTTATATTGTATATATATTGCTTTATATACATCCCTCATGTGGAAATGGCATAATTTGTTTAATAAATTCCTTATGGTTGGGGATTTAGATTGTTGCCAATTTTGTCACTAATATAAACAGTTCTGAAGAAACTATTCTCTGCAAATATCTTTAATTTTTCTTAACATAAACTATTAGAAATGGAGTTTGCTGAGTCCTAGGTATACACATTTGAAGGCTTTTGATTTTTGTTGCCAAAATCAAGTAATTATTAAACACCTACTCAGTACCACCTACTGTTCTAGGCATTGGAGGTACAGTTTTTGACAAAAGAGATCAAATCTCTGCCCTGTGGATCTCACATTCGGCCGCTGTGGGGGGCGATAGGCAGTACATTATGTGAGGTGGTGACAGGTACTGCGGAAGAAACTCAAGCAGCGAAGGCAGAGACAGGGTGCCAAGTGTGGGGGTGGGATTATAATTTAAGTCGACCTCATTGGAAAGGTGGCACTTTGTTAAAAGTCCCAAAGGAGGTAAGGGAGACTAGAGGGAGCTCCGCAGGAAGAGTTTCCAGGCAAAGAAGAGCAGGTGCTAAGGCCCTGAGGCAGGCGTGGTGCTGGCAGGTTGCAGGAACAGCAAGGCGGCCAGTACAGCTGGAGAAGACGGAGTGAGGGCGAGAGTAGGCTAAGGGGCATTCCGACAACTTGGAGGAGCCTGTCTTGGCCTGTATAAGGACGTTAACTCTGAATGAAATAGGAAGCCATTGAAGGGCCCTGAGGGGGTGACTGATCTGTGTTTTAGCAAGAGGCCTCTGGCTGCTGTGTCCAGAAGAGCCTGCAGAAAGCGGAGGTGGGGACCAGGGAGGAACCGCTGTACGAATGTGTGTGATAGATGGTGGTGGTGAGGCCCCGCATGGGATTCGGGGTTATTTTAAAGGTGAGTGGGCAGATTGCCGGTGGAGTTTGAGAGAAGGAAAGGAGTGTGGGCCTGAGCTGACGGAACGATGCTGATCGCGTACTGAGATGGGGAGGACGAGGTGAGTAGGTGGGCAGGGAGAGCAGAAGTCAGGATCCTGGTTCTGGGCAGCCATGCGAGAGATGACCGCTAGGCATCCCGATGGAAACGAAACAGACGGTTAGATGCGTCTGGAGGTGGTGGTCGGGCCGGAGAGGCAGGTCTGGGAGTCGTCGGCTGGATAGAAAGGGTGCGTCTGGCCTCACTCTTGCCCGCACGGGAGAAAGTGCCCCTTAGTGTTGATTCTCAGCAACACGGTATCTGTAAACTTTAATTTTTGCTAATTGTATAGGGGAATAATCTTGGGGGGATTTAATTTTTATTTTTCTGGATAAAGACGTATGTCTTTTCTTTCTGGACTCACCTTCTTTGGATGTCATGCTTATTAGAAGGTTGGCCTTGAGACCCATTTGTAATACAATATATATTCAACTATAATTTTGTTAGGACATTATTGATTTTGGTGTTTGTACCTTATTGTACCTCATTGTTTTCTTGTTTAAACAGGCACACGGCTGCGAAACGTCCCCGTTCTTTTCAATGACACAGAAACTAACCTGGCGGGGATGTATGGAAAGGTCCGAAAAGCTGCCAGTTCCATTGACCAGTTCAGGTAAGCAAGGACAGAGTGATGAGGGAGGGATCCTCAACTCTTCTCGTACCGTTTCCTGGTGGTTTCAGTCACAGCGAGGCCCGTCGGGCAGAGCTGATGCTTAAAGTGACGTTTCCCTACCTCCTCTCGTGGCGGTTCAGTCTCACGAAACTGCTTTACGCGCTCTGCCCGTGCCTGTATTCTGTGGAGGATTATTACCCTGATCACTTCTCTTCTCTATTTAAAACTCTCACTAAATCTCATTGAGAAAACCTCCGTCTCCTGTAAATGCATCCATTGGAATGTTTTTTTTTTTCATTATTTTGTGATGAGAATAAAAGATGCTACTAAAAATGAACAGTACTCATTTTAACGTATATTTATATATTCTCCAAAAGTAATGTAATTTATATACACGTTATTACATACTGACAACTTCTTTATACCAGGAGACATCCTCCCTACGAAGAACATGTTTTATGTATGCTTTCATAAACTTCATGTTTTAATAACGCACTAAAGTCTTCTGCCTCATAATGCTTGTAGTTAAACACAATTATAGTGAGTTTTTGCAAAGTAGAGCGATCTTTTCTTACCTCTTTGTGTCCGAAGAGAGCTATGTTGTTAAAACTCAGCAGTGATTTGCTAAGGGTGCTGAGGCCACGGGCCAAAGATGCCTTCGGCGTCATCTCCAGGCTGCGAAGCACATTTATTTCAGCCTCTCATTTATTCACGTACATAATAATTTTTAGAGAAACTGTATGCAAGGAGTTACGCTGATAGCAGTTAAAGATGCAGAAAGGCCTAGAAGAAGGTGTGTGTGCTTGTACGTGTAGCCATCTTGATGGGGAAAGTGTTTCGAAGAGGCCCGACTGATACGGCCGCTCCCGCGGCTGCTGTGGTTCAGTGTTGGCCAGAGTGTCTGTAGTTCTTTGCCTTTTACAAGCATGTGTCTGTGCAGAAGCTTCCAGATTAGAGCCTTGCAGCTATTAACCAGCCAGACTCCTTTCCCTATTCATGTGTGGACACTTGCCTTGTCTTTTGTAACTCCTTTGGTCTCGAGAAGAAAGATTGTTCAGAGAGGGACCAAGTTGGCCTCCTGTAGTTGTAGCCGGAGAATTAAGGGGAACTACCTCACTGTAGTCCTGCTGCAATCAGTAAGGAAAATATTTGTTTACTGTGATGTTTCTATATGGTTATACCAAGTAATCATCTAACATCTACTATGAAACGGTTTTTCTGTTACGGTGGCCGTATAAATAGTGTGAATGAGAGAAATCCTGAAAAGCCTCATTCACTGCTACCCCAGGAAGACGTGTTTGAGTGGTAACTCTCTCCTCTCACCCCACCCTCCCTTTGTGCAGCATCCGCCTGGGAATTTTTCTCCGAAGATACCCCATAGCACGAGTTTTTGTGATTATATATATGGTAAGTAAACATACTTGAAAGAATAATGCTGCACTTGATTTTTAATGAGTTTTTTTTTCAGCTGCTGATCTTTTTTTTTTTTTTTGAGAGAGACACAGAGCATGAGCAGGGGAGGGTCAGAGAGAGGGAGACACAGAATCAGAAGCAGGCTCCGGGCTCTGAGCTGTCAGCACAGAACCCGACACGGGGCTCGAATTCACGAACCGTGAGATCATGACCCGAGCCGAAGTTGGCCGTTTAACCAACTGAGCCATCCAGGCACCCCACTGCTGATCATTTTGACCCGAAGTCTAGCAGTCAGTTTTGAAAGAGAATAGAACTCATTTTTGGTAATTAAGATTTTTTTTTCTTCAGGTATGCAGGTAGAGTTACAGTTCATCACATCTAAAATATAACTTGCCCAAATTTATGCAATAAAATTATACAATAAAATTAACCATAGTGAAGTTCCATAGTTACCTCCATTTCTACGCCCCTCTAATGATAAAAATGCAACGCAAAACAATCGATTTCATTTGAGGTAAAGTTTCTTTGATTAGTTTCATGGGATTTGCTTTATTTTCTGAAAGGCCCTCAAGGTTGATCTTTATTCTTTCAGATTTCTTAGCTGCAACAAAGTGGTCACCGTAGTTTGGGGTACTGTTTCATGTGTCCTGCGACCCTGTTCTGAGTGAGGGCGGCTAAGAGTAATTAAGCAGTTTTCCTGAAAAAGAAAAAAAGCTTACTCAGGAAGAGATTTCTCTGTGATCCACTAGAGGGAAGAGTTACTCCTTTGAATAAAAAGTTTTTAAGGAGCGGGCGCCTGCCGGCTCAGTCAGTTAAGTGTCCGGCTCCATTTCGGCTCAGGTCACGATCTCAGGGTCTTGAGGCTCAGGGTCAGGCTCTGGCTGGTGACAGAAACTGCTTAGATTCTCCCTGTGTCCCTCTGCCCCTCGTCTACTGGTTCTCTCCCTCTCTCTTTCTCTCTCTCTCTCTCTCTTTCTCCCCCTCTCTCTCTCTCAAAAAGTTTTTAAGAAGTGAGGGTTGGAGAGAACGAAAGAAAAAAATTGACAACATCAGAAAGGATTAGAACAGGCCCACAGCGAGTCGATTCCTGGTGTCGGAGACAGGAGAGCAGGTGCGCCTCTGTCCGCATGGGATGCCACGAGACGTGACTGCGCACGACAGGATGGCGAGGCACTCACATAACATCAGCGCTGCCAGGAGGGAGCCCGTGGAAACTCATCTCTAGCTCCCGTGCTAGACCCTAAATCAGCTTCTGAGGCTTGACGCGTTACTCCCGACAGGAAGGTCTTCCCGCCTCCTCCCTCCTCACCAGACGACGGCTACACCCTTTTCCAAAACACCAACCGTGACTGTTCCAGAAAGGCTTTCCAACCGGGAGCACTGGGCTGGCTTAGTTGGTAGAGCATGAGACTTTTCATCTCAGGGATGGGAGTTCAAGCCCCACATTGGGCCTGAAGCCTAGCTTAAAAAAAAAAATAATAAAGCCTTTCCAACCAACTTCCTCTATATCTTGCCATTTGGATTGTGCCATTTACTCTGCGTTATAGTCACCTGCCCGCTTGTTCACGTGTACCTGTGCGTGCCGTGAGTGTGCTGAGGACGCTGATCATTCTCAGCTGGGAATTCTGTAGGCATCAAAACCGTTAGCTCCACTGCAGGTGGCACGTTTGTTTCTTCATTATTTGCCCGGTAAACATAGACGGAGGGCCTGCAGGGGAGCAGACGCAGCCCCGGGGAGACGGAGACAGACAAGACCCGCTTCCTGCGCTCCGCGCCGCGCAGCAGGCCTTCGGTGCAGAGTGATTCACTGGCTCCTCCGTAAAGTGCTCTCTCTCTCTTTAGGCGTTGCTTCACCTCTGGGTCATGATCGTCCTGCTGACGTACACGCCGGAGATGCACCACGACCAGCCGCACGGCAAGTGACCTGGGCCCCGCTGTTTGGGCACGTGGTCGTCTGTTTCCAGACTCGGTCTGCAGCGGCCGGTTGCCTAATGCTGCGGAGAACGGTGCCCAAGGTCGTCCCATCACTACAGGCTTTGAACTTGTTACCCCCTAAGTGCTCTGCCCCCTACATCTTCCCCCCGCTCCCTTCCGATGGTAAGAGTGTCTGAGACAGACAGTGACGTGCTCAGCTCTGCTCTGCTTTCTCTGAGGTCCGAGATTGGGTGTGTGCGCTCGCACACAGACGTGCCGGCTCGTTCGCCCCGGGCGGGCCAGCCCGTATTTTAGGTGACAACATTATGGGTTATAATCAGGGAAACTCATTGTATTTACTGATACAAATAAAACATTTTCTTTTTGCTAATTCAGTCTTGCGTGTTTTCATATATTATGTAGCTTTGCAGATAGGGATTTACTTCTTACATGTTAAAGGCCTGATTGGTCTAAGTCTTTGTAGAGATACATAAATATAACTTACTGTGCATTTTTCTTTTTTTAAAGTAATAGTTTCTCATCCCCATTAACTAGGACCTTTCCAAACGGGCTTTAGTGAGAAGAGCAGAAATGATCAGTGACGTCGCTGGTCACTGACGGCTGGTGCTTTGCCCCCTCTCCGGGGACACCCTTCTCCCTCACGTCCCAGTGCGCCGGCTCCCTTGTTCACTGTCCTCCTCTGTTCCCTTCCTCCAGCCCACACCTCGGGGCAGCTCAGGACACCCAGAGCCCCTGCGTGTGGCATTTAGGAATCAAATCTTTTTTTTCAACCTTTGCACTTTTTTTAATGTTTTTTATTTTTGAGAGAGACAGCGTGAGCAGGGGAGGGGCAGAGAGAGAGGGAGACACAGAATCCGAAGCAAGCTCCAGGCTCTGAGCTGTCAGCACGGAGCCCAACACAGGGCTCGAACCCATGAACTGTAAGATCATGACCTGAGCCAAAGCCAGACGCTTAACCTACTGAGCCACCCAGGCGCCCCATCCTTTGCACTTTTAAAACATTCCACTGCAAAGACGTTGTGGAGTTATTCTTTGAAAAGAGACATTTTCTTTGCTTGAAGTTCAATGCGATGTCTCTCATGGCTCTCCTTGTCCCCCACATACCTGAATTCTTGTCCCCTGGTTGCTGGTGGTCTCTCTTCGCTTGTGATTAGTTCACGAACATCTTGGGCGGAGGTACAGCTCTCTCTATGAGGAATGTTTCCGAAGCAGCCCGCTGGCACCTAACCGAAAACCTGAGCCGAGTTTCCGTTCATGATGACATCTGTACTGTGACTTTGACCTATAATTTCTTCAGAATTTTAATACCCTAGCAGATGTATACGTTTCTTATTTTTCTTCAGAAAATGAAGTTTCAAAGGTCATCTTAGGTATGTTTGAGCTCTTTCGCAACCTAGCGTGAATGTAAAAGGCAGAAGTGCCACATCATGTCAAGGTGAATAGGACACGCCGGGTGGAGACGCGTTATGACGTGTGTAGGTTTTATGTCACCGCCCTTACTGGGGTGGTTAATAGCCTGTCAGAGCCTGAGCAGTGAGGTCGGGTCTGAGCTCAACCAGAATAAAGTGAAGGTTTAATCTTGTGAATATCTTTCAGAGGTGGTTTTCCCCGTCTTCTAATTTGGAAAATTTTCTGGAAAATGATTAAAACCAGGTTACGTACTTAAAATGGAAAGCAGCACATGCTTCAACTCCGTGTCTCGCCAGACCTCCTGTCTCCACGTCTCCCCGGCTTCTGCTGGGACGCCTCGACTTTCCTTCAGGCTCTGAGCGCTCTTGGCTTCGGAAATTGTTTGACAAAGTGTTTCCACGATTATTTTTCCGCAGTTACTTTGAAACTGAATTGAGGTTCAGTTTCACCATCCTGAGCCCTAACAAACCGGGGAGCTCTAAACAGCATTTCCTTTCATTTATCCTCAGCATGAAACCTTCTTGCCTAATTAAAGAGGTTGTATGAGGGGCACCTGGGGACTCAGTTAAACATCTGACTTCAGCTCAGGTCACGATCTTGGGGTTCATAGGTTTGAGCCCATGTCAGGCTGTGAGCTGTCAGCACAGATCCTAGAGCCTGCTCCAGGTCCTGTGTCTCCCTCTCTCTCTGTCCCTCCCCCGCTCACGCTCTCTCTCAAAATAAACATTAAAAAAGAATAAATTGCGTGAGAGTCGATCTTTTTCCTTCTCAATCCAGTGTATTCGTTTAAAGACGTGTACATATAACATATACAGTGTATAGTATATATACATGAGCATATAATCAGAACTCTTGCGTTGCTCTGTATTTAAGCTATCAGTTGGAAAATAAGATTGTTTTATTATTAGGAGAATATTTCTCTAGACCTTGTGCTTACCAAAAGCTACCACTTCTGTTGCTACAGAACAAGACCAGCAAAGGAAAGCATGGGTTTTGTTAACACCCATTAAACAGACTGTTCTGTGGAGGAGGGGAGAGGCCGGCGGGCTGGGCGGTCCAGCCTCAGTAGGAAGGCTTACATCCAACTCCCCCTGTGGGGGCAAAAACCCAAACTCCCCAAGTCTCCCTCCTTGGGCGCCCGCACGCTACTGCAACAGGCAGGCTGTGCTGACAAAGGCCCCCGCGGGCCCCTGGTAGGACGGAAGTAGAAGGAAAGAACTGGAAGAGCCGAAGAGCATAGTCAGGGACTGATGGCCGAAGGCAGGTGCTTCAGGCTGTGAGTGGCCAGAAGAAGGAAATGACTGAGAAAAATGTCGCCGTGGTGATTCTGAACACGTTTAGCAGTCCTGTGAACTCTTTCCTGAATGAGAAGAACACGGACCACATGAACCTCACACTTCTAACGGGTGACTTGCTTTCCAGACACAACCCAAAACAGGGACGATTTTTTCTTTTTTCTGAAGTTTATTTTTGAGAGCGAGCGAGAGACAGAGAGCGAGCAGGGAAGAAACAGAGAGAGAGGGAGACACAGTCTGAAGCAGGCTCCAGGCTCTGAGCTGTCAGCACAGAGCCCAATGCGGGGCTCAGACTCATGAACCATGAGTTCATGACCTGAGCCGAAGTGGAGGCTTAACCGACTGAGCCACCCAGGCGCCCCAGTAAGTTTTTCTTTGGTCAGAACGTCTGAGGGTCAAGCGTGTTACATACAGAAGCCGTACTCATAGAAGGTGTCTCGAAGTGGGTGGTCAAGTTTTATTTTAAGCTACAATAAGGCTACAAAGTATCACATTTTGAGGGCCCTGTGTGCTGGTCCCTTCTAGGAACTGGGAGTAGCCGGGGACAGAGCCTCTGCCCTGGTGGGGCTCACATTTAAGTGGGCAGGCAGGCTGTCAACACATGCTTCATGTGACACTTGGAAGAACAATGTGAGGGTCCCGCAAGGTGGGGGAGGGGCGGGGGAGTCCTCTGCAGATGTGACCGCTGGCTGGCGCAGGGCCCCAGTGCAGGGGTGAGTGGTGCAGAACACCCAGTGGCCTTCCTGGGCTGTAGCTTGCTCAAGGCCAAAGCCTCCGGAACGGGGGCATGCTTGGGGAGGCCCAGGAGGCCCGCGTGGCTGGAGCAGAGTGTAGGAAGGGAGAGCCGTGGGGCCGGGGTGCCAGGGACCCCTAGCCCAAGGGAAGGACCTGAGCGTTGGTGGGGTGGTGGTCAGCTAACTGCCTCTCAAGGGAAGGACTTGGAATTTGAAGTTCCTTCTCGTTTCTCCCCGTGACCCTGAACCAGCATTTCTTTAACCAGGGAAAACCTTTAAAAATCTGCATCTTAGAAATCCACAGATTTCTAAATGTACAGATGATGAATAGTATAGATTTCACTTCGTCGAGGTGAGGACAGGCTGAACCCGAGGCCGGGAAGTACATTCTCCTATGCGGTTACAGAGAACACAAGATCGGCGAACCTGTGCATTTTCCCCATAACTGCTTGGCCTCTACATTCACAGTTAACTTGTCACGTTGGTTCAAGTCAAGAACAAACAAAAATGAAACGAAATCCAAGAGTGCAGCTGCAGACAGACGTGTCCCATGTTTGACTAACCAAGCGTAGCCGTGACTCGCTGCCTGGCGGTACAGCCGTCACGCTGTCAGACCTCATAACCTCAAATGTCTTCGGACATTTCTCATCCCCGGAGGGCAGAGACAGTACATTTTTTTATCCACCGTCGTATCCTCAGTGCCTAGACCAATGCCTGGCCCGTAACGCCTTCCGTCGATGTTCGCGGGGCTTCATTCGCTGTATCGGGCAAAGCCCTAAGCTCATGCACTCCCCTCCAGCGCCCCTTAGACCTTCACCCGGCATCTATCCCGTTCATGCAATGCATCTGGTTCCTAAAAACCCAGCAAAGAAAAATAGCTGGCCTGGTATACAGGCAGTAGTGAGGACTTCAATCAGGCAGCTCGCCAGGATTTCCCAAAAAGGGACAGATCATAAATATTTAAAATACAGAAACCAGGGCTCCTGGGTGGCTCAGCTGGTTAAGCATCTAACTTTGGCTCAGATCATGATCTCATGGTTCATGAGTTTGAGTCCCGTGTCAGGCTGTGTGCCGACAGCTCAGAGGCTGGAGCCTGCTTTGGATTCTGTCTCCCTCTCTCTCTGCCCCTCCCCACCTCGTGCTCTCTCTCTCTCTCTCTCAAAAATAAACATTAAAAAAATTAACACAAAAATAAATAGATAAAATAAATACAGGAACAGAAGGTGACCTGAGGACACTGCTGACCCGGGGTGTCCATAGTGAAGAGCTTTAGTCATCAGAGGAAGTTGAGTTGTGCTTCATGGATTTTCCCAGAAGATAGCGGAGAAGATTTCTGAAAGACAAGAGATTTCTGGAAGTTCTGCCAAGCAACACCCGCATATAGTCAGGCTCTTCCCTCATCTCGAATTTTCCTCTCTGCCCCACTGGCCCTCCCCTCTCTGGGAGTGCTAGGTAAGCTAAGTTTACCCAAAGCAGTGAGGTTCGTGCATACAAGCTTCTCAGCTACTGACAATTTGCTTTAATTCACAAATAAGGTGTAAATCAATGGAATTCAAGAATTAATTCAAACCTTAAATGTAATCGCAGCTGGAACGTGCTTCCTAACGGGCCAGAATCACCACCAAAGGGGTGAGACTTGGTTCTGAAGAGGCCAAAGATATCTTACTGTTTTTGTGTGTGAAGCCGGGTTTGCATCCAGTGTGCACCAGGCAATCCGACATGAGATCTCACGGAGGGGAGCAGTGATAATGGAAAAGGCTGGGCGACACTGGGCTGGAAGAACAGGCGGAGACCCGGCTCCGGCTTCGTGGAGCCTGCGCTCCAAGGGAACCTGGTGCAGATCGGAGCCTTGCATGGTCTGGTCCTCAGCACCTCCGAGCTTCAAGCCACTCCGCACATCGTATTCTGCACTCCCGTCTCTTGTACCGTTTCAGTCCGCTCTTCCCCCGATGACTCACTTCCTCTTCCTGTGGGATGGTTTTACTTCCCATCCCACGGACATCAGCCTGAGCCTTACGAACCGACTCCTTTGGCTGGCGGCATGTGAGTGGAGGAGATCCGGGCCATCCCCAAGCAGGAGTGTTAAGTATCTTCTTGTGGTTTGGGCCCTCCCAGCACGTTCCAGAAGTGGCGGCTCCTTCAGCCTAGGTCCTATGGAATGAAGACATGGAGCAGAGCCAAACACGGGGTGCATCCACAGTGGACATGTAGCTTAAGTGAACAGAAAGTTTTGCTTCTGTGGGACCCTGAGACTTGGGAGGTTGGCTGTTAGTGCAACATAAGCCAGAGATCGCTGACTGAGTATGCACCATGCACCTGCCTCCTTTCAGCCTCCACACCTCCTCTCTGCTTAGGACACTTTCCTTCTTACCCTTACCTCCTGTCCCCTCCTGCTTGGGCTGGCACATACCTCCACCATTCACATTCCTCCAGCTTAAATGCCACTTTCTTTTAAAAAAATTTTTTTTAATGTTTTTTATTTATTTTTGAGAGACAGAGAGAGACAGCGTGAGCAGGGGAGGGTCAGAGAGAAAGGGAGACACAGAATCCAAAGCAGGCTCCAGGCTCTGAGCTAGCTGTCAGCACAGAGTTTGATGCGGGGCTCGAACTCACGGACTATGAGATCATGACCTGAGCCGAAGCTGGAAGCTTAACCCACTGAGCCACCCAGGCGCCCCCACTTTCTCCATGAAGTATGAACTCCGCCCTTCCCTTCCTCCTAAAAAAGAAAAGAAATACTAGGCTGCGTGGATAATGGCTCCCCAAAGATGTCTGCGTCCCAATCCCTAGAACCTGTGAATATTTTATAGCAAAAGGGACACTACAGATTATGGGTAAATTAAGGATCATGACGCAGGAAGGTTATCCCGAATTACTCATAATCCTACATTGGTCCTCAAAAGATGGAAGAAGAAGGCAAAAGAGTTGGAAGGAGGTGTGATGGCAGAGGCAGAAGTCGGAGTGGTTCAACTTGTGGGTTTGCAGATGGGGAGGGGACCATGAGCTGAGGAATGCAAGCAGCCTCTCAGAGCTGGGGAAGGTGAGGAGACATTCTCCTCTAGAGCTCCACAGAAGAACACAGCCCTGCCAAGGTCCCGTTAGCCCAGTGAGACCCACTGCAGACTTCTGACCTCCAGAACTATTAAAAGTAATTTACGTTGTTTTAAGCCACCAAGTTTGTGGTAATTTTCTACAGTGACAATAGATGACCAACAGTGTCCTTCCCTGGTTATGAGCTCCCATAGCACATAGAAATCTCTGCTCTAAATACTGGTGCTAAATGGAGCTGGCTCCCCACTTTCCATCACCCCAACTAGACTCCAAGCTTGCTACACCCATCTTGTCCCAGTGATATCTTCAGAGCCTGGAAGGGTGCATGGCACTTGAGTACTCAGTGCAGATTTCTGGAACAGGAGCGATTTTAGAAACTAAGACTAAGGAGGAAGAGTGATGTGTGACATTGAAGAAATACAAACCAAAAATTGGAGGCTGCTACTTTCTGACATGCTTAAGTCGCTGTGGCAAAGTCACTAAACATCTCTGACCCTCTGTTTCCTCATCTTTAAGAATGGAGAAACTGGAAAGAATCACAAAGAAGTTCCCGATAGGTTAAAAAAAAAAAAGCACTTTCTAAGTTGAAAATGTATTCAAATATTAGTATTTTATTGGGTGGTGTGTTTATTTTATTATTTTGTAAGATTTTTTAAATGTTTATTTATTTTAGAGAGAGAGCAAGAACAGATGCGATGGAGGGGCAGATAGAGAGAGAGACAGAGGATCCAAAATGGGCTCTGTGCTGACAGAAAATCCAAGCAGGGCTTGAACTCACAAACCATGAGATCATGACCTGAGCCGAAGTCAGCCGCTTAATGGACTGAACCACCCAGGTGCCCCTGTGGTGTGTTTGTTTTAAACAAGACCAAGAAAGTAGAAAACAACCCTGCTGACAACCAGTCGGTCGTGTTCCCAGAAGAACGTAAACAGTACCTAGAGGAAGATAATGATAAGGCCGCTCTTGTGAGCACAAAAATGACTAAACACCCTCTCTTCCCACAAGAGGAGCAGTCTCCTCTGTGACCACCTGCTCTATCACAGATATTAATTCAATCCCCATTTTAGCTCTCCTTCTGGACAGCTATCACTGAGATAGTCACCAAATCGCCCCTGCTCCGTGATGACATCCAACCCAGAGCGGCTCCAACTCTGCAATGCCCTCACCATCGTTCAACACAAGCCGAAACCCTTAAGGAGCCCCTCTCCTCCCCCCTGTGGGGGTGCTCCTGAGACACACCCTCCCCTCCTGCAGCCTTAGCCCCGACTCCGGGCGTTGGTGTTTTATTTGTTTTGACCACAGATGTGGTCTGGTCAATTGGCTCTGACTCCATATTAAATTCTCTAATTCCGCACACAAGCAAACGAGTTCAGAGATCCATCAAGGTCCTCTGGCTCCTTACAAACATGAGATCAAATACATCTTTTGCTTGTTTGTTTTCACGTAGTCATGGGGTTAAACTGTTTGGTTATGGAACATGTCAGCTTACCAAATCTGTCTGGTACCAAGTCTTTTATTTCCCATCTCGGCTAGAACCTTCCAGGAGCTTTTAGTGCTGGAGAAGACCTGCCATATTTTTTCAAATAGCACTTAGTCCTGGGGCGAAGCCAGATCCGTTCTGATGAGAGTTAATTGTTCTTTATCGGTGTGAGAGGAAGCAGGTGCGTGTTCCCGGCTGTCATCTGATTTATTTCTCCAAGCTCTAGGAGCAGACACTCCATCAGCCACCCAAGCAGGAAATTGCCTTTCTACAGAAAGTAAACAAAGAGGGTTTGCATCATTTTTAACTGTAAAATTGGACCTAAAGAACATTCAGATCACTTGGACGTTTCCCCCCTGGTGATTAGAATAATATTCTTTAATTGTGAAAAATGCAGAAAAGTGTAAAGAAGAAAATATCATTCACCCAGAGGCCCACCACTCCAAACTAACGAGTCTTCACATTTTGGCCTATTTCCTTCCAGTCTTTTCCTCCCCCTACGTGTGTATATGCAGGAAAATCCAGAAGTGGAGAAAGAGCAGGTGTAGTTGAAGTGATAGTTTTAAATGAATCCATGCTCATTGAAAAAATAACTCTAAGCAACAATGTATACAGAACATTCTAGTGTCCTTTCAACACCTCCCCATCCAGACTCTCTCCAGTGGCAACCACTGTGAAATTAGGAAGAAATGGAGTAATACATATGGTTCTTTAGTGCTCATAAATAGCAAATAAATGTTTAGTGGTGGGTAAGTGGAGGTGTGGCATTTGTTAAGAAGAGTCTCCTCAGCCCCTTTGTGACAGACAGACTCTAAGCTGACACCCAGTGGTTTCTCACCTCCTGGTGTCCATGCCTTTGGGTAATTCCAGGAGTGTAGGTGGGATCCATGACTTGCTTCTTACCAATAGAATATGGCAAATGGGATGGAATGTCACTCTCTTGATTTGGTTACATTACATGGCCGAGGGGATAGGATATCAGCCCTGTGATTACATTACACTATATAAGATCCTATCTTAGGGACCGAGATTCTCCTTGTTGATGATGAAATGAGTGGCATGTTTAGGAAGCCCATGTGTCAAGCCCACTGTGCCCAGCGCCACGGACTTGAGAATAACCTCCAGCCAACAGCCAGCAAAAACCCAGGGCCCTCAGTCCTACAGCCAGAGGGAAATGAATTCTGCTAACAAGGTGAATGATATTGGAAGTAAATTCTTCACCCGGTCGAGCCTCCAGATGAGACCACTGCCCCAGCCACCATCTTTATTTGTTTGTTTGTTTTTGAGAGAGGAAGACGGTACAAGTGAGCAAGGGGCAGAGAGAAAGAGAAAGAAAGACAGAGAGAGAGAGAGAAAAGCAGGGTTCACCCAAAGCGGGACTCATGCTCACATAAAGTGAGGCTCAACCTCACCTGAAGTGATGTAGGACTTGAACTCAAGAACCATGAGATCATAACCTGAGCCAAAAGCAGATGCTTAACAACTGAGCCACCCAGGAGCCCTCGCCAGCATCTTAATTGTAGCTTTGTAGAAGAATCCAGAACAGAGCACCCAGCTAAACCATCCCCGGATTCCTAACGCACAGAAATCATGAGATAATAGTGTATGTTGTTTTAAGCCACTAGACTGCTGGTCATTTGTTATATGGTGATATAAAACGAATCCACGTTTCTAAGCACTTCCATGGTGGTTAGGACTCCCTGGGTGCAAGCAACAGACACCAGCTCAAACTGGCATAAGCAAAAAGGAAATCTACAGGTTCACCTAACTTCACATTTAAATGCAGGTGCTCAGATACTGTAAACTGGTACCTTTCCCTTCCTTCTCAGTTCTCCTTCAGTGTCGGCCTGATTAACACGCAGCTACTCCCCCAAACAAAGATGACTGTCTTCTCTGTTTCCAACCGATCAGCTGGACGACCTCTGCGGAAAGTACTGCTTTTTCCCCAAAGCCCCAGCAAAAGCCCCGGGGTTGATGTCCACTCTTCAGTGAGTCCGGTTGGACTAACTGAAAACATGTGCCTGCCACCTTGGGGACATCCCTGGGGACATAACAGCCATCGACCGTGGGTATGTGCCTACGTGTATATCCACATGTATATGCAACTTTTTTTTAATGTTTTATTTATTTTTGATACAGAGAGAGACAGAGCATGTGAGGGGGAGGGGCAGAGAGAGAAGGAGACACAGAACCGGAAGCAGGCTCCAGGCTCTCAGAGCCTGACACGGGCCTCGAACCCACGAACGTGAGATCTGACCTGAGCTGAAGTCGGAGGCTTAACCGACTGAGCCACCCAGGCACCCCTGTGCAACTTTATATAATACTCTGACAACACAATATGATCTAACAATATTGTCCAAAGTACCCCCATGCAAGTTTTGCCAATGTTGACGAAAATAAGCTCCAAAAATTTTAAACTCACAGGTACGTTGAAGAAATAACACAATAAGTATCCACATGCCCTTCATCAAGATCCCACGTCATTAACATGTTGTCCCACCTGTTTTCTCGTTTTGTTCCGAATGACAAAGTGAATTGCAGACCTCCTGACCCTTCGTCCAGGGACGCTTCAGCTGGGATCTAAGAATAAAGTCTCCCATTTCACAAAACCACTAAGGCATCCCAAGAAACCTAACGTTGTGCACGGATATTCCCTAATGTCCAGTTCCTGTCCACATTTTTCTTAGAGTCCAAAAAATGTTCTTTGTAAACTGTTTTGTAAGTTTTTTCTTTTTCTTTTTTTTTTCTTCTGATCCAGGATCCAATCCAAGGTTGCACTGGCTTCTCCTGCCTCTTCAATCCCTTTAATCCTGGACAGCTCTCCTTTGCCCTTCACTTGTCCTTTGTGGGTTTGTCTGTTTCCTCATGATTCGATTCAGGCTTCCTATTTGGGGGAAGAACACCAGGCGGGTGATGTTGGGTCATCACATCAGCTCAGGGGGAGCACAATGTCAGTGGTGGTGTTTGAACCACTTGGTTAAGACGGCTCCTGCCAGATCTCACCATCATAAAGGCCTATTCCCCCCCCCCATTTTTGTGATTCAGTGTTTTATGGGGGGGGGGGGGATACCTTGAGACCATGGAAATGTCCTATTTCTCAATAGTGGTTTTAAGATGCACTGACAATCCCAGCCAGGATTTTTATATTGGTAATTGCAAAATGGCGATTTTCTAAATCTGTCATTGTTTTTCTACCATTGTTAGCTAGCCTGTTTCTTTCCCTGGGCTCCTCTTTTTTTATTTGATCGCTCTGTACTTACGGATTCTTTTTAATTCCGTGTATTAAAACCTACTCTTCGGGCATCTGGTGGCTCAGTCGGGTAAGCATTTGGCTCTTGATTTTGGCTCATGTCATGATCTCACGGTTTGTGAGATCAAGTCCCCCTGTCAGATTCCGTGCTGATAGTACAGAGCTGAGTTGGGATTCTCTCCCTCTCTCTCTCTGCCCTTCCCCTGCTCCCTCTCTCTTTCTCTCTCTCAAAGCAAATAAACACTTAAAAATCAAAATCAAAATCAAATCCACTTTCATCTTTATACCTCTTGATATTTAAATTATCTCAGATTTGGCTAGTGGAGCTCCCTTAAGCCAGCTCCACATCCTGTCCATCTGTCTACATGCATGTTGGAGCACTCCTTTGCTTTCCGGAACACCAAGATATTCCAGTCTAATCCGGAACTTTCCCTGCCCTGGATCTGCAATCAACCATTTCTCCAAAGAGACCCCCAGTTCCTTTCAGTGAAGACTGATATATTTAAAAACAAAGATTTCAGCATGTGGATCTTTCATAACAAGCTTTAAAAATGGCTAACCACCATTTTAAGTTGCTTCAAAATATTTCCACCAGGTTGTTGGACTTCAGCCACCATTGATGGTTGGGTGTTTTAGGGGGAAAGAAGCTTTTCACTGTTCAAAATGACACAGTGATGGAAAGCTGTGTGTGTGTGGGTGTGTGTGTGTGTAAATATATATATATATATTTTTTTTTTTTTAAATTAAGAATGAGTGGCTGAGGATATGTCCTAGGGTGAGCTACTAGGTAAAAGGGTAGAGACATCTTGCAAACTCTCTTGCAAAGTGCCCGATTGCCCTCCAGAGAGGTAGTGCCGCCTTACCCCCCCTCCTCCCCCGGAGGTGAATCCAATTCCCGGTGCCCTCTCACCAGCAGTAAGTGTTAGAACAAAAAAGAGAGAGAATGCTTGTGTAAGTCCAACAGGGAGCGTGGTGTGTCATGGGCTGAACGTTGGTTTCTGTGATTACCGGTCAGGTTGAGTATGGTCAGGAAGGACAGTTTTCACATTTGTGGTTTGAATACGTTTTCTACAATCAGGTCATGTTAACAGGAAGGCTCATCAAAAGAGGAACTACATGAAAACTGTTGATGTTCTTGTCACGTTGCCAAAGGCGGGGCAGAGATCATGAATCCCTGGGCCCAGTTTTTCCAATCCAAGTGGCTTTGAAAGAAAAGCACCACGGCAGTGAGGTGTGGCTCTAGAGGAAGAAGTCTTCGGATGCGTAACAGCGCCCAGGCGCCATGCCCAGTGCTAAGGGGCATGTGTGCACCGCCCAGTTAGGCACCCATGGTGGAGAGGACAGGTAACCTGACCAAGGTGGCTCAGCTACTAGTAAGGGAGCCGAGATTAGAACCAGGCAGCCAAGGCCCAGGGCCATGCTTGCCCACGCACTCCATTGCCCTCCTGGTGTGACACTGGGAGCATGCGGCCGGGGCGTGTGACTCTGTGTCCATTACATTCTATCTAGGTTTCGGCTACTTTAGCTTTTTGTTTTCTTAATAAACGAATGTGGGACTAAGATGAAGTAATGCTTGGGAATACATTGGAGAAAAAAAAACCACTGCATAAATTCAAGGTTAGAGTGAAAAATAGCCTCAAGGTCATCCCTCCAGTGAGCAGTGGAGACGTGGAAGAACCTGCAACTAACTCAGCCCTGGTGCTGCCAATTGCCGGGCCGGTCATTGGGCCTCCCTGAGCTTCTGTTTCCTCATCTGCGCAGTGGAGACCCAGCTTCCACAGTGATGGCAAGGATTAGAGAGAGGAGCACGCAGTCTGGTTCTGCCTGGCATTCGGCCAGCACCAGAGGACTTCAGCCTCCCTTCCCCCAGTGTCTCCTTCTGTTCACTGGGAAAACCCCAGGGGCTTGGAAGGAAGACTTGGAGCCGTTTTGCCAGGCCACCCGACGGGAAGCGGGCATCTCTGCAAGCTATCTCTCCCCACTCAGCCTATGCAGATTGCTATTTCCTGCCAAGGTTTAATTAAATCCCGGAGCAGCAAGCACGGATAATTAACAGTGAGACTTGTCAGGCGTGACTTTGGTTAATGTCTATGACTGTGGAAGATTCTAGTCACGGGCAATTAGTATTAACGTGTAATTAGGATGCTCAGTTGGCAGGAGGTGGGCGAACAGCTTGTGGGTTTGGGCGGCAGATGGAGGGCTGGGGCTCTCCTGGGCGTATTGGGCCGGATGTAGGACAGACGGGGACAGGAGTCCTGGGAGGGGTGGTGGCCCAGCCGTCCTCTGTGTGTGGAGGCCACACGGCAGCTCCAGCCCCGAGCAGCTCTGCCTTCAGTGGGCACCTTTCAGCCCAGGGAGTCCGTATCAGAAGCCTGGATGGGGCGTATTTGAACTTTGAATTACAATAAAATGGAAAAGCAGATTATTAAACATTTTACATTGTATTTATTTAAATTCTAAACAGGTAATACATTCACATGGTTCTACCGTCAAAATGCATGAGAAGGGGGGCGCCTGGGTGGTTCAGTTGATTAAACGTCCAACTCTTGATTTCCATTCAGGTCATGATCTCATGGTTCGTGGGATCAAGCCCCATATGGGCTCTGCTCTGATGGTGCAGAAACTGCTTGGGATTTTCTCTCTCTCTCTCCCTCTCTCTGCCTCTCCCCTGCTCTCTGTCTCCCTTTCTTTCTCTCAAAATAAATAAATAAACTTTTTTAAATGTATGAAAAGGCAAACTGGCCTCCCAGTCCTGACTCCCATCTGCCCCATACCACCCCCCCCCGTTCCCACCCAAGGGTGAAACGGGTAACTTGGTTCCTTTTTAGAGGTCGTGTTATCCACATACAAGCAAATCCAGATGTGCGCTCTGTCTCCCACCTGAAACAACAGTAAAAAATGTTAGCACATGCGTGAGCGGCACAGGTTTGAACCCTGCAGGTCCACGCATGCATGGATTTTTTCGGGAAATACAGGACCGCATATGTGTTTTCTCTTCCTTATGATTTTCTTACTAACAGGTTTTTCTGGCTTACTTTGCTGTAAGAACACAGTACATAACACACGTAACATCCAAAATACGTGTTGATCGGGGCGCCTGGGTGGCTCAGTCGGTTAAGCCTCCGGCTTCGGCTCAGGTCAGATCTCACGTTCGTGGGTTCGAGCCCCGCGTCAGGCTCTGTGCTAGCTCAGAACCTGGAGCCTGCTTCCGGTTCTGTGTCTCCTTGTCTGTCTGCTCCTCCCCCTCTTATGCTCTGTCTCTCTCTGTATCAAAAATAAATAAAACATTAAAAAAAAATTCAAAATGCGTGTCAATCAACTGTTATCACATAGGCTTCCGGCAAACAGTAGGCTGTTAGCAATTAGGTTTTTTGAGGAGTCAAAGTCATACGTAGGTTTTTGATGGCATGGGGGGTTGGCGCCCCTAACCTCCATGTTAGGGGGTCAACTGCACTGTTTTAATTCTTGTCTTTTTTTTTTTAATAATAACGCATTTCTTTAGAGTGTGTAATGATCCCGTAAGATACTATAATGATGGATGGGGTGTCTAAATTTGTCTAAACCACGATGTACAACGCCAAGAGTGAACCCTAAGGTAGACCATGGACTCTGGGTGATAATGCACCAATCGATGTAGGTTCACGAATTGTGATAAGTGCACCACCCCTGGGGGAGGGGACATGCGGGAAATCTCTGTGCTTTGGTTCCATTTTTCTGTGAACCTAAAAATGCACTAAAAATAAAGTCTATTAAATTTTTTTAACTTCCTCATTTTTTTAAACAAGTGCATGGAGCCCCACTGGACAGATGCATCTCTTTTCTTTAACCAGGCACCTGGTGGTGGGCACTGAACTCCCTTCCACTCTTCTGCTGGTACAGACGACGCCCCAGTGAGTAACACTAAGGGACAACGGACGTCACAGGGAGGTGCCTGTGAGGTTGTAGGAGTTGGGGGCCAGAGATTTTCTCACAACAATAAACATATACTTAACACTATCGATCTGTACACTTAAAAATTGTTTAAGATGGCAAACTTTATGTGGTTTTTTAAAAGATTTTTTAAGAGTCATCCCTATACGCAACGTGAGGCTTGAACCTACAGCTCCGAGATTAAGAGTCACATGCTCTATCCACTGAGCCAGCCAAGTACCCCAAATTTTATGTGTTTTTAAATCACAATTAAAAATGCATTTAAGGAGCACCTGGGTGGCTCAGTCGGTTAAGCCTCCGACTTTGGTTCAGGTCATGATCTCACATTCGTGGGTTCGAGCCCCACATCAGGCTCTGTGCTGACAGCTCAGTGCCTGGAGTCTGCTTCCAATTCGGTGCCTCCCTCTCTCTCTGCTCCTCCCCACTCATGCTCTGAATCTCTCTGTCTCAAAAATAAATAAAACATAAAAATAAATAAATAAATACATAAAAATGCATTTAAAAAAAAAGAAATCTCTAGAATATCTTTAAGATGTTTGTCCTCTCTGGCTTAGCTACTCCATTCTTCGCAAGTGGGGGAGGAACCCATACAATTACGTAAGCACCCATAGTCAATAGACTTATTAACATTAGTGTAAAATTGAGAACAATCCCAGAGTTGAGAAATAGAGGCATGGTTCAGAATCTATGACATCCCTAAGTTAAGGGAAACACTGTAGAGATTTCAAACAATGCACAAGAAAAAAATCCTTGTAGACAACTTGCAGCATGAAGAGAGCTAAGATATAATTAATGAGAAAAGAGGAATAAAAATTTTACACATCATACTATGTCAAACCGAAAAAGATACACACACATACACACACACACACACACACACACACACACACACACACGAATAAAATGCTGACGGGATGCTAAGAGCCTGGTTTCCAGGCATAGGTTCACAGAGGTTTGGTTTTCTTTTCTCCTGGTTTTTCCTCATTTCCAGTAATTAGCATACAATTGTTTTTATCATGAAAAACCCCTCATCTGGAAGTAAACAAACTGGGGTACGTCCAGACGATGGGATATGATGCAGGGCTAAACAAGAAACAAGCCGCCATGCTACGAAATGAGGAACGGAGGACTCCTAAATGCACCTGCTAAGTGAAGGCATCCAGTCTGGAAAAGCCACACACTGTATGGTTCCAACTATACGACATTCTGGAAAAGACAAAATTAGAGAGAAAGTGAGAAGATTCGTGGTTGCTGGGGGGTAGGTAACAAGAGGGGGATGAGTCGGTGGCACCCAGGGCGGGGTCAGGGCAGTGGAACCATTCTCTATGATATGTAATGGTGGCCACAGTTCCTTACACTTTTGTCCAAACACACACAATGTGTGTGAGTCACAGGGATTGTTCGCCACAGATGTGAACCCTATGGCAGGGGTGGGGTGCTATTTAATGGGCACCAGGATTCGTTTGGGAGATGGATGGTGGTGATGGCCACACACGTGTGCAAAATCCTTTGCGCCTCTCAGTCTCACGCGTAAAAATGGTTAAAGTGCGTGGGGGCCCCTGGGTGGCTCAGTCGGTTAAGTGTTCGACTTCGGCTCAGGTCATGATCTTGTGATTTGGGAGTTCGAGCCCCATGTCCAGCTCTGTGCTGACAGCTCGAAGACTGGAACCTGCTTCCGATTTTGTGTCGCCTTCTGTCTTTCTACCCTTCCCCTGCTCACGCTCTGTCTCAAAAATAAATAAATACTAAAAAATAAAATAATTTTTTTTAAATGAAGTCTTTGTTTTGTAAAAGGCTCACTTACTTTTCATGACAAACAAAGCCTGGGATTTGTCATCCACCCTCTTGCAAGGAGCAAACCGCAAGCTGTGTGCCTTCCCAACAGATCTGGGCGGGCTCTTGTGCTGGGGGAAGGGCCAGCGATGACTCATTCCTTGGGTCAGAGAGGTGACAAGTCTCAGCTAATTTAGAGCAGGCATTTGTCATTCCGCTGGGACACTCCGTCCTCTCTGGGGACACGCACTGGACAGGGGGCATTTGTGAGATCCCTGGGGCAGGTCCGTTAGGCAGGGTGAGAGCAGGGCTTGGGAGGGGGGTCCTGGCTAGGAGGCACTGGGGTGTAGGTACAGATGCAATGAAAGCCGGCCCCCCTGGGTCTCAGATTCCAGGCCCCAGACCTCAGTCTCCTCATCTTCAATGGGACAATCATCTGTATCTGCTCCCCACCCCTGCTAAAGCTCGCTGGGTCCAGGGCATGCTTAGAGGGGGCACTGACCGCACAGCTCTGTGCTGGATGCTACAGGACCCTTGCCCGCCCCATAGAGGAGAGACCGAGGGCCACCGCAAGGTCCAATGACTTGCTTCAGGTCACAGCCCCTCCCACCTCCGCATAACTGGGTTTGGGGAACGCTCATGCGCTGTGAGGATTGGCTGGCGTAACTTCCTTAATCTTAGCCCTTTTCCCAGAGACAGCCTCTGTCCCAGGGCCCCAAGATTAAGGCTACTTTTCTTCCTGTTTGCATTTACTGTTTGAAATAATTGTATTTATTGTTGTTTACAGTTGTTTTTATTTATTATTATTATTTTTAAATGTTTATTTATTTATTTTGAGAGAGATAGAAAGGGCAAGCAGGAGAGGGGGAGAGAGAGAATCCCAAGCAGGCTCCTCACTGTCAGTGGAGAGCCTGACTCAGGGCTCGACCCCATGAACTGTGAGATCCTGACCTGAGCCAAGATTAAGAGTCAGATGTATAACCAACTGAGCCACCCAGGTGCCACCACAATTGTTTTTAAATAATTGCATTTACTATCCAAAAGAATTTACAGTTGTTTTTAAATAGTTGCGTTTATTGTTTTAAATAACTTATTGGAAAACCGATCAGTGTTCTATGTAGAACATTTAGGCCACACAGATAGGCAGAAAAATGACAAGGAAGATCACCTGTACTCAAGCCGCCTGAAATACTGTTATGGACATTTTAAAGTACATCATCTGGATTTTTTACTATGGATCTTAATTCATTCACTAATTTTTTTTGAGAGAGAAAGAGTGTGCACGAGCAGGAGAGAGGAACAGAGGCAAAGAGAGAGAATCTTAAGCAGGCTCCCTGCTCAGCGCAGAACCCAACGCGGGGCTTGATCTCAGGACTGTGAGATCATGATCTGACCCAAGTCAAGTCAGATGCTTAACCGGCTGAGCCCCCCAGGCGCCCCATTCACTAAACTCTTATTACCTCTTACCGTGTGTCAGGCATGGTCCTAGGCTCAGGGAATATAGTAATAAATAAGACTTGTTACCTGACCTCAAGAAGCTGTACATGGAGACACACATACACACACACGTACACACTTACCCACGCTCAGTCTGGTTTGGTTTTGACTGTGACTCAACATAATGATCACATTGAACATAGTGTCTTGGAACCTTTTTCTCCCTACTTAATGTATTATGAACACTGATCCTTGTGATTATCATCTCACAGACTATCTAAATGACTCTACGGTGTTCCATTCTGTGACTACACATCATTTATTTAACCAGGCTGTTGTTAAACACTTAGGGCTTCAGGGAAAATCTTCATAGTTTGAGCTCTGTACACATCTGCGGCTCTCTCTTTAGGCTAACTGGAAGCAGAATTTCTGGGTCAAAAGTTGTGATATTTATTGCTTAATCCTCCAGATTACACACGCGGGTTCTCTCTCCCTTTGGCAGGACAAGAGGTTTCATGTCCCCACTCCCTGCAGCACAGAGGGGTGTCAGCTTTTTTTTTTCTTTTCGCTTTAAAAAACAAAAAAACTTTCTGATGTACTGGTTCCCCTACCCCCCCCCAACCCTGCTATCTGAAATCAGGGGTGACTCTGCAAACTTCCGCTGAAATGGCATCAAGCAGAGAAGCAATTACCATTAATTTATATGGAAACATTTTTTAACCTTCCCAGACCCAAAACATAATCTCTCTTAGGCATCTTGCTAACAGATGCACAAAATAAATCGAGATGAAGCCCGGATGCTCACAGACACGGGTCAAAGCTGGCGGCCTGATGCTGAGCCGCGCTGAGCGTGGTTCCGGGAGGGAGCTTGGCGGGGCCCCTCCGACCCGGTGCTGGCACCCCTGTAGCAGCTCCACATGCTGCAAAACCAAGGGGAAACACTCTTCTGGCCTTGGTAAAAAGTACAGATCCCCTTCAGATTTCTTTCCGTTAGCAAAAACAGCTACTAACGTAGGTCTTTCGTAAAAGTGGACAGGCGGAACTCGAACTTTCAAAAGCAAGGGCATGCCTATGATTTCACATTTACAGAGATTGTAAGACTAGTGCGAAGAAGCCCGTCTTTGCCCAGATTCACCAAGTGCCAACATTTCCTCCGTCTGCTCCTCTTCTACCTCCTCTTCCCCTCCCCTTCCTCCTCCTCCCTCTTTTTTTTAATAATTTGAGTAAGTTGCAGATTTCATGACCCTTTCCCTCAAAATATTTCAGTGTGTTTCCTGACCCCCTCTGCATCAGTGCTGCACAAGTGTGAAAAGTCAGTAATTTAGCCTGGATACAATACTGTTATTTATTTTTAAATTTTTTAAATTGTTTTATTTATTTTTGAGAGAGACAACATGCGTGGGGGAAGGGCAGAGAGAGAGGGAGACACAGAATCTGAAGACAGGCTCCAGGCTCTGAGCTAGCTGTCAGCACAGAGTCCGATGCGGGGTTTGAACCCACAAACTACGAGATCATGACCTGAGCCGAAGTTGGACGCTCAACCGACTGAGCCACCCAGATGCCCAATACTGCTATTTTCTAACTCCTGTTCAAAATGTACCAATTATTTCAAGACTATCCTTTCTAGTCGTGTGTGCGCCCAGCCCTCACTCCAGGATCCAAATACAGGATCACACGTGTGTTTGGCCGGCTTGACAGGCCCAAATGACATCCTGGCGTTATGTTCATGTCTTTGATGACTGGCTCCTTCACAGGTAGAGTGCCCCGTGCACACCGCCTGCTGCTGGCCCCTGTCTCTTGTGCCTCATGAGACATCCATCTGTCACGGATGTGGAACAGCAGCTCAGGAAACAGACAGAAACTTTCACAAGCGGACCCTGGCCTGGAAAAGGGGGTGACTTGCTGCCCCTGGGTCCTCCTCGGGGCCTCCCTGTCCCCGATCAGCCTTTTGGCCAGGGTTTCTGAAATAGCACAGCTGTCCGAGCAAGGACACTCCATCCATCCTTTCGAACTCTGCTGAGGACGAACACGATTCCTGTTTGGGTCTGGATTTGACGTTTCCTGAGGGATGTGGCCCCCCTCCCCCGCCCCGCCACCGGTTCTGTTTCTCAGAGTCCACCTGCTGAGTGTCAGTTGGTCACAGTCTGCTCCAGCGGGTTCCTGGCATCCGAGGCCAGTGCGTGTCCGGAGAAGGGCGTGTGCACAATGGAAAGCATGGAAAGTCCCAGGACGTACTGGTCCTGCTGGGCTGGACTCGAACCAGGCCCCGCCCGCCTGACCTGATGAATCCCTCGACGCAGCCAGGCCAGCAAATGCTGAATCTCACAGCCGCTGAGATACCAACGGGGAAACCACAGCCAATGCCACCGTGACACTTACCGCTTGTAAGTGTCATTTTGTGTATGGATTTTATCCATCAATTCTCCCTCTTTTGTGCACTCATAAAAAGGAGACTGTAAGGAAAAGGAACTTCTTCAATATTCAGGGTCTATTTCTTTTTTTTTTAAGTAAAAAAATTGTTCAATATTTGTTTATTTTTGAGAGAGAGAGAGAGAGAGAGAACATGAGCAGGGGAGGGGCAGAGAGAGAGGGAGATATAGAATCCGAAGCAGGCTCCAGGCTCTGAGCTGTCAGCACAGAGCCCGACGCGAGGCTCAAACCCATGAACTGTGAGATCATGATCTGAGCCAACATCGGACCCTTAACCGACTGAGCCACCCAGGTGCCCCAGGGTTTATTTCTGAATCGCCTGTATTTTTTTTTCCTTCTCTCAGGTCTTAATTTTTCCTAATGAGGAAACACCTGCAGGTGTTTTGACAATTGAAGACAGGTTGTCTCCAAGATACCTCTCTCAATCACTATCAATTTCCCTTAAAGAGGGTTGGGAAAGGGCTAGAGATGAGTAAAGAGACTGGGACAATACAGCCCCAACTCTGTTCCTGGCCTGCTCCCTCTGGGCTCAGCAAGGCAGCTGGACCTGGAGTCTCAGGCCTCCTGCACGGTGGTAACATTCTGGAATCGGGTACCAAGGCCTCCAGGGGACACAGGAGGCATCTCTGGTTGGCAGTGACCTCGGCCTTTTCCCTAACCTGGGGGCTGAAGGCAGCTGGTTCCCCCAGCACCAGGAGGTCCCAGCTCCCTGAGTTAGACCCTGACAGTGACGCCCAGGGGTGGGGGCTGGGAGGCCGGCCGGTGCGCAGATTTCCCGATGGTGTTTAGATCCACCTGGCTTCTCGCGGACCTGAACGTTTGTTCCCAAGGCCCCCAGGGAACTCTAGCTCCTTTCTCCGGTAACTCCAGAGCCGCTCTCGCAGACCTCCTCCCGCACTGTTCCCAGCTCCCAGACAGAGTAACAAAGGGCTTTTTTCTTCCTTTCTTCCGCCTACCTCCTCCCTTCTCTCTCTGTTCTTTCCCCCTCCTCTTTAGTAATCAACCTAGTCATTTTCAGGGCACTAGGGGGAGCTGCTCTTTAACAGAACCCGCAGGGACCTTCAGCCCAAGAGCTACCACCCTCAGAGCCCCGGGGAGGGCTGGGTTTCGGCGCAGCTGCCCTTTTACCCCCTGGAACACAGACGAGGGACCGGAGCTCTGGGTTCAAGTCCTGCTCTGCCACCACCAGCCACAGACAAGCTCCTTCTCTCCTGTGGCCTCAGAGGCTCAGGGTCCTAAATCCCAACCGTGTCACATTTTCCCGGTGAACGCGGCCAGGTTGTTCTTCCTCTGGGAGCTTACCTCACCCCCGAAAGAGGCAGACAGTCCCTGCACCACATGACTAAGTCAGATCATGCGCTTAGCACGGAGGCCAGCGTGCAAGAAACACTCGGTGTTTATTTATAAAGATGAGGTTGGCCCTGGTAACCGTGCTTTCCCTTTCCGGTTTGCGAAGTTTAAGAAGAAATCTCCGGGGGCGCCTGGGTGGCTCAGTCCCTTAAGCGTCCGACTTCGGCTCAGGTCATGATGTCACAGTGTGTGAGTTCGAGCCCCGCACGGTGCAGAGCCTGCTTGGCATTCTCCCCCTCCTCTTCTCTCTCTGCTGCCATTACAGAGCCACCTTCTGATCCTCTGTCTCCCCATCTCTCTCTACCCCTCCCCCACTCGTGCTCTTTCTCTCTCAAAAAAAAATGAACGTGGAAAAAAAGGAGAAATCTTCACCAAATATATTGGTAAACGTGGATGCCTGTAAACAAATACTTGATCTGGGAAGTGACTTGTGAGTATATCTATTGGTTTTATGGCAAAGAGAACTTTGCAGACGTGATTAAGCTGAAGATGTCGAGATGGGGAGACCCCCTGGGTTATGGGGAGGTGCGCAATGTAATCAGAAGGGTCTTTATAGGGGGAAAGACATTTTTTTCCTGGTCACTTTAATTCAAAATTTCATACTTGACACAGTGACAAAAGTCATTTCATTTTTTTAAATGTTTATTTTTGAGAGAGAGAGAGAGAGACAGAACATGAGCGGGGGAGGGTCAGAGAGAGAGGGAGACACAGAATCCGAAGCAGGCTCCGGGCTCTGAGCTGTCAGCACAGAGCCCGACACGGGGCTTGAACCCACAAACTGTGAGATCATGACCTGAGCTGAAGTGGGCCATTCAACCAACTGAGCCACGCAGGTGCCCCAGGTCACTTCATTTTAATCCGGATTTTCACGGGAATTCCTCTAGTTCCATCACAAAACGTGACCTAAGCACAGAAATTGAGATACTTATTCTTTATTGTGTTAAGGCGATCTCCTTATTGTTTCAATCCTTAGCGTTTCTAAAATAAAGACCTGAATTTCATTGAATGCACTTGGAGTTGGCTGCCGGGGTACCGGTGGCTCAGTAGGTTAAGCGTCCAACTTCAGCTCAGGTCATGATCTCACAGTTCATGAGTTCGAGTCCCGTACTGGACTCTCCACTCTGCGCAGAGCCAACTTCAGACCTCTGTCTCCCTCTCTCTCTGCCCCTCCTGTGCTCGTGCTCTCTCCTCTCTTTCAAAAATAAACATCTAAAAAAAAAAAACTTTGGAAAAGCAAAGTGTGCTTTTTCTTGCATGATTGTAGATTTCCATCGTTGGGATAAATCCCACTTGGTTATGTCATATTAGTCTCTTACTATACAACTGAATCCTAACCACTGAGAAATACAGGCATTTATTGCAGACATCAGTGTGCTCAGCTAAAATTCAGACCTCTATTATTAAGAGAAGAGGGGTAAATGAATATAATTTGGTCCGTATTCATAACCTGTCTATAGTTTTTGCTTTGTCTACCTCAGATGTTATCTAGGGTTTTTGTTGACTTTGTAAAATAAATTAGGAAGCTCTCTATATTTTTCTATGTCCCCCCAAAGTGTGTATACACTCTCTGGGATTATTTGTCCTTTGGCAGTTTGAAAGAATTTATCCATGAAAACATCTGAGATGAAGACCTTTGTGTTATAACTTTGTCAGTTTCTTTCTTTGCATTGATTCACTCAAGTTTTCTATTTCTTAAGTAGAAAGAGTTGGGCTTGGAGGCCTACATTTGGGCTTTATCATTTTCTGGCTGTGTCTGGTCATTCATTCATTCACTCATTCATTCACTCCATAGCTGCCCATTAATACCAACTCATGCCAAGTGTTGCACTGAGCCCTGGGGATAAACTGGTGGACAAGACAGACAGGGTCCCTGCCTTCAAAGCCCTCACGTTCTCCAGGAGGAGAGAGACACCATAAACAGGCAAACAAAAACCAAAACAAACAAACAAACAAAACCCAAGAAAATAAAGCTCAAGGGATTTCTTGTAAGACCGAAATAAATGGCTGGGCCTGGGGACATGGGGAAGGACCTTCTCTGAATGGGTGGTTGAGGATGCCGCCTTCTTCTTTTTTTTTTTTTTAATGGAGAGAGATACAAGTTGCCTTTTGTTTTTTTAATTGTGAGAAAGATACAGAAAGCAAGCGGGGGAGGGGCTGAGAGAAGGAGATGGGATCCCAAGCAGTTTCTGCACTGTCAGCACAGAGCCTGATGCAGGGATCAAACCCGTGACCATGGGTGAGATCATGACCTGAGCCAAAATCAAGAGCCAGATGCTCAACCGACAGAGCCACCCACGCACCCTGAGGATGGCGTCTGGGGCAGACATTGTGCCCACGGCCCTCAGACCCCTCAGCTGGTTCTGTGGCCCATTCTCTGCCTTGACTCTGCTTCTTAGGGTTCTTCAGAGGAACTGCCCAGAAAAACAGGAAGTGCTGGGGTTTCTGCCCCTCCCGCAGGGGCTAGGGGCTCCTGCCACTGACCCAAGTGCAGAAGCACAAAAGCCCAGAGCCCTTGCTTGGAGTCAGGGGAAACTCCAAGCTGTGGTTTACTCTCCAGGGTTCCCCGGTGGGAGGGTTGAGGGGGTCAGACCAGAGATCACACACTTGCTTTGTGATCACACACGTCCCCTTTGCCTGCCCTGTTTCCTTGACCCTCTTCAGTCTCTTTCCCCCCTCCAAAACTTCCTTAATCAATCACTCACCCACGTCTCCTCACTCAGGATTTGGCTTTACATGAACTTGACCTAGGACAACCTCTACGAGGCATTAATCTTGAAGCTGACGCCTAAAATGTGAGAAGCAGCCAGTTACGGGAAGAGCTGGAGAAGGGCGAGTGCGAGGGGCTGGACTTAGGGGAAGAGGGAAGAAGAGCATATGCAAAGGCCCTGAGGCAGAAGGGGGCTTACTACATTTGAAAGAGCATATTTTATTTGGGAAATGGTGAGTGGGTCCATCAGGTAGGAAGGACAAGGCAGGAATCGTGAAGGGTTTTGAATGTTGGACCAACGTCCTTAGATTTTATCCTGCGGGGAGTGGGCAGTGAGGAAGAATTTTGCACAGAGGAGAGTCAGGATGAGGGCTGTGTACTATGCTGTGACCCGAGGACCTGAGTTTTAGAGTAAATCTGACGGAAAGGCAGACCTGGTACTTCCTTGTCCCTTCTCCACTGTTCGAGGCTCCAGGGCTGTGGTGGGTGATGGGAGCCTCCGGGGTTTTCAACAGAGGACAGATTTGGCCTCTCGGGCAGCAATGTTGCAGAGAAGTAGAGGACATCAAGATTGGGGACTGCGCAATCATAGGGGTGGGGCGGGGTGGCCGTGATCCTGGCACAAAGTTATGTGGGCCTGAACCCAGTGGCGGCAGGGTGGGATGGGCCACGGTGCAGAGATTAGGAGATAAGAGGCCGAGTATTATAATGGAGCCATTTTAATTAGAAAAGTAAGGGGCTCCTGGGTGGCCGAGTCCTCTAAATGTGACCCTTGGTTTCTACTCAGGTCATGATCTCATGATGTGTGAGTTCAAGCCCTGCATCAGTGCAGAGCCTGCTTGGAATTCCCTTTCTCTCTTTCTCAATCTCTCTCTCTCTCTCTTTCTCTCTGCCCCTACCCCACTTGCTCTTTCAGTCTCTGAAAATAAATAAACTTAAAAGTAATACGTGAAGATGCGGTTATGAAGCAGTGATTTGAAAACAAAAGAAAAGAGAAAGAAATGGTTCAAGCTCGGACTTGAACCCTCTTGGAGAGGCAGTCTCCGCAGCCGGCCATGAGAGGAGGTGTGCCTGTGCGGGGGTGGGGGTGGGGATCCTTGGGAGGAAGAGAGAGGACGTCTCCACCTTCCCCCTCTCTCTTGTCTTCAAGATGAAGGGGCTGACCCAGAAAGATGCTCCCGGAGCCGCTTTCAGCACGGACGTTCCCTAGTCTGTGTCGTCCTACAAACCCAGGAGCAGAGAGCAAAGCCCTGCCTTTGAAGAGGCCGCTCTCCATGCCAGCAGAGCACCGTTGCAGTCTCAGGCGTTAAGTGGGTTCTGAATGGCTGCAGCGTGATTAAATTCACCACTTAACCAAATTGCTTTCTATTGCTTGATCGGATGCAATTGCAAGGAGATAAAGGGGCTTAATGTGAACAGCGCGGCTGGCTGGTCTGACTAATAAATTAAATGTTCCCTCCCCCGCCCCCCCCTCGTGTCACCTCCCACCTGCTGTCCGGGCTCCACCCCCCCCCCCCACCGACTCCTCCCTGGGTGGAGGTCACCGGTGTCAGGGATCAGCAGGAAGGTGGCCAGAGTGGTGTCCCTGCTGCGTGAAGCCTTAGCCCTGGCAATTCCTCCCTGAGCGTTTTGTCCCCACAACTGACAATGGCCAGGCTGGTGTGAGACAGCATGGGGGTGGTGAAAACAGCGCTCGCTCAAAGCGTGGGTGCAGGGGCCACGCTTCCTAATGAGGGGCTTCCAGCAAGAGACGTATTCACAGTCTGAGCTCCAGGCCCTAAGTAGTGAGGGACATCAGGAACTTGGCTGGCAGAATAACCACTTTCAGAGAGAAGGGGTGTGTCAGATGCTGTGAAAAGTCAGTAAGCTGATGACTGGGACTCGACTGCTGATTTAGCAACGTGGAGGTGGTTGGTGACCAGTGACCAGCTTTGTCCAACGCAGTTTCTGTAGAGCAGTGAGAGCCTGACTGGAGTGGGTGCTGGACGGCACAGGAGGAGAGAAAATGGAGACTGGTGAAATGACCGACTCTTCTAAGGAACTATAATGAGAAGAAGGGGGTGTGGGATTGAGGGAGGTTTTTATTTTTATTTTTTTTGAGGTTTCGTTTTTAAGATGGGAGGAATTACATGTTTATATATTGAAAGGAACATTAGTCATCCATCCACTTACTCATCTACTTACCTATGCACTCACATACCCACCCATCTACTCACCCATCAATTCATCCACTCATCCACCCACCCATCCACCCACCACCTGCCCATCCATCTACCCATCCATCCACCCACCCATCCATCCTCCCTCCATCCCACATACCCATCCATCCCACCAGCACTTCCTGAGTGTCCCCATGTGCTGACCCTGAGCTGGGAGCTGGGACAGAAAAGCCACCTGACCTGAAGGGCTCGCAAGCTAATAACGGGACACAGACAAGTCAGTATCAGTAATGGCGGAGGGTAACAAGGGCTATGACCAGGAATGTACAAAGAACTGTGGGAGCAAAAACTATGGAATGCCTAGAGAATTTAGGGAGGCTTCCTAGGGGGGGTTGATATTGGGCTGGGTCTCAAAGGAAAAATACAAGCTTGTCTTGTAGACAAAGGAAGGGCGGCATGTGGCAAGAGAGAGGAGTCTTGAGTGAGGGCAAAGATGCACAGAAGTAAGGAGAGCTTGGCTTGGAGCCAGGCTTAAAGGGCCTGCACCCCCTCTTTGCAGACACGAGGAAGCCAGTGAAAGCTGTTGGCAAGAGGGTGACACAATCACATGTGACATGATCCCAAAATCATAGCCTTTAGGAAGAGGGGGTGGTCTGGAAACGGGCTCAGGTGTGGGAGGAGGGCATGATCTGCGTCCAGGCGGTGGCTGGAGCCATGGGCATGAAAGAGAACATCCAGAAGGATGGGCAGCGTGCAGCTGAGGGCGAGTCTGAGGGGACAGCAGCTTGGAGAGAGGCTGGGGAAGAGGAATGGTCAGAGGGGGAGGCCCCTCGGCGGCCCGTGCCCCTGGTCCAGCTGGTTTCAGCCTGGTGCGCATGCCCTGCCTCTCCGTCCTACTAGTGAGCTGGCTCCAACCTCCTCACATCCTAGAACCTAGAAGGCACCCCGTCCGCCCCTCCCACGGCAGGGGCTTCTCTCCTGGACATGACCAGAGGGGAGCTCACTACTGGGGCGGACTCTCTTCGCCCCTGGGAAAGGGTCCGGCTCCCTCCTTCCGCCTGCTCCCCTGCTGGGCTCCAGCCTGGCCCCTGGCATCCAGAGCTGGAAATTCTCCATTTAAGAAAGAAACGATAATCCATGTGTTTGCAAAATGAAAAAGTGACACATGCTTGTTTTATTTATTTATTTTTTTAATTTTTGGTTTTTAAAGTGTACTTATGTTGAGAGAGAGTGCACCTGTGAACAGGAGAAGGGCAGAGGGAGAGGGAGAGAGAGAATCCCAAGCAGGTTCCACACTGTCAGTGCAGAGCCTGACTCGAACCCACCAACCACTGAGATCACGACCTGAGCCGAAATCAAACAGTCGGACCCTCAAGCGACCGAGCCACCCAGGTGCCTGTTTTATTTTTTAAGTCAAATGATACAGAAAGATGGAAAGAAGATGAACATTACCCACAGTCCCATTCCCCAGAGAGAAGAGTTGTTTACATTTTGCTGTGTGTCCTTCCAGAATGTTGTCATTGACGGGCACGTGTGTGCGGCCCACACACACTTGTTTTGTTAAATAAAAATGGCAAAACACTATACACACTGTTCCGAAGCGGCCCTTTTCACTCACACTGCGAGAATGTTCCCTGTCGGCACACCAAGATCTCTGTTGTTTTTTATTAGCTGAGGCAGAATCTGTGGTGAGAAAGGGCCTTGATTTAATCACGCCCCTCCGACAGACTTTTGGGTTCAGCCCCTCCAAACTACTTTTCTTATTATAAACGATGCTCTGTGCACATCCGTATTCATAAATCTTTGAGCAATAAAATCGGGCTGTTTGAACTTGTGGGTTAATATGGCCCTCCGGCTCACGTCATGAACGAAATTGATTTTTATTTTCAAAGTCAATGGCGATGAAATGAACAATGGTTGCCAGGCAACCTGGGAGCCCAGGGAATCAGAGTGGAGGCCAGAGCAAACAGCAGCCTCCGCCCGCAGCCCGGAACCCAGAGCCGCTGAGGCCTTGGGGCTGGG
Source organism: Helogale parvula (assembly GCA_004023845.1). NCBI lineage: Eukaryota > Metazoa > Chordata > Mammalia > Carnivora > Herpestidae > Helogale > Helogale parvula. The sequence goes on from PJEM01000605.1 coordinate 67,510, forward strand.
TAATGAGTGCCACCCCACACCCGCAGCCCCGCCCCCACAGACCTCAGACCAAGCAGCACCCCTGACCCCAAGCTGCTGGGGACAGAGACACCCCAGCTTCCTCCAGCCCCGCGTCCTGGTTCTACTGCCCAGAAACATGGAAACCAAGGACTCAGGCATTCTAGGAGTCTCTTCCTAGCTAATCCCCGCGGTCTGCAAGCGTTTGCTAGGAAGGTCCTCTGTGCCGGGTGGTAACAGGTGAATCTTACATATTCTGGAGGAATTTGGGAGTGTCGCCCTGTAGAATTTATCTATAGCATGTACAGGTTGGTTTTCCGTGTATTTAGTTTTTCATTTCCTGCTGCAGGCGACATGGTGGGTAGGACCTGCTCCAACCAGTACTAGGTTATCCACAGGGCAGGTCTGTGGAAGATCAGAATCTCTAAGGGGCGAGTGGAGTTTGGAAAAGGCCACTCAGCAGCCTGGGAATCTGGTGGAGCCCCTCGGGGGAGGGGCATGCCTTCCAGGAGGAGGAGCCACAGAAGGGTTTTGAGCAGGAGGAAAACAGAAAACAAAAATCTATAATTTAGCGCCTCTCCCTCCACAAAGTAGGAGGTGTGCTGCCAGGCCAGGAGCCCTCGCCTCCATCAGCAGGAGGGTCCTCAGGGCCCACATGGACTCTGGAGGGGCGTGGGAAAGCGCAGAGAGAGCCAGGAGCCTGCCGGGCTGGAGTGGACAGCTCGCCGTGGGATGGGGGACATTGAGGGAGAAGACAAGGACCCCCCTGCAGCCCTGAGGGTGCACACGAGAGGGAAGGGATCCTGCCAGCAGAACCCGACAGAACTGAGTTCCGACCCTGCCTCCCTACTGTGTAGGATTCAAAGTCCCTGTCCTGCCTTTCACGGACATAAGCTTAACAGCCATCTGTCCAAAGAAGTCACCCTCAGTGTCACGTGTGTGCTGGGACTTTCACACCTATTTTCTCATTCGATACTAGAATTAGGCACTATTAGTATCCCCATTTTACAGATGCAGAAACTGAGGATCAGAATATGCATTTCTCCTTACCTAGGACATCTGTCCACCAGGGTCACAGCCGCGATTTAAACCTGTCTGCTCCACAGCTCCTGATCCTTCCTACACTACTTTTTTTTTAAATTAATGTTTATTTATTTTGGGGAGAGAGAGAGAGATCGTGAGAGAATGGGGGAGGGGCAGAGAGAGGGAGACACAGAAATCTGAAGCAGATGTCAGGCTCTGAGCCTGACACAGAGGCTCAAATTCATGAACTGCAAGATCATGACCTAAGCCAAAGTCAGATGCCTGACTGAGCCACCCAGGTGCTCCTAAGGTTTATTTATTTATTTTGAGAGAAAGATTGAGCACAAAGGGGTGGGGGGAGAGAGGGAGAGAGAGAATGCCAAGCAAGCTCCAAACTGTCAACTCAGAGCCTGACCTGGGGCTTAAACCCATGAACTGTGAGATCATAACCTGAGCTGAAGTCACATGACCTGAGCTGAGGTAAAGAGTCAGACACTTAACCAACTGAGCCACCCAGGCATCCCCGAAGCTAGTCTTTCTACACAGCACTACTCCTAACAGGAAAGGTGCAGGAGCCAGGGCTGTTTCAACAATCTCATTTTAAAAAGTAGTGTAGGGGTGCCTGGGTGGCTCAGTTGGTTAAGCATTCCACTTTGGCTCAGGTCATGATCTCACAGTTGGTGGGTTCAAGCCCCGCGTCAAGATCTGTGCTCATATCTGGAAGCCTGGAGCCTGCTTCGGATTCTGTGTCTCCCTCTCTCTCTGCCCCTCCCCCACTTGCACTCTGTCTCTCTCTGTCTCTCAAAAACAAACATTAAAAAAAATATTTTAAAAATGTTCTTAAATGGGGCACCTGAGTAGTTCAGTCGGTTAAGCGTCCAACTTGGGCTCAGGTCATGATCTCATGGTTGGTGGGTTCGGGCCCCGTGTTGGGCTCTGCTGAATGTTTGCTTGGAGCCTAGATCCTGCTTCAGATTCTGTGTCTCCTTCTCTCTCTGACCCTCCCCGCTCATGCTCTGTCTCATTTTATCTCTCAAAAAATAAAATAAAAATGTAAAAAAAAATAAATAAAAATAAATGTTCTTAAAAAAAAAAAGTAGCTTTGGCCCATGTCCCACTGCATGTGACTTCAACCCCGCCTCTCTGGTCTAACACCTGTCATCACTCATGACACCTCGACCTGAGAAGAAAACCAAAGGACCTACCATAGGAATCCTCCATGATGGCCGTCACCGAGACTCCTGCGCTCCTGCAGAGGAGAAGCAGGTGAGCCCATGGCCATGGTGTGACTCCGGCTGGTGGGCCTGAGCTTGTCTCTCTTCGGGGTCCTGCTGGCCCCTTAGCTCTGGGGGAGGAGTTGAAGGCCACCCTCCACAGCGATGTGAGAAATGGTGCTATTTTGCTCTGGACGAGACTGACTCACACTGAGCAGGGTGGATGAGCCTTTCTCTCCAAGATGGCAGGGGTGCGAGGAAGGTGCCCCCCGGCAGCCACAGGTGGCCTGGTCTGCACCCTTCAAGATAGCCACCCCCAAGTCCTTGCCTCCCAGCATTCACACCCCTGTGTAGCCCTCCTTATGCTAAATAAGGCTGATTTCAGTGGCCAATAGGATATTGCAGAAGCGACGTGCGTTCTGAGATCGGGTCATAAAAGATGTTGTTTCCACCTGGCAGTGTGTGGGCTCATTCTCTCTGGGGGAAGCTCGCTGCCGGCTCCGGAGAGCACTCAGACCCATGAAGAAGCCCACGGAGAGAGGAACCAGGCCTCTCGCCAGCAGCCAGCATCGATTTTCCATTCGTGTGAGCGGACCACCTTGGAAGGGACCCTCCCCAGCCCATTCGAGCCTTTGGATGAGGCTGCAGCCCTGGTCTGTACCCTGCCTGCCACCTCCCAGGGCAGCTGGAGCCGGGGCCATGCAGCGAGCCCTTCAGAATCCCTCACCGCAGACGCAGTGAGATAAGTGAGATAACGTTTATGGTTGCTTTAAGCCTCAACGTTTTGAGGTAATTAGTTCCACGGTTATAAATAGCTAATACTAATAGACTACACCCAGGAAAACGTATTGCTTGAGGGCTGTAAGCGCCTGAATGAGTCTGAAGAAATCTTTAAAACAAACAAAGCTTTCACGTTATGACTCAAGAATGACACCCAAGAGACATTAGCCCTGGGGAAAGTGTCCGGGAGAATTCCGCTGCAAAAGACAGAAACTTGTCTCCGTGAGCTTAAACAAACAAACAAACAAAAAAGCTAAGGGAGGGCTTAGCCTGTAATTAGGTCATGTGACTGGGAAAGTTGGGGCGGAGTTGGCTGTTGGCATGGTAGGAGTTGGGTCTACAGAATCCCAGACTCCCAAAAGTGTGAAGTCATGATGGGGCAGGGGAGGGGCGGGGCTGAGGGTCAGCAGGACCTGAGTCACCAGCGTCCTCTGGCCTCTGAATAGGAAGGAATGTTGGTGTCAGAGATGCACCTGCAGGGTCAGGAGAGCAGAGGGCCGCCACACACCTGCGGGCTTGTCCCCCGCCTGTCCCTCGTGTCTGTGTTCAATCTTCTGCCCCCTCCCCTCCACTTGCCTCACTCCACCGCCTCCACCTTCAGCATCAGTACCCCGTGAGTCCCCATCCTGCACCTCTGGACATCTCCACCTGACCCAGCCAAGGCCAGCACTGCCCCCCTCTGCTCCAAGCCTTCTGGATCACGGTCATCCACTCGGTCACCCAAGTCTGAATCCTAAATTCATCCCCCAATCCTCCCTCCCCCGCAATCCCATCCACACCCTGGCCCCCAACAAGCCCCCGGACCCATCCACAGCTCTCCATTCCACCACCACCCCCCTGCTTCAGGCTGTCATCCCTTCGCTCCGGATTACAGTGATGGGCTCCCACATAAGTGACCTGCCTGATACGTCTTCGCTCCTTTTCCTCTCCCCTCTCCCTGGAACCCAGCATTCTGCCTCCTCCTACTTCTACCCCATCTCTCGGCTGGGGCTGTGCACTCGAACTGAAATGTAATTTCCAGCTCTCATCTGCCAGCAGAAATCCGCTTTATTCCTTAGATCTCTGCTCACATGTCACCTCCTCCATGAAGTCCTCCTAGGCACTCCAGAGCAAATAACTCTCTTCCCAGTGCTTTGCTCAACCTTCCACATACTAGTTTACAGAACAGCTACAAGTACAGTCTCCTGAGTCAGAAATGGGATCCCAGCCCCACCACTCACCAGCTGTAGGATCTTAGGCAAAGCAGAGCCTCTCTCCCTGCATCTATGATAATGTCGATAACTCCTACCTCGATGCTGGTGGGAGGGGTAAATGAGATTAAGTCTGTGGACATGATGAATTCCATCCGGACTCAGGATCCATGGTATGGATGGGCCCTTCAAGGCCATTCAGGGGAGGACAGGCTGGGCAGCGGCAGAGGTGGGGCCAGCAGTCATGAAAAGCCCTGGCAGCAGAAGAAACTCGAGCTCCCCACTTTGGGCAACAGAGAGAGAGAAGTGCAGGCAGGCTGTGGGTGGGCAGCGAGGCTGGCAGAGTGGAGGGGTTGAGGGAGGTAACTGACGTGTGGAGCAAATGCCAGGCACTGGGCTAGATTCTTGATTTCTATTACCCCACTTGATTAATCTTTGCAAGAGGTAAGTATTATTGGCAACATTTTTACACATTTAGAAAGTAAAGTCCAGGAAGTGTCACCCAGCTATGGGGGACAGAGGCGGGGTCTGAACTCCATGCCTGCCAGACCGCAAAGCCTTTCAGCTGTGGGACACCGATTCTGTGCAGATCCAGCTGGAAGGTCTTGGGCTTGAGACCAGGTCTCCAGTCCCCAGGAGGGGAGTAAAGCAAGGGCTTGGTCAGCCTGAGCCGTCATGGACTATCCCCTCCCTTGTGTTGAGTGATAGACTTCTAGTAATATAACCGCAGGTGGCTTTGGTATCAGCCCAATATTACTTACCTCTAGGTTTTAACAAGAAACCTTCCTCCACCTTGAGACCCTCCATATCATGCCTTGAATTTACCTTAGAATTTTGCAGTGAGTTCTAACTCACCCCCACCTCCTGCTGGCGCCGACACAAGGATTTTGCTGCAGCCAGCAGCTCGGAGCGCTTAATGCTGGATGAAGGTTGTGGAATGGGCTGGGGGAGTTGTTCCTTTTCTGGGGATAAATTCCTTTTGTTTCTCTGCTCAGCCCAGCTCAGCAGCCACCCACCTCCAGCCTCCTCAGCTAATTAATCACCCACTTTCCGTCAGCCCTGATTAGATTCATCCAAGCCCTTACGCTGAGCAGCAGGAAGTCTGATTCGGACTCCAATTAAGAGAGGAAGTGGCTGATTGCAGGAGGTGAAGGGAGAATGGGGGGGATGGGGGGTGGGGGGAGGGCTGAATAGAGATGATGGCCATGAGGAGGCAGAGACGAATTAATGGCCTCCCAGGAACTTTCAGCCCTTGGAAGCCACCCAGGACAAGTTTATTCGGTCAATAAGTTTTGAACTTACCACTTCTGTTCTTAACGTGACAGTGAACACAGACGAGGTACCTGCCTGTCCTCATGGGGCTGACAGTCTAGATAAACAACTAGAAACCACTGTTCTGTAATGATAATGGCCATGATGACAAATGTCTCACCCATCCTCTCTGCTCGGGTCTCACGGAGTTTTAAAGCCGGCTCTCACCTCCCCTTTGACTTTTCTCCCGCAGACCACAGCCCTCCTTTCCTCTGCGGTCCTCACCTGGCACATTCTTTATTAGGACATGTCACCTGCTTGGCACCGTGCTGGCCTGGCACTCAGCTCTTGGCTATTTTCTTTTTCAGAAGAGGAGAAGGAGTCGCTCAATTAAGAGGGTGGTGGATCTGGGCATAGAAACCAGGTCTCCAGACCCCTGGACCCGGCGCTTTTGACATTGCAGGTGGGGAGGGGGTGAGACCAACAGCCCGAGGTGAAGCTCCGTGTTTGGTGGTCAACTGGTCACTGGGAGCCACACGGGGATCCAGCGGCTCACACACCCTGGACACACGGGTTGGGGCCACGGGAAGTGTCTTCTTTGTTCTGTTCACACCGGAGAGCTAGGCATTATGGGATGGCTGGGAGCCGGGGATGAGGGCCCTGGATTCTCTCATTTGGAGAGTTGGGTGGGAATGGACAAATTCAGGCGACGGCAGGTAAAATGTCCTCATCTTCAAGCCACAGATCATCCAGCCAGGCATTGATCAAACCCTTATCAAGGGATCCTCGCCAATGTGAAAACCCCCAAGTGCAAAACAGACAGGACAGGAGCCGTTCTGTTCCCAGGAGGAAGAGATGGGGCCCTGCCAACACCCATGAGCCCCAGCTCACAACACTCTTGTGGGAGCAGGAACCGGTAGCTTTGGCACTCCAGATCTCATTCCGCCTCTTCTTAGTACAAACAGGTGACGCCAGGCCAGGTGATGGGTTAGGGACAGAGCCTTTAAGGGGCTCACTTGAGATGGGCCAAGTGGAATAGAATGGAAATGTCAGCTCTGGTCACACAGCCCGCTAGCAGGGACAAGGGTCACCCGGACTGAGAGGACACGCATGGGTTCCAGGCCCCCGGCTCTCCCATGTGTCCTCAGGGCTTGCTTTGTGTGTCAGTCTGCATGAGCTGGGTCATGCTTCAGTAACAAGTATCCTCCTAGTCTCTGGCTTAAAATAACAAGAGCTTATTTCACGCACGCACATGTGTGCGTGCGCACACACACACAATCCATTCTCAGCCTGGGCTCCTCCAGGGCCACTGTCCCCTGTGAGATGACTCGGCACCCAAGTTGCTTTAATCCCCTGGAACTTCCTTCCCAGCACATGGCTTCACGGTTGGCCGGAGCAGAGAAGGAAACAGGGAATAATGTCTCCGAACTGCTGTCATCCAGATGTCAGACACATTCCTTCTGCTCACATTTCATTGACCGAAGAAAGTCCCAAGGTCACATTTAATCCAAGGGGCAGGGCTGGCATCATCAGAGGATGACCATGTACATTCAGAAGTTGATGTGCCCTAAAAATGCCAACCACGTTTCCAAACCAGCAAAGTGGGCTGGGTAATATCCACATCATTCCTTCACGCATTCATTCATGTATGTGTTCAACCCACTAGTGATGTAGGATCAGAACTCAGGTCTCCCGGTTCCTAAACCAAGGGTTTGCCCTCCATCTCATGCTCTGTGCCGGCCTGGCTCACATTTTGGTCTTAGTTTGGCTTCTCCTTAATGCAGAGCCTGAGACAAGGACTCAGGTGCAGGAGGTTCACTTGGAGGTGGGCCCAAGAGGCCACAGTGAGGAAGCCAGAGCGTCAGACAAGGAAGCAGGGAATGCCAACGACATGTGCGCCAGTGACTCAGTCACCCACGTGGGCAGCTGGGGCTCCATCCCGGCAGGGACCCCTGAGGAATGGTATAGAATGTACTTCAGACCCGTCCCGTGTGAGGGAGGCTAGAGCATGTTCCCCACGGATGGAGGGTCGTCCCTGGAGAAATGACCTCTGCACAGTTCACTGGGGTCAGCACTGCAGCTGATGTCTGGGGCGGGCGAGCAGAGGGGATGAGGTGCGGGGCGCCAGGAGCCTGTCGTGTGGCCATACGGAGACCCACCACAAACAGCCCTGCATTGGCCAAACAAAGGAGGCGGGTGTGTCTCGGGACAGCTGCTGAGCTATTTTCTTCTAACCTCCTTTCCCTTTCTGGAAGGAGGTAACTCCTCCACAGGAAAACAATGAGGGGAAACAGCAGCACTGCGGTGCCAACTGCCTCAGGCACGGGAACAGGAGGGCGCGCAGCCGCGGGGGCCCGGGATGTGGGCTCCTTGCTGGCACAGGAAGTCGGGGACGTGTGGCACAGACACAGGTCTATGAGGGCGGCTCCTGCGGTTGGCCGGTCTGGGACTTTTAGGAGACAGTAGACACCACCCCTGTCTTTGAAGCCTCCAGTCTCTCCAAGAACCTTCCGGGGCAAGAGGCAATGTGGTGCAGACGGAAGAGTCCCTGGCCTCGAAAGCAGATGTTCCTTGATAGGAACCCATGAGGACATGAGGGGACAGGATAAAGGCAGGCAGGCGGAGTGACCACATGACCAGGCCATATTCCTGGAAAAATGCAAAAGGCTTATAGGGTATAAGAGGAAGCCAGGGAGTCAAGGTCAGGGCCACAGGGCTCTTGGGCTGGTCTTCGTTTTCCCATCAAGATGATCCATGGGGGTCCTTCAGAGTCTGTGTTATTATGGTCAACAAGGTCCAAGAGGTCAGTGAAGGCTGGAGAAGCAGGGAAGGCTTCTGGAAAGAGCTGACCCCTGAGGTCGGACAGGTGGCTGGGGAAGACCACCTTGTCCCCAGGCACTAGTTAAACCATAACAAGTGGACCTAGCCCACCCTTACTTCATCAGTGAGGACCGTCCTGCTCCATCCCTGAACTTCCCCCGTGTCTGGATGAGAAGTGGTCTTTCGTGGCACCTTCTCCTGCTCAAGTCCCATGACATTCCCGTGTGGCCCATGGAACCTTCCATACGAGGGCAAGAGCGTGTCACGTGTCCACCGCCAGTGTTTCTCAGAGACCTCCTCCTAGCTTAGGAACCACACACCTCGATTCTGAGTGTTTAATGCGTAGGCCTGTGCGTCGGAGGTAGACATAGGCCTGTGCTTATTTTCATGGAGCTGTATGTTAAAGCCACACGGATGTGCAGCTTGACGCCAGAAGCAGGGACTGGTCAGAAGACGTGGCCTGCCCTGGCAGACGGTCCTAACTCTCAGATCTGGTTCTCTTCAGATCACCCGGAAATGTGTCCAATGACAGATGACACATCTGTCCAATACCATTTTTAGTGGGCAAAATCCTCATCTTTTCTCCGTTTCCTCATCCTGTGCAGGGAACAGTAACAGCTACTTCCTCATCAGGCTGTTGTGGGATAAATGATTTCATACAGGTAGAGTGCTGAAAGTAATATAACATTGTATGTTAACTGTATTAAAATAGAAATAAAAGATGTTATCTCATTCTCCTCTCTAATGAAAAAAAATTACATGTGAAATACTTAGAAGAGTGACTAGTGCATGATAAGTTCTCAGGGAATGTTGGTGACTTAAAAAAATTAATTTTAAGCTTGTTTATTTATTTTGAGAAAGAGAGCATGCAAGTGAGGAAGGGGCAGAGAGACAGAGGGAGAGAGAGAGAATCCCTAGCAGGCTCTGCACTGTCAGCACAGAGCCTGATGGAGGGTTTGAACCCATGAACCGCAAGATCCTAAGAACCTAAGAACCTACGATCCTAATAACCTAAGATCCTAAGAACCTAAGCTAAAGTCAGACACTTAACTGACTGAGCCACCCAGGCCCCTTAATGTTGGTGATTTGGGGTGGTGGTTGTTGTGATTATTAGTAACTCATTCATCCAGGCATAGAGCCTTATAGGTGTCCAGCTGGTGCTGAATGAATGATTGAAACCAGCACAATTGGATAAAAAGTTAGAAGGGGATGATATCAAAGATCGAAATAGACACTTGATTTGCACTTGATTTGGTCTAATTAGCTATTATGATCTGGTATCCATGGAAACTGCTGAATGGTGAGGCTCGCAGTAGGGCAGATTTCTTTTGCACTGAATACACCAAGGTCCATGCAGGGCTTGTGCACTTTGCAACCCACAAAGATGGCAGGTCCCTTACACACACTGTCCCTCCTTCTCTTCACCAGGCAGTGATCTCTTCCAGGCAGGGCCCATGGTGTGTGGACACTCAGGATCCAGCGTCTGCATGGGTGCTGGGACACAAGCACTCACGCACTTTGTCAAAGGAATGAATGAATGTTGTCTGGCTCAGAAAATGACAGGACTGAACCTTCAGTCAGGGACCTCAGAGCCTTCCCCTGGGAGGGGCTGGGGAAGGTTGGGGTTAATATCACTTCTTAGGTTAGATTAGATTAAATTAGATTTTACAGGGCGCCTGGGTGACTCCACTGGTTAAGTGTCCAACTTGTGATTTTGGCTCAGGTCATGATCTTATGGTTTGTGGGTTCGAGCCCTGGGTCAGGCTCTGTGCTATCTGTGCAGAGCCTGCTTGGGATTCTCTCTCTTCCTCTCCCTCTCCCCTTCCCCTGCTTACTCTTTACCTCTCTTTCTCTCCCAAAATAATTAAATAAACTTAAAAAAAATAGAGATTAGATTAGGTGTTAGAATGACCAACATTGTTCACTGAAATAGAAGCAGGCCTTGTTCAAATTCAGTTTCAAAGTGATACAGAGCTTGGGTTTGGGGGTCCAGCCAACCTGGAGGAAATACTGACTACTTCCTAGCTTTATAAAGTTAGGCAAGTTATTCATTTCTCTGGAACTCAGTTTTAGCAGGTATAAATTGAACCCAATGATATTTATTTCTCAGGGATGCTGGGCAGAAAAACTGGTCCAGTGTCTATAAAGCCATTGGCCCTGGTAAAGGACACATACCATCCTCATCATAGAGTCTACGGGGTCAGGATAACAGCCGTCCCCTCCTCTCCCAAGAGAATCAGAACCACCCAATGGCATACGTGATGGGAGAGTTCTTTGCAAACTGAGGGGTGCTGTGCACATCTGTGAGGCCATGAGGACAGCTTGAATGACAAGAGGGGACCTGAAACTGAAGCCCAGCCAGGGCCACCCTCCTAGCCCCCTGTCATGGTTCGGGAGCGAAGTCAGAAGAGGAAAGACCCCAGAAGCCCAGAGAAGTAAGGAACTGCCTCCACGAGGCCATAAACTTGGGATTCAGGCTGTTGAAGGCCCGCCTCTGCCTCTTTCTACTTTCTGTGACTTTGGGCAAGTGACAATCTAGAGAAGCCTCAGTGTCCTTGTTGGTGATGTGGTTCGTTGTGGGGATTAAATGGGATCAAGCTTGGGGCGCCTGGGTGCCTTAGTCGGTCGAGTATCTGACTTCGGCTCAGGTCATGATCTCACTGTTCCTGGGTTCAAGCCCCGTGTCGGGCTCTGTGCTGGCAGCTCAGAGCCTGGAGCCTGCTTCGGATTCTGTGTCCCTCTCTCTCTGCCCCTCCCCTGCTCATGATCTGTCTCTGTCTGTCGAAAATAAATAAATGTTTAAAAAAATTTTTTTTAATTTAAATTGGATCAAGTTTGTGAAGTGCTCGGTCCAGTGCCTGGGACGCAGTAAGCACTCAGCACATGTGTCTGCCCAAATTTCTCTGCATCTCAGGCTCCCGCTCTGAAGGCCAGCGACGACTTCTTCCTCAGCCGTCCTATGTGTGGTGCACACAGAATGAGGAGACAAGAAGCCAGAAGGACAGCAAGGGCGGGGGGAGCAGGGTGACCCAGCCTCATGGGACAGGCCACTATTGCATGAGGCCAAGCCATTGTTACCTTCGTTTGGGACCACTGAGGCCCAGCAGCCACCAGGCTGTACATCCAGGTCTGTCTATTCACAAAGCAGATGCTATTTCAGCTCTTCCAGTATCCCACTTCAGCTCTGCCTCCAACCACTGTGTGGGTCCCCAGGGCCAAGAGAGAACACATGGACAGAAACCAAATGGGTGCTTGGCCCACCCTGGCACCCCACCCCCTCCACTCCTGACACCCTCCACCCCCTGACTATGGCCCCTTGGCCCCGAGCACTCTCCTGGGCTGAGTGGCCCTGTCAGCCTCTCCAGGATGCTGGGACAGGGGCAGGAATCATCAGCTTGGCCTGTGTCCCTCTCTGCCACCGATAACAGTGTTATTGGCTAATTGCATTTGTCCTTTATCTCACACTTCTCTTTATTACTTCCCTGGGGACACGCTGTAACCAGGGCCTCTCTCTGCAGATTAAGCCAGTCTCCCGGCTGCAAGCGCAAGCCAAGCCCAGGGATGACGATCAGGGACTAGTGTGGTGTGGAAGGGAGATTACATCTTCAGGTGGTAGGACACACTGTCCCTCGGTTCAGGGCGTGCTGAGCTGGGAGCACAGGCGGTGCCACACAGAAAAAGCGCTGGATCTGGAGGAGGAAGTGTGGGTCTTGCGTGACCTCTGCCCCGGGCTCAGTGCATGACCTCAGGGCCAGCGCTTAACCTCTGTGGGTCCCAGGCTCTTCACTAGGTTCTTCGTGTCACATGGGGACAATCATCTTTCCCCCATGACAATCAAGCCAGCTTGGGGCTGGAAGACGTCTATGGCTCTGAATTCTGGCGGCAGCTTCTTTTTTTAAAACAGCTTTATTGACATACATTTGTACATATTTAGAGTATACAATCTGACAAGTTTTGACATATGCATACACCCGTGAAACCATCCCCACAATCGAGACAGTGACCCCATCCATCACCTCCCAAAACTTCCTCTTGACCCTTTGTGATCTGCCCTCCCCCTCATCTCCTTCAGATTCCCTCCTCCCCCTCCCCGGAAACCACTAATCTGCCTTCTGTCACTATAGATTCATTTGCATGCCCTAGAATTTTATATAAACGAAATTATACAACATGTACTCTTTTTGTCTCGCTTCTATTTTGAGATTCATCCATCCATATTGTTGGTATGACAATAGTTTATTTCTTTTTATTGCCAAGTCATAGCCCATTATACGGACACACAATTTTTCTATTTATTTATCTATTGGTAGATATTTGCATTGTTTCCAGTTTGGGGCTATTCCAAATAAAGCTGCTATGAATATTCATGTACAAGTGTTGAATGCTTTCACTTCTCTTGGGTAAATACCTAGAAGTGGACTGCCTGGATCATATGGTAGGTATATGTTTAAATTTTTTGAAGAAACTGACAAATTGTTTCCAAAAGTAATTGTATCATTTTACATTCCCACCAGCAATGTATGAGTCCAAGTTCCTCCACATCATCATAAACACTTGGTACAATTAATCTTTCTAAATATTTTTAATGTTTATTTATTTTTGAGAGAAAGAAAGAGACAGAGAGAGAGAGAACAAGAAGGGGATGGGCAGAGAGAGAGAAGACACACAATCTGAATTAGGTTCCAGTCTCTGAGCTGTCAGCACAGAGCCCAATGTGGGGCTCGAACTCACGAACTGTGAGATCATGACTTGAGCTGACATCAGAGGCTTACCTGACTGAGCCACCAAGCACCCCAAGTACAATTAATCTTTCTAATTTTAGACATTCTAGTAGGTGTGTGGTGATATCTCATTGCATAGTGAGCTCTGCTCAGAGAAGCACCTGGGTTCTCAGGCACCCTTGCCCAGGCCCAGGTTGTCTTTCTTAGTTAGGAGGTGAGGCAGGGCCTGGGAACCCCTGGAATTCTCTGTGTGCATCTTTTGTTCTTCCTTTCTGCTATCAGGAAGGCTGTGGGGGATACAAGGTGATCGCCCAGGGACATATACAGCCTGTAATTCTGGGACAGACACATTTGAGACTCAGCTATCACCTTTGGTAAAAATTCCCTAGCTTCTCAGTATCATTGTCCTGTGTCCACCTTGGCATTTATTATTTATTAGCATTCAATGGCTCAAGAATAAGATCTCTCACTGGGATCCTGGGATGGGGTGGTTGAGTAGCCTAGAGGTGGTGCAGGCCTAAGACAGCATCATGTAACCACTTTCCTGAACCATCTCCCCTGGAGCTGGGAGCCAAGAGGACTGGGAGCAGGGGTGTGCTGGCTTCTTCAGAGTCCCTTTATCAGGGGCCCGACAGCAGCTGAAGGCTTCTGAGACCCTTGCCCCAGGCTGAGGCCAAGTCAGTAGGCTTTGCTGTCTCTAAAACCACCTGTGTAGGCACAGACTTCTCTGGAAGAGCTGACACACATGGAATAAAATGCATTGTTTACATTAGTCACCACCATGACGTCCACCAGAGGAAGCTGAGATATCATTAAAGTCACCTCAGTATAAGAAGACTGGGAGATTGGCATGTCCTAATAAGACAGCAGTATCACAGGTAGACCTTCACCTTATTCTTAGCAATGGGAAGTGAGGCCACCCATGAACAACTGTCTTCTGGGTTTGATGTGGGAAATGTCTTAGACCTTCTTGTTTATTTTAAAGGGCTTTTGAAGAAGGGCTCATCTGGATGTGGAGAACAGGGCAAATAATTCAGGAACCATCACTTCAGCAAAGAAAGGTATCTCTTGTATAATCAATTCCAACTCCCTCATCCTTTCAACTATTTGTAGAGGAAAAAATTGAGGCCCGTATCGGTGAATTGACCTGCCCAGGGTCAGTCAATATGAGGTAGAGTTGAAACAATGTCTCTAAAATGATGCAAAAAGACGGGAGTGCATTATTCCCCATGAAGTAATGAGGGTCCTTAATCTTAAAAATATAATTTTGAGGGACTTGATGGAGTAGACACATGATGCCTCCATCCTCCAGCTTCTCAGAGGTAGAAAGCATCTGTTGGAAATAAGGTGAAATGCCATGAAATAAATCAACTTTGTTGATTGATAAACACAGCCACGATCATAGTTATTTTCTAATGATATAAAAAGTTTAAACAAGTTTGAAAAACAAAATAAGATCTTAGAGCTATGACCCCTAGGATACGTTGGACAAGAGTCTCTAACCAGTGTCCTGGGTTTTCTGGTGAAGGTGATGGTTCAGCACCACGGACAGCGGTGTTCGATCTTGTCATCTGTGCCTCTTGAGTTTGGCTCTGCCTTCATCCTCAGCAGTCAAATAAATGGGAATATCATCTGAACTTACCTCCCTCTATGTGAGGATCCAGGGTGAGCACTATTCACAGTGTGATATACACAGAGATGAGGTCTAGGAAGCATCTAGTTCCCAAAACATCTTCCTGACCAGACTTCCCCTCGTCAGAAATTCTGCCAACTTCCTCATATTGAGGTGAAGCCATTTTCATCTCCATGAAAAAACATAGGTCATGTTTCTATGAATTTATGGTTGGGGATGATTTGAAGCAATGTTCTTCTCCTCAAAAGGCTTGAAATAGAGTTGGGCAGATAGAATATTAGCATCAAGGTTACTGCCCAGAATAATATCTGATAATGGTCAAAGAGTGGTGGTGATAGTATAGGCTAAAGTCTCTGTGGATAGAGATCTGGGCAGGTTGGGCTGGTCAAAAACACTTCCTGGGGTGAAAGGCATTGAGTGGAGATGAACTTAGCCTTAGAGTTTGCAGAAGACAAAGAGGCAAGAAAAGGCATTTTTGGCAAGGGGGTGTATAAAAAAGGTATGGAGGCAGTAGTGTGTATGATACCTATATATGACACAGGGGAGGTGGATAAGTGTCAGGATGGTTATTAGACTATGTGGCTGAAGCAGTCACTGATGGATGAGTGTAATAAGAGAGAAAATCAAATAAATGTGAGGGGACCATTCTGAGAGTATGAATTCCTCACTTTCCTGGAAGGTAGAACTGTGGCAGAACCTTATATTTTTTCCTTAGTTCCCTTTCCCCCTGAGTAATACCTCCTCATCTCTCTGTGTGCTTGGTAACTATCCTCCTACTGGCATGGATTCCATACTGCAGAGTAAATGACTGAGAAATCCCGATGTGTGGCACCTGCTCCTTGGGGTGAAGGTGGGAGGAGCAGAGCTTTGGCCATGAGGATGGAGCACTAATGATGGAGTTCAGATGGAGAAGGAAGAGAACTCTCTTTACACAGGTGAATGAAACTGAAGACACCAGTCAGCACCTGGACCGACTTAGGTCTTGGTAAAGAGGAGGGCCCTTGATTAAGCCCTACATGGCGCAGGATTCTCTGGCAGCTCCTGCAAGGTGAAAGGCACAAAGGGAAACAGGGCTACTCAGTCTCTAAGCTGGGTGAGAGAACAGCCCGTTCTCTAGGGGAGAAGGCTGCTCAGCTAACTGGCTCTGAAATGTCATTCGAAGAAGGTAAGAAGCTCCTGCACTGCCTGGCAGGCCCCATATATGGAGGAGCTCCCTGTGCATCCCTCCAGGCCCAGAGCTCCCTGAAGACACCTTGGCCTGTGCCCTCGCCCCCCAGCTGGGCTAGCTGCGGAGGGGTAGGATCTGAAGGCTGGGGAGTCAGCTCTCTACATGCCCCTTACGGAAGCAGGATCAGCACGCCTTCAGGTCTCCAGGGCACCTCCCCACCCCTTTTCCAGGGTTCAACTTTGTAGGACAGGAGACACAGCTGTGGGAGCTCAACTACCCTGGACATCCGAGATATTCAGTCACCTGAAGGAAAATCACACCCTGAGGTTTCTATGATAACAGGTGGTGCTGACATTGACTTAGCACTCACATTAGTCCAGGCCCTGTGTGAAAACACCTGACAATGTAACTCTGTGAACCCCTCACAAGGACTCTAGGAAGTAGGTATTATCAATATTATCGTTTTATAGTTGGGAAAACTGAGGCTCCCCCTAGAATTTGAGCTTCCCAGGCCTGCTGATGTCAAAGCTTGAAGGATGTGGCTCCTGTAGTCAGTTGGCTACAAAACAGAACTCGGTTTGTGTAAACCAAGTGCTTCACCAGAGGACAGAGCCTGAAGGAGAGAGGGAGGGAGATGTCCACCTGGGACATGGGAGGGACAGTCACACATGCTGAGCACCCAGGAACTGTGCTGGGGCTTTTGTCCTGTCATCAGCACCCCTGAGCTGCCCCAGACATAGCAAGCACTGACAATTGGTGACTCAATTCTCTCAGTTAAGTTCATGGAAACCACAGGAATCAATTTGGCCATTTAATAAAATAAGAAACAAGCTCAGAAAGGTTAAGTGACTGTTGCAAGGTGGCACAGTACTAGACAGGGTCTCCTTGGCTCCAAAGTATATCTCCTTCCACCATCCTAAGCTGCTTCTCCCAGCTGGCAAGGGGCTCTGGGGACAAGGAACACCCTGAAATCGCCTGGAGACTTCCCTTCAAGTCCCTAAAAGTCATGCTTTTAGAGGTTAGGGGTTTGGGCCTGGGCAAGGGATCCTCTCTCCCTCAGTCCTGGCTACCTGGCCCCATCCTAGAAGCCCCACGGCATTGCTTCGACCCTGCTCTGAGTGCAGGGGTGCTCCCTCCTCCCTTCTGCAATGCCTTGGCCAAGGGGTCAGACCAACCCCTGTACTCCCCCTGCCCTAGATCTTACCCTCACCCCCCTCTCCCCTCAGAGCCTTTAGTTTCCAACGTTCTGGTCTGTTTGGCCTGACTTTGGAGCCTGCACATTGCTGAGCAATTATTCTGCGGCACCTTCTCTGGAAAACCTCTGCAGACCCATCTCCCAGGTGATCTTCCCCTTGGCTACAGACCCCAGGGTGTCTCCTTAGAAGACGATCTGCTCTTGAGTGAGGGACCCCTGAGGCAATATGGCCCTGGGAAGGACGCGGAGCACAGGGCAGACCTCCTGCATCTGAGCTTGGTCAGGCCAGCTCCTTCCTTGTATCCCGTTGTGCCCTGTGCTTGCTCTGGGTGAGCTAGCTTCAGCGCCCAGGCCTTAGCACCCACGTGCCCTCACCTCACGTCTCCCACCACGTCCCGGGCTGGGGCCCACCAAGCCCTTTGTCCACACATTGAGGCCTGTAAACCATTTTATTAGATTAAAACAAACATCTGCCAAAGAAGAAAAGCGAAACCTTAATTGGAAGCCCCTGGGGATGTTTGCAGAGACAGATGGGAAAGGATCTAATGAAATCACCTCCTACCGGCCTCTGTGCAGACCTTGCAGATAACGCAGCATCGCCCAGCAACAGGGCTTGCCACCTGGAGGCCTGATAAGGGGCTTGGAGGAACAGTATGTTTGGAAAATATGATTTTGTAAGCAGGGCCAAGGGTGTGTTGGCTCTGCTGTCTAGAGCACTGGGCTCCCCCATTAGATAAACAGCTGCCACTTTCCCTGGGGTGCAGGCAGAAAGCTGCTCCCCAGGGCCCCCTGGCAGGAGATATCCCGAGCCCTAGCCAGAGGAGCAGCCGGTCCCTTCTAAGGACCTGGTGCTCATCAACAGGGACATAGTTGACCACCACAGGCAAATGATGGCGATGCCTTTCTCTTCTCCTCTCCCTGACACCTGGCTCCGAGCCCCTCTGCAGGGCCACTGGGATGTGTGGGGTTTGAGACTGCTGGGAGCTAGCTGGGTCCAAGGCACACAACCGTACAGTGACTTTGAGCATTCTACCACCTCCTACCTTCTCCCAGTGACTCGTGTTTTTCTCAAAGTCTTCACCAAGGCCCACAGGGTCCTGTATTCTCTGGCCCAATATTGTCTCATTCCCAGCTACCCTCTGCTTACTCACTCGCTTTCAGCCACCTTGACCTTTTCGATCTGCCTCAAACCTGCCAGGTATACTCCTGCCCCAGGGCCTTTGCGCTGGCTGTTCATTTGCCTCAAATATTCTCCCAGATAGCCAATGACTCTCTCCTTCAATCCCTTCAAATCCTTACTCAAGCCACCACCTCAATGAGGCTGACCCTGACCACCTGTTTGCTGAGGCCACACCCTCCCACCCTCTAAAATCAACACACTTCCACAGGATGGCTTTTCACACCAAAGCCCAAGGTCAGATTCTGACTCAGCCACTTATTAGGCTAACATAGTGGAGTCAGGCAGTTTAAGCAACCTCTCTGAACCTCTGCTTCCTAACCTATTAGTTAGGATAATGATAGCAACTGCGTCACAGGTGTGTAAGGAGTACAGCAGTCAATACATGCAAAAGGGCCCATTCCTATGGTTCAGATTTCATTTACACTCTTGGAGCACAGCTGTGCCCTGGGTCCTCACAGCCACGTTTTAGGTGGGGACACTAAGGCACAGAGTGGCAAAGTGACCAGTGAGGGTCACTCAGCAAGTCAATGATAGCTCCAGGGTAGACTTTATGTCCGACTGACCCTGGAGCCTCGGGTTTGCCTCACTTCTTCATTCTACAGCTGCAGTCTGGCTGATTCAAGGCCTGCTCATTCACCCCTAGCCCAGTAGATTCTGGCCTTGGCCCATAATAACCATTTGGGCCTCAACAGGTCAGAGGCCCTAAAGCGGCCTAGCACTGCCAAGATGCTTCCCAAGGTGGACAGGAGTCTAAAGAGCCACCCTCCAAATTAATGCAAAGAATAGTCAAGCCCCAGAACCCAATGTGGGAGAAAATCTATCAAGGCCCAAGAAGAGGCGAGGCTTGGAGGGGACTGAGCTCCATGTGGCTCCAGACCAAGCCCAGAGACAGGTGTGGACTCTGGCAGACCGCTCACACCCCAGTCAGAGCTGGTGGGGGCCTGCGTCGCGCTTGGGTTCCCTGAGCCAAAGATGTGAGCGCACATGGTTTCCCGGGATCCCTGGTAGAGAGGAGCAAGGAAGGAAGACAGCTTTGGGGGGAGGAGGGGGGAGGAGGAAAGATAAACCCAATAAAGTGTGTGCCATTAAGCCAGACACCGCTGTGAGCAACAGAGCTCAGTTCCTCAGGGAGCCACAGGGGAGTGACACCAGAAACCTCTCCTCAGAATTATCCCACCCAGGGATGAAGAAGTTGGGGCATTTCTCTTATTTATTTATTTATTTATTTATTTATTTATTTATTTAGAAGGAGAACGTGTGGCAGAGGAAGATGGAGAGAGAGAGAGAATCCCAAGTAGGCTCCACACTGTCAACACAGAGCCTGATGAGGGACTCGAACTCACAAACTGTGAGATCATGATCTGCACCAAAACCAAGAGTTGAACATTTACACTGAGCTATCCAGGTGCCCCTGGGGCATCTAAATGAACATCTGAGACTCACTGGTGGCAGGCAGGCAAGTCCCCAGACTTTCTGCTTTTGGTGCATGTGAGTCCAGAAGCCTTCTGAGTTTCGGATAAAAGGTTTTGGGCACGGAGGGGTAGATCCTGGTGGTGGGAGGCAGGCCAAGACTGTGAAAGGTCCCAGAGACACAGGTGGAACCCGGGCTGTACCTAATAGTTCCCTGGCTTAGGGAGCACCCAGAGGCTCTGGCCAGCATTGCGCCTGCAGCTCCCGTGGACACAGATGGGGCCTCCTCTGGGGCCTCTCTGGGTATCAGCATTCGGAGAGCCACAGGTCGGTGAGAATCATGGTTTGTGTCCTGGGAGACCAGCTCTGCAAGAGGCCCTGGTGCCCTTCCCTGGTGTGTACCCCCGCCGTGGTGTGCACCCCCAGGGGGACCTCTATTCTCCCGGCTTAATGCCTGGAGTGCTCCCAGATATGCTAGCTAGATGGACAGCTTCTGTCCCATGGAGAGACTAGGACAACATTCTGTCCCCTGCTTGGCACCCTTCAGGCTAGGAGGAAGCCACCTTCCTGCAGCCCCCATCATCACACATTAGAGGGCAGAGAGCGCTTTTTTTAAAAAAATGTGGTAAAAAATACATAACATAAATTTACCATTCTAGCCATGTTTAAGTGTACAGTTCAGTGGCACTAAACACATTTACACTCTTGTGCAACCATCCCCACCATCCATTCCCATGAACTTTCATCTCCCCCAGAAGAAATGCCGGTCCCATTAAGCGATACCTCCTCATTCACCCCTCCCCACTGCTCCTGGAAACCACCATTCTGTTTTCTGTCTCTATGAATTTGACCAAAGAGTGATTTTTTAAAAAGCATTTTAATGTAGTTCTCGCCGTCCAAATCTGCCTTCTTTTCTCCTCCTTCTCTGCCCCCAACCCCAGGTTGGCCCTTGGACTCTGGAGTCAAGGTCAGTCCCATGCCTCTCTCATCCACTTCTTCATTCTTTTTGCATTCACAGGAGCAGTGGAAAGATTCTGCTAGAATCAGAAACCAGTTCTGGCTCTTACAACTTGTTGTGTGACGCTGGGTAAGTCCCTTGCTATCTCTGGGCTCAGGAACGGGCCTAGAATCTTGGCAACACCAATGTCATTCACTGAGTTTCTTACAGACTGGGAAATTGGTCATTCTAAGGTGTTAATGCAGACAAGTGCCCAATAACCAAGAGGTTCCTGTCCCCATGATGAAACCCTGAAGTGCTGGCATCCTTTAGTTTGACTGGATTTGAACAGTGTTGTCTGGGATATGAAAATCCCAGTGCCTGGCATTGACCAGTCCCTTTTCTTTGACACAGTGACAAGAGGGTTTGTACACAAACACACCCTATTCACCCAGCCATGGTATTGCTATCCGTGGTCAGAGCCGCTCACTGCCCTCACAGGATATTTCCTTGTTTCAGCTGGGGTTCAGCTGCAGAAAACAGAATGTTAGATGGCTTACCCGATTGTTGGGAGGACTGAAGAAGTTGACTGTAGAGTGTCAACTTCTGTCAGTTGCTCCCAGGAACAGCTTGCAAAGCCTCACTTCAGAACTGAGCTGCCATGGGAGCTGCAGCCCCTGCCAGAATCAGAAAACTGCCTGCCAGGCAGGGAAGCTGTCACCAGATCCCTCCCCCCCACCTCCGCCAGGTCCACACTGGCAACAACACTGCTCTGCAGCTTCTCTCTCTCCACATATGACTCCAGCTCCAGTCCCCATGCAAGTACTTCTGTCTGGGGGAACCTGAATCACATCTAACACTTTAGCTGCAAGGCAGTCTGGGAAATGTAGTTTTTAGCGTTCCTACTTCTGCCCACCAGAAAGAGGATTGGGATGGATGTTGAACAATCTAATCCATAGTGTCACAAGGCAAAGGCTTCCTGATTCTGCTTTGCCCCTCACTTCCTCCTCTCAGTGAGCTACAGCTCCCATAATCCACTTCGCCCAATGCTTCATCTGACATACAAAGCCAAGGCGCTATATAGTCATACCTTGTTTTATTGTCTTTTGCTCTATTGTATGTCTGCAGATAACGTGTTTGTTACAAATTGAAGCTTTGTAGCAATTCTACAATGTCAAGCAAGTCTTTGGCACCATTTTTGTCCAACAGCATTTGCTCACTTTGTGTCTCTGTGTCACATTTTGGTAATTCTTGAACTATTCCAAGCTTTTCCATTATTATTATATTTGTTATGGTCATCCATGATCACAGATCTTTGATGTTACTCCCGTAATTGTTTGGGGGGGCACCATGAACCACACCCATTTAAGATGGCAAACATAATATACAAACACTGTGTATATTGTGACCCCTCCACTCACTGGCTGTCCCCCATCTCTCTCCCTCTCCTCAGGCCTCCCTATTCCCTGAGATACAGCAATATTGAAATTACGCCAATTACTAACTGTAGAATGGCCTCGAAGTGTTCAAGTGAAAGGAAGAGTTGTATGTCTCTCACTTCATATCAAAAGTTAGAAATGATTAAGTTCAGTGAGGAAGTCATGTTGAAAAGTGTGATAGTCCAGAGCTAGGTCCCTTGTGCCGAACCATTAGCCAAGTTATGAATGCAAAGGAAAAGCTATTAAAGGAAATTAAAAGCGCTATTTCAGTAAACACAGGAAGGACGAGAAAGCAAAATCAGTCTATTGCTGACATGTAGAAAGTTTTAGAGGTCTGGATAGAACATCAAACCAACCACAACATTCTCTGAAGCCAAAGCCTCAGCAAGAGCAAAGCCCTCACTCTCTTTATTTCTATGAAGGCTCAGAGAGGTGAGGGAGCTGCAGAAGAAAAGTTGGAAGCTAGCAATGGTTGGTTCATGAGTTTTAAGGAAAGAAGTTGTCTCTATAACATAAAAGTATAAGGTGAAGCAGCGAGTGCTAATGTAGAAGCTGTGGCAAGTTCTCCAGAAGGTCTGGCTAATGAAGGCTGCTACGCTAAACAACAGATTTTCGATGTAGATGGAACAGCCTTTATTGGAAGAAGATGCCATCTTGGACTTTTATAGTCAGATAAGAGAAGTCAATAGTTGGCTTCAAAACTTGAAAAGATAGGCTGATTCTTGTTAGAGGCTAATGTAGAGGCTTTAATTTGAAGTCAATGCTTACTTTTCATTCCCCTAATCCCAGAGCCCTCAAGAATTATGCTAAGTCTGCTCTTCCTATTCTTTATAAATGGAATGACAAAGCCTAGGAGACAGCACATCTGTTTGCAATGTAGTTTTACTGAATATTTTAAGACATACTTCTCAGAAAAAAAAATTCTTTTTCAAATTATGACTGCTCATTGACAAGCACCTGGGGACCCAGGAGCTGTGGTGGAGATGTATAATGAGATTAATGTTGACCTCTTGCCTGCTAACACAGCATCCATTCTGCAGCCCATGGATCAAGGGGCCATTTTGAATTTCAAATCTTATTCTTTAAGAAATACACAACTTAAGGCTATAGTTGTCATAGATAGTGATTCCTCTGATGAATCTGGGCAAAGTAAAGTTAAAACCTTCTGGAAAGGATTCACCGTTTGAGATGCCATTAAGGACATTCATGATTTGTGGGAAGAGATCAAAATACTAACATTAATAGGAGTTTGGAAAAAGTTGATTCCAACCCTCATAGATGACTTTGAGACGTTCAAGACTTCAGTGGAGGAAGAAGCCACAGGTGTGGTAGAAATAGCAAGAGAATTAGAGTTGAAAGTGGAGCCTGAATTGCTTTAATCTCATGATAAAACTTTAACAGATGAGGGGCTGATTCTTATGGATGAGCAAAGAAAGTGATTGTTTAAAAACATTTGTTTATTTATTTTTTAGTAATTTCTACACCCAACTTGAGCTCACGACCCTGAGGTCAAGAGTTGAGTGTTCCTCCAGCTGAGCTAGCCAGGGGGCCCAAAAAAGTGATTTTTTGCCATGGAATGATCTCCTGGTGAAGAGGCTGTGAAGATTGCTGGAATGGCAGCAAAGGATTTAGAGTATTACGTACACTCAGTTGATAAAGCCGCAGCGGGGTTTGAGAAGATTGACTCCAATTTTGAAAGAAGTTCAAAATGCTATCAAACAGCATCACATGCTACAGAGAAGTCGTTCATGAATGGAAGAGTCAATCGATGAGGCAAACTTCACTCTTATTCTAAGAAATTGCCACAGCCACTCCAGCTCTCAGCAGCCACCACCCTGCTCAGCCGGCAGCCATCAACGTTGAGGCAAGACCCTCCATTACTTGCCAAAAGTTCAGATGATGGTTAGCACTTTTTAGCAATACAGTATTTTTTTAAATTTTTTAATGTTTATTTTTGAGAGAGAGAGAGACAAAATAAGAGTGGGGGAGGGGCAGAGAGAGAGGGAGTCACAGAATCTGAAGCAGGCTCCAGGCTCTGAGCTGTCAGCACAGAGCCTGACAAGGGGCTCCAATCCATGAACTACGAGATCATGACCTGAGCTGAAGTCAGACACTTAACTGACTGAGCCACCCAGGTGCCCCAGCAATAAAGTATTTTTTCATTAAGGTAGATATACATGGGTTTTTTTTAACACATAATGCAATTGAACACTAATGGACTACAGTATAGTGCAAACATAACTTTCATATGCACTGGAAAACCAAAAACTTCACTGACTCACTTTATTGCGGTGGTCTGGAACTGAACCCACAATATCTCCAAGGTATGCCTGTATATACTTAGCTATAACAAAAGCACATTTTATTCATGAATCAAGATTTGGCAGCAGATCTGGGAAACTGTCAATGGGAACCAGTGAGCAGTGAGTACTACAGCCGGCCCCGTGGAGCTCTACATGATTCTAAGATGGGCTGCTCGGCCCACCTTCAGAGCGTATCATATTCTTCTGATTCCCTCTTATTGCATAATAATTTATTGGAGAGTTAACCACCTCTTGGCTTTCGGTCCCAGGCCTTCGCATTTTAGTGGGAGTGATTCACAGTGAGAACGTTTGTCTGTGGGAAAAAAACCAAACAAGGACCTGACCATGAGAACCAGATGAGAGGTGCTTGTTATAACCGGAAGCAGCTCCAGAATGACAAGATAAGAGGCGCTCAGGGGCAGTGAGCTGATTAGAAATGGGGGCTAGGGAGCTTGTCCAAAGCTGAATATACAAAGCAAGGGCATGACTTTGATGGAGATTGTATGTATACACTTAGAGCAATAAAAAATAGCCTTTCGCCAAGCTTCATCCACTTAAGGTTGCAAAAATATCAATCGTCTTTCTCAAACAATGAGAAGCCCAAGAAAGCCTGAAGGTAATATTATTTTGGTGGGAGCTGCTGGTAAGGACCTGTTAAAACAAGCTATTAGACATCTTAGGGCTGAGGAAGGGGAGCAGAGAGTGACATGAGACAGATGGCTGGTCCCCAGACTCTACCATTTCCTAGCTGTGTCAACTTGGGAGAATCATTCCATCTCTCTGACCTTTGGCTTCTGCATATGAGAAGCAGAGATACTGATAACTTAGCCACAGGTTCATTGTAAAGATGAAATGAAATAACATGTATAAAGCCCTGTAGCAGAGGTCAGTGTCCCACCTGCGTCCCCTCGGGCCACCTTGGAGGTTACCGGTAGACAGGTCCCATTCCCACCGAAGGCTGCAAGTGTTCTCTGCTGGAAGGGCTCTCAGGCAGTGAGAGTTTGCTTGACTCTTTCTCTGAACAGACCAAAAGTGCTGGGAAATCAATGCCTCCAGGAGAGACCCTCAAGGAGGGAAAGGAATCCACAGGTAAGTACTCCAGCTTTCCTGCCCCAGTGGAACAATTCCAAGACGTATTCCACGCAGTTTCTCAACAGGAGGCAAGCAAGATTGAGTCTCCACACTGTCCTCAGTTATGGTCCTTTGTAACATATTCAGGATGATTCCACATCAGAAGGGCCTGATGCACTCATTTCGTCGGTGCTCAGCTGAAGTCTTTCACTGGGAACTGCCCTTTACAAAGGGAGCCGCTTCAATAAAGACTATCAAAGACTCTAGGACTCTGTATATATTTTTAAATTATTGGTGCTTATCTCTGGATAGTGTGAGTACAGGTGTTTTCCTGCATTTCTGTGCATTTTCCAAGTTTCAGGATTGGGGATGGACTATGTGTAACTATTCAGCTATATTCCCAACGTTCTTTTCACCCTATCTCCTTACCAACCCTTGAATATGCCAGGCACATTCCTTCCACCAGACATCTGCACTTGCCATTCCCTCTGCCTAGAGCCCCCTTCCCCTGGACACATGCACCCCCCCTCCCTCATCACCTTCAGATCTTTGTTGAAATGTCACCTCCTTCTGAAGGCTTCTCAGACCCACTCTATCTAAAACATATCCCCACCCCTCCCCCACACACCCATGCTCCTCGACTGCTTCATTTTTGTCCTTAGTACTTGTCTCCACCTGACAACCGGATTTCACTTCTTTACGTATTCATTGTCTGTCTTCACCCTTTACAATGTAAACTCCATAAGAATCAGACCTTTGTTTTGTTCACTGCTGTATCCTCAGCACCGAGAAGAGCTGAGTGCTGTTCTAAGCACGTAGTAGGTGTTAAATTGTGGCTGAATGAAAGAATAAACACATGAGAAGGATCGTTTCTGAGCTCCTGCCAGGTTTTCCTTTAGGGGCAGGAGTGAGCACAGGGTGGGGCAGGAAGTAGGAAACAGCAGCAGCAGATGTGGGCAGAGTGTCACAGGAAAGAGGCTCTGGACAATGTCAACTGATGCCAAACTGTAGCCCAGATACCAGGTTCACTGTGACAGTGGGGTCTGGTGGCAAAAGGCTTCCAATGTGACATCCAGGTTGAGAGTAGCAATGTGGCCCCAGGGCAGAGGGACACAAGCCAAGAAGCCAATCTGACACACAAAAGGCTCAGATTTAAAAAAAAAAAATTTATGTTTATTTTTGAGAGGGAAAGAGACAGAGTGCAAATGGGGAAGGGGCAAAGAGAGAAGGAGACACAGAATCTGAAGCAGGCTCTAGGCTCTGAGCTGTCAGCACAGAACCCAATGTGGGGCTGGAACCCACAAACCAGAGATCCTTACCTGAACTGAGGTCAGAGGCTTAACCAACCCAGGTGCCCCAAAACACGCAGATTTTGAGGACATTCAAAGAGACTGTTACAGCTGTTCTCAAATATACAGTGGGTTACCAACAGTAAGAAACAGATCCTAAGGGGGCTGAACTAGGGCCAATGAGTAGAAGTTACAAGAACTCCTATTTTGGTTTGATATCTAAAACTGTCCCCGACTCTTCCCTCACTACCCCCCATGAGAGCTGTCCAACAATGGCCAGAGTCCAGGATTCACTCATTCGTCCCTGGCCTGAACTTTCAATCAAGTACATTCAACAGGTACCTATTAAATGCGTTTACTCTGTGCCAGATGCTGCCCTCAGTGCTGGGAAAGCAATGGCGACCAAACATTTTCAAATAAATACATAGTACAATTACAAATTGTGAAGACACAAAAGGGGGTTGTCGAGGGAGGCGTGCGCCTGACTCAAAAAGGGAGTCGGGGGGCCTCTGTGGGACTCGCTAGATAGTTGAGGGAGCCCTGAGTGGTGAGCAAGCCTCCAGACTCTGAGATCAGGGGAAGCGCGTCCCCGCAGTGGGAACCTCAGGAGCATGAAGTGCACGCTAGTGCTGGCAGGGACCTCAGCACACACTGAAAGAACACGCGGCCCAGAGACTGGGAGTGACTTGCCCACGGACCCACAGCAAGTCGGTGGAACCGTCGAGGGGTGGAAGATCAGCTGAGGTCCCTTGCCATCCTCCTGGGAGCTAGAGAACTGTCTCACAGCTCGACCCAAGACAGCCCAGCGGCGGTCAGCAGAAGCTAGAGGCGTGAGGCTGGGGGCGGAGCGAGCTGCTGCCGGACCCCCGGAGGGGTGGGGAAAAGGGGCAGGGGCGGTCCCGATGACGTCATTTCCGGGGTCGGGGGTATATAAATTCTTGCAGTACCAGATCACAGAGCACAGAGCCTGGTGCGTGGACTGACAGACGCAGAGAAGCTGCGCCCCTCCCCCCCCAATCCGCGCCAGCGCCGCCACAACCCGCTCCCAGGCCGCCCGTCCAGCCAGCCCTCGCGAGGGTGCCTGCGGTGCCGGGGCCCAGACCGCCATCTGCTCTGCGCCTCGGGTTCGCCATGCGCTCCGCCGCTGTCCTGGCGCTTCTGTTCTGCGCCGGGCAAGGTGAGTGAGCGCGGGGTCCCGTGGGAGAGGGTCCTGGGCACCCCTGCCTGCCCCGAGGTCGAGGCGCCGCGCAGCGCCGCGCGCCCCTCGTCCCTCCCCTCCGGCCCGGCGAGTTTTCAGCACCGCGGACAGCGCCGCCGCTTCCCTGCTGACCCCGCAGTGGCCCCAGCCCCAAACCCGTAAACGTGACTTTTTGGGCAGGACTCCTGACCCCGCGATCCGGATCCCCCTTTACCTCCCCCCACCCTCCGTGCCCCCTACCCCATGTCTTGGCTAGACGTCTCGACTGCATCTGGGCCAGGTCTGGCTCCATGCCGTGGCTGGCCAAGGTCACTGGGGGAGATGGGAGAACCGTTGCTGGCTCCCGCTCGCACCTCTCTTTCTCTTCCCTCCTCCTTCTTTCCTCGTCTTTCTGCCCTTGGCTTTTTACCTCACCGCATCATCTCTCACAATCCTCCTCCTCCGTCTCTTTCCCCACACCTCTGGGATGTCTCTTCCTCTCCCCGCTTCCTTCTCCACCCCAATCCCACTCAGCGGCTGTCCTTGTTTTCCTAGCACTAGCCTTCAGCTCCCCCGCTCCCTCCACCCCGGCCCCAGAGCAGGAGCTTTCCCAAAGGGCAGGGTTAGGGAGCTCAGTGCAGCCTCTGGAGGCCATACCCATAGGGGCAGCAGCCAAGGAAGGGAAACAGAACCACTGGGTGGGGGCAGTTTTGAGGGGGAGCAGTGGGGTGAATGGGCCCTCTGTAAACTGGGTCAGGGAGGACTGGGCTCTCAGAGCAGAGGAGTGACTGACCCCAGTTCTCTTTTTCTTCCCAGCCATTGCCCTCCCTGTGAACAGCCCTATGAATAAAGGGGACACCGAGGTAAGAAGGGGTGTGAGGATGTCCCCAGGATGGCGGGTAGGAAACCCCACTGGGCACCTCACAGTCAGTATTTGGGCAGCTGCAGGGATGAGTTTGGCATAAAGCCAAGAGCCAGCACTGCGGCTGCTGAGCCTGGGAACAGCTTGCAAAAGAAGATATCAAAGACTGCTAGATTTCCCTGCCATCCTGCTGTGGAGACTTCCCTAGCTCCCTCTGAGCTGGGTATGCTGTCGACAGACCTGTGTCTTAGCTGCTGGGCCAGGGCGCCAGGTCTGCTGCCTCGAACTCTCCACACCTGGCAGGCCCACCATGAGCTGTTGGATTAGGTGGGGGGACTTCTCTGTGGGTGTGGTTGTCCACAGACCTGCAAGGATGGTCTTCATTTCTCTGACTCTGGCCCCCTGCTGGTCCTCCTCTCTTCCCAAGGCTCTGCTAGCAACCCCTCCCCACCCCCTACTCCCCAGGCACTCAAGCCCTGGCTCTCCCAAAGGGCCAGAATGAAAACA
The DNA here is from genome assembly GCA_004023845.1 of Helogale parvula. Lineage (NCBI taxonomy): Eukaryota > Metazoa > Chordata > Mammalia > Carnivora > Herpestidae > Helogale > Helogale parvula. Next base: position 96,677 of record PJEM01000605.1, read on the forward strand.
CTCTTGATCATGGCTTCTGTACCTAGGGTCCTGGTCATTTAGGGCTGATGGTGGATGTCCCCCAGGACTAATGGGGAGTTCTGTAGCCAGCAAAACACTCTGTTGGGTGTATACTTGGAATCCATTCATGTCTAAGCTGGGGCTGTTTTTCCAGTTTCTGGTGCTCACAGATACCTCCCCCCACCCCCTTCAAACACACCTCTATGAGACTCAGAGAAATTTCTACCCCTCACCTTTCAGGAGCTGTTTTCTTCCATTCCAGAGAGGCTGTGGTTAAACCCAAAACATCAAAGCAATTTCAACCTCTATTTGCTCAATTATATTTCCTGTACTTTACTTGCACTCTTACAGCTGTGTGGTCTTGGTAAAATTCCTGAACTTCTCTGAGCTTCCCCTTTTCCCATCTGTAGTATTTCCCTTGAGGGAAGTTGTGAGAGTAGGGAATCATAGATGTCAGGTGCCTGGCAAATAGCAGGTCCTCAGTAAATGGGCACCATTACCCTTAGGGCTTCCCTTCTGAGGCTCCCTATTGTTCTTGGGACCCATGCCCCATTCCTCTGTCTCAGAATCTGTCCTCATGGACTGGGGACTATCCGCTTTTCCCAGTGTAAGGCCAGGGTTGCAAGGGGATGCAGAGTACAGGCTTCTTACCAGATCTTTATGGGAGACACTGGTCACCATACTCTACCCAGCAGCCTGGGGCAGGAGCACCATAACAGCTGGTAAAGGCCTAAATATTCCATCCTAAAACGCTGTGACTACTGTAAAGCCTCTTTGCCAGTTTTGCCACCCTGAATTTTTGGATAGCTTGCTTTGGCATCCCATAGACAGAGCCTACCACCCCCTCACTCCCCACCAGCAGTGCCTGGCGCATGTCTGACACCTCCTGTTTTTCTGCCCTGCTCTAGGCAGCTAAAGCAGGTTGAAAGTTGCGAATCCCTCTCTTGGTGTGTGAGGCACTTCATGCCTTATAGAGTGTTTTTCCATCTGTGTCTGATCACCCTGGGAGGGGAGCGGGAAAGTCTTCTCACACTCATGAGTGGGAAAATCGAGGCTCGGGGAGGTCAAGTCACGTGTCCAAGATCACACAGCTAGGATACTGCGCTACAATCGGCACTACCTTCAAATAGCTATTTATCCGGTGGCAGATTATCCATAGCATCTTGCTGGGCCCTAGACAAAGCCTTCAGAGATATAGCTGCTGTTGGCCTGGAATAGGCAGGCACCTGGATGTAGCTGACGTGTGCCCACATCCAGCCACAGGATCCATCCCATAGGTGAATGTAGAGCCAGACCGTGAGGCTGTCACTCCTTGCAGGTGACAACACTGTGAATGTTGGGAGACAGTGATCCATGTCCTGTTTCCATACAGGGTAGAGCCAGGGAAGGTCTGTTCTCCTCTGGGCAATCCAGAAATACTTCCTGGAGATAGGTGACCTCTGAGGCATCTGCAAGACTCAAGGCCTTCTGCAAGCCATATCTCAATGCCAGGAGCCGTTTCCCCATCTTTAGAGAAATGCTTGGTACCAGGTACCGGGTACTCACCCCCACCATGTCCTCCTACCTTTGAGGCACACCTGCTGGCTATGTGATTAGATCACCTGGCACACAGTAAATACCATATAAGGGTTTTCTTTTATTGCGGTGATTGTGTGGCTAAGAAGGCAGAGCTGTGCCCCTGAGCCCGGCATCCCTGGACTCCTGAAGACAAAAGCAAATGCCCTTATATTCTCATTAGAAATTTGTGATGGGGCCTCTGGGAAGCCCTTACACAAACCAGCTCCAGCTTGCCCCCCACCATCCCACTCTCTTCCCAGGTGATGAAGTGCATCGTTGAGGTCATCTCCGACACGCTGTCCAAGCCCAGTCCCATGCCTGTCAGTCAAGAGTGTTTCGAGACCCTCCGAGGAGGTACGGGCAAGGCTAGGGGTGAGGGTCTGGGGGCGTGGCTTTTGACAGAATTCAGTGACTTGATTCAACAGTCACTGGCTGAGCACTTGCCCTGGCCAGGCCTGGGCTAGGGTCTGAGTGGTCTGGAGAGATGAGGGGGCACAGCTCCTGTGCTTCTGGAGCTTACAGACTGGCAGATGGAACAAATGTGAACACAATTAACTAGAATGCTGAGCAGAATGAAAGCAGGGCCATCCACTCTAGGGGTACTAGGTCCCCAGAGCCAAGTGCAGACTCTTGCACCTGCTAGACAATCTATAGGTAGGTGATGAATAAAGAAGTGTGTGGGTTGGCCTGAGAAGGACAAAGTCTTTCCAACCAAGTGGTCAAGTTCTGATCAGCTGTTGGATGGGTCCAACATTGGGTTGGACTTTCAGAGAAAAGTTGGAAATCAGGAGACAGGAAAGGGCAGTCCTGGTGCAGTGGGCATGGAGATGACAATGGGAAAACATGATGTGTGTAGAGACACCTGCCTCCCCTGGGGACCTGCCATCTCCTGGCTGAGCTGTGGGTGCTGGGCCAGTGGCTGAGCTTGCTGATGAAGTGGGAAGAACTGGCACCTTGTAAACGAGGTCCATTTCAATCAAAAGTGTCTTCTCAAGACCCAATCTTAAGGCTGCTCCCCAGGTTTTGAGTTTCCAAAATAAATTCCTTGTGCTCAGCTGAAAATATTGATAGAAATCTCTTTCTGGGCTGTTCTCTGGAAACCACCCATAACGACTCTCTTCATTGCAGATGAACGGATCCTCTCGATCCTGCGACATCAGAATTTGCTGAAAGAGCTCCAAGACCTCGCTCTCCAAGGTATTTTCCAGTCACTGCATATGAATCTGGGTAAATTCCAGTAATTGAGAGAAAATCAGGGTGTAAGTTTCAGCAATGTCCTATTTCTCTCTGATTCTTGCAGTTACAGAATAGAAAGATGGGATCCTCCATGCCACCTGCTCCTATTTGTCATGGATACAGTTAAAGAGATTAAGGCCCAGAGAGGTTGAGTGACTTGTCCAAGGTCACAGAGTAAGTTAAGGACATGTCAAGACCAGATGGAGCTCTCCTAACACCCTACCATCTCTGGGGTTCAGTCATTTCAGTGGGGGCACTTTTAAGATTAGGTTGCAGAGAGAATCTCTGTCCTCTGTTCAAAGAAAAATTGGTCTCCAGGAGAGAGGAGGGGCTCCTTTCCTCTTGTGAGCTTCTTATCAAAGGATAGATGGGGAAAGCTAGGTCTTGCTTGCCCCTAAAACACACACCAGACTTTCAGCATGTGTTAGAGATTAAGAAAATCCATGGATACTCTTGAGAATGGAGTGACTTTCTGAGGGAGTGAGCCCCTTGTCACTGAGGATATTCAAGCAGAGCCTGGACTGGATACTAGGATGGAGGGTTAGGCTGATGCTATCCCGCAGATGCCCAGCCCCAGGCTCCTGCATTCACAGGAGCTTGGAAAGTTAGAAAAAAATGGGTTCTTGCATCTGCCCCAAGCTACATCCTGTGGGAAGTGGCTATTTATTTGGGGACAGGGCCGCTGGCATTGTGCCTCTCTCTGGGAATGGACCCTCAATTGTGAATCTTGCATCTGATTCCAAGGGAAGTCAGGGTCTGTCTTCAGAGCTGGGCTTCTGTGTCGGGTAGGGGTCGGATGGGAGGCATGAGGCTTCTCCACCTCTGGGGAGGCCCCCACCCTGAGACCTTTGGGAAGGACGTGTGGGAATGGGAGGCAAACTCCCCTCTCATATAGCTGCTGGGAGTCTGCGGCGAGTGCCTGGCACGGAACGGGCCCTGCATGGATTGTGGCTGTTACTGCCCGTCTCATTGCTTTCATCCTCATTGACCCTGCTGGGCTTTTTTTAGCTGAACATTAAATATTTTATTGCAATATGATCATTTAAAAATTAAACATTGAATGACTAACTTATTACATTTAAATAATTAAATATAGTGTCAACAACAGACCGATGTGGGGGAAAGTGTCCTGAAACATCTGTGTACACATATGTGTGTATCCAATACGCACAGTTTTCAACACGCATATATATTACTATTTTCTACTGAAAGAGTGCGGGACATGGCTGTATGTCCACACCTGTCTGTCCATCCATCCATCCATTCACTCCCTCTTCTGCACTCAGAACCTCTGCATACTTCTGTCTTAGTGCTTACCAAGCAGCAGCCCTGTTTTGTACATGAGCGACTTTGGAGAGCCCAAGTTACCCAAGGTCACATAGCAAAGAATCGCCAGGAGGTCTTCCCCAGGGTCAAATCTGGGCACCCGTCCCTAGCCCACAGCCGCTGTGTCCGGTGCCTCTGGCCATGCCAGAGATTCCCAGCCTGGGGGAAATAGCAGCGTCTGAGGAGCTGGCGTGGCTGAGGCTCCAGAGGAGGCAGCAGCCTGGGGCCCAGGCAGGGAGAGGGGTGTGTGGCTCACGGCAGCAGGTGCCAGCCCTGAGCTGGGGCTCAGGCACGTGCTTGGCCTTCTCCCAAGGACCGAGGGGAGCAGGGCTCACCTGATTCAAGATCCCCCATGAGGGGCTAGCAGGCACCGCTGTCTCCTGTTGCAGAGTCCCCTAGTGACCCCACTCTGCTCCCACCCCTGGGACTCTCTGCTCCACTGAGTCTTTATTGCTCTCAGAGGCAGAGGACAGGGCTTGTTCCATTTCTCAGGTGAGAAACTTGAGTGTGGACGGGTTCTGGGGCTGCCTGAGGAGCCCCGGCTGCGAAGGGGCGGTGGGAGTGGGGGCACCCCCTCCCCAGCTCTTGCCCCGTCTCTCATTAAGCAGAGTTGGAACATGATGTGACCAGTTTACAGATAAAGACGTGGAAGCCTTCACTCTCAGAGACAAATATGCCAGGGCTGGACTTGGCCAAATGGGACTGTTTTCTCCTTTTTTCTCCCCCTCCTTTTCTGATACCAGGTGCCAAGGAGAGGGCTCATCAGAAGAAACACAGCGGCTTTGAGGACGGACTCTCAGAGGCTCTTGAGAAGCAGAACGACCAGGCTGAGCTGAGAGGTCAGTACCAGCCAGTCTAGCCAGAGGCTGGGGAGGGAGGAGATCATAACACTAGTTACAAGACCGAGGGCTCCTGAGAGTCAGGAGTGACTCCTTTAGGCCTTGTAAGGTAGCTATCATTTCAGTTATCCCTTCACCAATGGGGAAACTGAGGCCCAGAGGGGTTAAGCACCTTGTCCAAGGTAAGTCGCATAACTGGCGATGTGAATCTGGGTCTATGTCACTGCAAAGCCTGCCCAGCCCAGGGGCTCATGCTCAGGGCGGGAAGTCTCTGGTCGGGCGGGAGGGCAGCCTCAACTCTGGATCTTCCCAGAGAGAAGACACCTGCCCCCGACCCGTCCTCCTGGGATTTGGCGGGGCCTCAGCATAGTCCCGTCGTAAGAGGGTCCCAGGAGAGGTCTCCAACACTAAATGAACCTGGATCACCCTCCTTGAAGCCACAGAGAGCTTCTGAGGGCCAAAGAGATCATGGCTTAGGTCAAGGTGATGCCCTAGTACTCATCCTCCTGCCCGGAACCACCCACAAACTATCCCCACAGGGCCTGCTCCTTGCCTGTGGCAGGTGGGTGGACAGGCCAGTTTGTGGGACCAAGGATCTCTGTAGGCCTCCATCTGGGGCCCCTGGAGGACTTAATGGGGGAGGCAGCTACGTGTCAGCACAAAGGGCACCCTGTACTTGGCATCCGGAGGTTGGATTCAAGCCCTGATGCCCACAGATTGTGAGCATAGACAGGCCACCCTCTCTGAGGCCCGGGTGGATGTTCTGTAAACGGGATGGGAGCACTTGCACCCGGCGTCCTGAAGTCGCATGGCGGCGTGCCCTTGGCGAGGCTTTGTTCGATAGAAATCATTCTAGTGCAAGGAGGGATTTTTCACTGGTTAAAAGCCTATCTTCAAGGCAGCCAGCAGAAAATGTTTTTTTTTTTAAAGCTTTATTTATTTTGAGAGAGAGAAGGAGCAGAGGAGGGGCAAAGAGAGATGGGGAGAGAGAATCCCAAGCAGGCTCCCCACTGTCAGCACAAGAGCCCAACGCAGGGCTTGAACTCATGAACCATGAGATCATGACTTGAGCCAAAATCCAGAATTAGACACTGAACTGACTGGGCCCCCCAGGCGGGCCTAAAATGCCTTTAATGAAACCCTACAAACAGGAACTGAGCGCTTTCACAGGACACTGAAAGCGGAGAAGCCTCACATGGAGAGGAGAATGAAGTTCTACTCACCGTGCCTCTCCTACAGAGAGGTTAAGGGACTTGCTCAAGATCACACAGCAACACAGTGATGTCCTAACTTAATTCTGGGGCCATTTTCAAGGTCTTTTATTTAAAAAAAAATCACTTCCTACTTTACGAAGTAGAATTACGGGCGCGTGGGTGGCTCAGGCGGTTGAGCATCAGACTTTGGCTCAAGTCATGATCACATGGACCGTGGGTTTGAACCCCATGTTGGGCTCTGTGCTGACAGCTCAGAGCCTGGAGCCTGCCTCAGATTCTGTGTCTCCTCTCTCTACCCCTCCCCTGAGCCCACTCTCTCTCTCTCTCAAAAATAAACATTAAAAAAGTTTTCTTTAAAAAAGTAGAATTACAAAGAAAGAAAGATACACCAGTTGTACTCAGGTGGGACCCAGACCCAGAGCAGGTGATACCAATTCTGACCTGAGTGCCTTGGGCTGGACTGGCCGGAAGCCAAAAGGTACAATGACTCAGGCATTCACTTTCGAATGTCCCCTCTCTGTAAAGAGCTTTCCTACTCTTCTTACTTTCTAATCTTATACGCTAATAAACTTTTGCCTGCTGTTCAAAAAAAAAAAAACTTACAATGACTAAGTTCTGAAATTGGGCTCTCAGGGAGCTTCCGTGTGTGGCCTGGTCCTCAGGGCCTGACTTTGTTGTTTCTGCAGAGGTGACGGAAGAGGCATCCTCCAAGGATGCTGCAGAGAAAAGAACGGATTCTAAAGAGACAGAGAAGAACAGCGGAGACACAGAGGGAGCCAGGCCCCAGGCCTCCCCGGAGCCTGAACTGGGGTCCAAGGTCGAGGGAGACAATGAGGCCCCAGGGGAGCAGGAAGCCGCCAACACCCACCCCCCAGCCAGCCTTCCCAGCCAGAAACACCCCAGCCCACAGGCCCAGGGGGACAGCGAGAGCCTCTCCCAGGGTCTGGTGGACAGAGACAAGGGCCTGGATGTAGAGCAAGAGCAGCAGGCAAAGCAAGAAGAGGAGGAGGAAGAGGAGGGTGATGCAGAGGCTGCAGAGAAGGCTGTCCCTGAAGAAAGTCCCACTGCAGCATCTCACCCCCACCCAAGCCTTGGCTACAAGGAGCCCGGAAGGGAGGAGAGTATGTATGACGTCTGAGACCCCTCAACAAATGTGTCAGGCAGAGGGGGAGAGGGGCGGGAGGACCTGCTTCATAATTTCATTCCACTTTCACAACAACCCTAAAAGGTAGGTGTTATCTCCATTTTCCAGCTGGAAAACTGAGGCTCAGAGAGGTTAAGTAATTTGCCCAACGTCACACAGCTGATTTGTAGTAAAAGCTGACTCCAACAACCCAGATTTGACTGACTCCAAACCCTGCATCTCCTACTAGTCCACATAGCCCCTCCCCTCCAACCCAGAAGGCCGGGGGGCTTTGCAGGATGGGTGGGGGGTTTTCAGAAACAGGCTGATCTGGAAACAGTGTCAGCTTCACCCAGGATTTCGGAGAGGCCCCTGACTCCCCATGAGGGTCCTGGAAGGGTCCTCCCTCCCTCCCCAGCTGGGTGACTCCTGGAATCAGGGGCTCCTCAGAGGAGAAGGTCACAGAAGAAGCAGATCCTGGCCAGCCCACCCCTCTGAGCTTTAAGAGGGTCTTGGAAAGCCCGGTATCAAGACAGCTTCTTCCCCCAAGTGCAATCGTTGCAGAGAGACTGGGCTGGACCCTGAGCATGGTCTGCGGTCCCAGCAATGGCCACAGGGAGGCCCTGGGGAGCGGCAGGGACCAGGGGAAAGTGGTGGGCCCTCCTTCATTCTCCTGCTCTTGTCCACTACCAGCTCCAGGACGGTCCAAGGTTCTGGCTGCGGATAGAGCCGGGAAGGCCAAGGCTGAGGAGACTCAGACCCCCGAGGGGAAGGGGGCACGGGAGCACTCTCGGCAGGAGGAGGAGGAGGAAGAGGAGGAGGAGGAGATGGCAGAGGCCCCTCAAGGCCTCTTCCGGGGCGGGAAGAACAGGGAGCCAGAGCAGGAACAGGAGGAGCAGCTGGCCGACGAGTGGGAAGATGCCAAGCGATGGAGCAGGATGGACCAGCTGGCCAAGGAGCTGACGGCCGAGAAGCGGCTGGAGGGGGAGGGCGAGGAGGACCCCGACCGCTCCATGAAGCTTGCCTTCCGGGCCCGGGCCTACGACTTCAGGGGCCCTGGGCTGCAGCTGCGACGAGGCTGGAGGCCATCCTCCCGGGAGGACAGCCTGGAGGCCGGCCTGCCCCTCCAGGTGCGCAGCTACTCGGAGGAGAAGAAGGAGGAGGAGGGCAGCGCAAACCGCAGACCGGAGGTTGGTACGGGGCGGGTGCCAGCCCCAGGCCAGGTCTCCCGAGTGTGGGCCCTGCCCCCCCCAAGGGGGCACAGACTGTCCCCTTGGGTCTGAGGCTGGAGAGGCACATGGACAGGGGGCTCTCGGGAGAGGGGCAGAACTGGGGCCAGGGCGAGGACGGGCCAGGCAGGGAGGGGAGTGAACCGAGGCTCACAGAGGGCACCAGGTAAAATTGGCAGAGAGGCGGGCCGGGGAGAGGGCTGCCCAGATCAGGTCGTGGAGGCGGAGAGGTGGTTCAGCCAATGCTGGAAAGCACTTCGTGGGTCTCAGTCCTGGAAGTGATAGGGGCCTCTTCAGGTTTGGGTGTAAAGCAGGGATGAGATGTGAACCTGTAGCTTGGGACCGAGGGAGTTTGGAAAGGAAAGGACCTGGCAGGGACTGGCCTGAGGAGGGCCCCGGGGCCCCAGGAGCTGGGAGGGCATGGAGGGTGTCATCCTGGGAAATCCCTGAGGTTGGTCCAGCAATGTCCTTTCCTGGCCCCCAGGCAGCCCAGGCACACCCTCCTCCTAGGTTCAGACCCCGCCTCCCTCCGCTGGGGCAAGGCCAGGGCCAGCGGGACCTCAGGGCTTGGTGGCGAGTGGGTGAGGGAGGCATGAATGCACCAGAACACTTGGGTTCTGCCCCTTCCTGGCTGTGTGACCTTGGGCGGGTCACTCGCCTTGTCTGAGCCTCCCTGATTCCCCCATTTCTCAAATGGGGGTAAGGAGTCCTTTCTGTTTACCTCATTATTATGGTCAGAATACACATGAGCTTTCAAAACCTGGCCATGTCCAGGGATACTTGGTTAGCTCAAGTGCTGGAGTGCTGGGAGGTAGCCCCAGAGGTGAGGAGGTGGGAGTTGGGGTCCCTGGCAGGCTGGCAGGGAGCTAGAGCCTTAGGGGTCCATGGTTCAGGCCTCAGTGTCCAGGTAGAGAGCAGGGCCCTGCAGAGCCCTGGAACCTACCCATGACCCCAGTTCTCTGCCCACCCAGAAAAGGATGTGGCCCCTTCCTTGGGTCCCAACCCTCTCTCTTGGCTGGGACCAGAGTCAGCAGCCTTAGAGGAAGAAGAGTCCTTGGCAACAGGAGCTTAGGAGAGGTCATCTCTCTATGTCCCCAGGAGACTGCCCTCTACCCCTAGCCTTGGACCAGGACACACCTGGGCACCTTTGATGGCCCCTCCCCCACCCACAGAAGCTGGAAAGAGCAAGGTGCCCAGAGATGCCTGCCAGCTCCCTTCTCCACAGGCAGGGAAGCCCTGGACCCCAGAGCAGAAAAATGGGGACCCCAGAGTCATGTGGACAGGACAGGGTTTAGAAATGTTCCAGAATCACAGAGTTCCACACCAAGACACAAGGCTCTAAGGTCCCTATTTGCATGACAACTACTGTCCATCTGTTCCAAGTTGTCCCAATGGGTGCTCTCCAACAGCCTGGCATCCAGCAGGAACCCCAGCAAGACCAGCCTTCCCAGGTCAAGATGGAGGGTGAGGGCATGGCCTTCCCCGACTCCTGCTCTGAGTCCAAAGGCATGTGCCTGTGGGCATTGGCCCCCACTTTGGGGGTCCTGGGAGCTTCCTGAGGCTGGGGCACAGAGCAGGGATCACAGAAGGACCCCTGCTGCCCCAAACCACCCTGGCAGCCAGAGTTGAGCCCCCCTGATTGGGACCAAGGATGCAGGCCCCCCACCCTAGGCAGGTCGAAGCAGGGACACTCAAGCCTGTGCTAAAGGCCCACGGCCCCTCAAGCAGGGAAGGCCTCATGGTCAAGGCCATTGTCACAGTCTAGGCCTTGGGCTAAGGAGCTTAGAAGGAGCACTGCATGGGGTGAGGAGCTTAGAAGGAGCACTGAAGAGCACGGAAAGGCTTTGTTTTCCACGTGGCTGCCCAGAGCCATTCAGGAGGCCACCAGGGGTGGTGTGAGGTCAAGGCCCCTGTCCCCACTCCCCCCATTTCTTGTGCACAGTAATCCTCAGAGCAGGCCAGCAGGGTGGCATCTCTGTCCCCACGATCTTTATGAAGGCCCCAAGTCTTGGAGAGGCCAAGCTCCCTGAGGCCACACAGCTAGCCAGTGGCACAACCAGCCGGGCAGACCATACCTTCCATGTGAATGACCCTTGATGTTCTCTCCTAGGACCAGGAGCTGGAGAGCCTGTTGGCCATCGAGGCGGAGCTGGAGAAGGTGGCCCACCAGCTGCAGGCGCTGCGCCGGGGCTGACACATGGGCCAGCCCCCCCAGCCAGGACCCCAAGGCGCCCGGTGGTCCTGGCTCTGTTGTCCCCTTTGCAGGTCCTGGCCAGATGGCCCGGGCACTGTTTCTGGTAGAGAGACCACTCCCAGCCTGCCCTGTTGCCCCCTCGCTCCTTCCCTTCTGCTCTCAATTCCAGCCCCAGTGCGCCCCTCTGTGGGGCAAGACCCTCACGACTTTGAACGGTTATCTTCTCTCTGGACACAGGCAGCTTTCTAGAAGTTTCCTTTCCATCATCAGAGCCATGGGCACAACTGCAATAACTTCTGACCTTCTGGTGAAAGCTGAGAACTCCTGACTGTAATATATTCTGTACAAAATCTATGTAAAGAGAAATAAATCGCTCTGGGCTCTTTCTGGTTTCTTTGAACTTCTCCCCCTCTTGACTCAGAGTGGGATGGGAGGGACTGGATTTGGGCAAAGGGATAAGGGGGCTCAAGTTGCTCCCCGGAGCTGCTTTTTAGTCACGGAACTACAGGCAAGTGACGTTGCACCTCTGAACATCAGTTTCATCTGTAAAATGGGGATAATACTACTTCTTCATCTGATTGTGATGAGGGTGCAAAGGGCCCAGGCAGCCTGGACCAGAAAACCATGATGATCCCAGTCACATGAACGGTCTTGGCAAGTCCAGGCCTCTCCTCTGAGACTGGGGAGGGGACTGCCTGCTGCCGCTGCTACCCATCCCCTGACGCATAGGAGGACACCCTCCAAGGAGCTGGAGCCATTAGCTGTTTATTTCTTCACACGTTTTCAAGGGTGCACTCCACCCCCAGCCTTTACAGAAGGAACAAACACACAGCGACCTGCATCCCACTAGGCGCTCAGCTATCAAAACATCTGCTGCCGAGCCCCGTTAGCAGAACAAGGGGTTCGCCTGGACCCTGAAATAACCCATCCCAGAGACGGCCACCTGTGTGGTCATGATCACATCCAAGGAGCCCTGGGACAAGGTGTCCTGGCTTTTACAGAAGCAGTGATTTTATACGCAGTATGTGTGTTCGTGGAAACACCGCAGAGACGCATGTACACAGACCAAGTACAAGGCAGCCTGCAGCCTGGGGTTCTGGGAAGCGTCACTTGTTGCCCGTGAACAGGATTGAGGCCTTAGCATCTGTCACAAAGCTCGGGGGTCACTGGAACTAGAACTGCCAATGTCTCGGTGAAATCACTACGGGAGCAGCTTTTGGAGAGAAAACAGGCGTGGGAGAGGTGCACTCCCACATTCAGCCCTGGAGGAAGAGGTCAGGCAGGCTGTGGGGTAGGAACAGCCCCTCTTCGCCCTCAGGTCATGGTAGGTCCGGAAGTAAAGGGAAAATGCAACCATTTCTGAAATAGGCCTGGGCGGTCACAAGCGGAAGAGGGAGCTCTCCTCGGAACAGTGTGGGGGGCGGGGGCAGGCAGTGCCACTGCAAGATCACACTGGCGGCGCTATGCAGAAGGAAGGTGCAAAGCACACGCCCTTCCTCACGAAAGGGAGAAACAATGAGAGCATCGCTGGGCTGAAGCCTCAGCCACATCACTCCAAACTCAGGCTCAGGCACGGGCAGGGCAGACAGATGCGTGGGGCATCAGGGCAGGGCCGGGCAGACAGAAGAGAGAGAAGCCTGGACACTTCTCTGCCTCCCGGTAAGCCTCAGTGAAGGGGCTGGTTATGCGCCCTCGGGACAAGGACAGCCAGCACCCAGCCAGCACCCAGCCAGCACGCAGCCCAAGACCCATGTGAGGGCTGTCGGGAATCCTGCCAGGTGAATCATCTTCCAGGGGACAGAGGAGAGGCAGATGCAGACCCCAGGGACAGGAGTGAAGCCATTGGCCAGCTGTGTGGCCAGTGGCCAGCGTGAATGCCAGCGGCAAGGACCGATCTTCCAGACTAGGACAAGGACGTGCAGTCTGCCTTGGTCTCCGAGCGGTGGCGTGACAGACAACAGCTGCTTGTCCCCGCTGGCCGGAAAGCTAGTTTCTGGCCGCAGCCCTTCAGCCTTCCCTGAGGCCCACCTGACGGTCTTCTGGGTTAAAGAGGAACTTTCTCAAAGTCGTCTTCTCTGTCACTGATGAAAGGCCACTTAGAGGTTGCACCATACAACCCCTTGGGTGTTCCAGCCGTGCCTCCTCCTCCAGGGCCAGCGGGGCATCTTCAGGCCCAGTCCCCCCACTGTTACCACAGACCTAGACACTTCCATGAACGCCTACGGCAAGGACGCTGCATCAGGAGACTGCCGGACCCTCTTCAAGAGGACAGACATCAAGTTCAACAGAGTCCTAACTAAACTCAACTGGGACTAATGGCTGTGGAATCCCATGGCTAGACAGGTAGAGCACTCGCAAGCAGAACTTGGCCCAAGGCCTGTTCCAGGCTGCCCAGGGCAGAAACCCCGCAGACGACCCTCTGTACTCACCCATGGCTCCAGTCAAAACGTGTCCCCGGCACTTGCTGCTGGAGCCCCTGAAATGAGGAGTGCCTTCGGGGGCCTGGCCACTGAGCACCAGCAAGACAGGTATCAAGGGCCATAGACGCCAACCTGCGCACCAACCGGCAAACAGAGGCTTGGGAGTCAGAGTCCTAACTGCCCTCGTGACCCTGGCAGGGCCATCTCTAGGCCCTCCATGTGCGCATCTCAGCAGACCCTTCCCAGGGGCCCTGCAAGGCGCCAGGGCCTCCGACCCAGAGGCAGCACCCCAAGCCTTTGGGGAAGCTGCTGCATTGTCACGGATCTGTCTTCCCCCGAAGTGGTGGCCACAAGGCCTGAGGGGAAATCAACTCTACGGAGAGTGTTGTCTTGGGATCCAAAAAGTCAGTGAGCACCCAGTGACCCTGAGAGTGGAGGTCGCTGGCTGGTGCCTCATCAGTGCTGCGGCCCCTCCCCTCATCTGTGCTCCTGAAGCCCCTGAACCAGGGATGGTCGGTGCTCGCTGGGCAGGGGCGATGCCTGCTGCCAGACGGGGCCCTCCCGCTCCCCCCACCTGCTGCCCCCAGGTCTTTATGAAGTGAAACTCCATCCCTCGGCTTCTGCTTCCAGAAAAAGCACCTGCCTTGCCTGCCACCCACATGGAGCCCAGTGGGGAACAGTTACTTGATGTTTGGGCTCCGGACCTGAACACATGCGGCCCTGGGGGGTAACATAAATTACACAGGAACACGATACGGCCAGGGGCCCCAGCCCGGTATCGGAGGGTCACGCTGCACGCACCCCCCCCCCCCAGCTTGTTCCTGAGACAGACAGGGATTGGAATTTCCTTTAAGAAGGTAAAGCTGTTTTATTAAGAGACCAGAAGGACATGAACTTTCAACAGCATCTGTAAACACGTGTGAAATGCAGTTTGATTTCAGTAGTTTATTTTGGAGACAAAGCAGTGCAAGAGGCCAGCCACGCTTTCCTGCTTCCCTGGGGCTCAGGGTTGGACTAGGAAAGGCGCTGTACAGACATTATAATCGGGGTTCAACACTCAAGTCGTGTAAACGCGTTAGTCGGTAGGCCCTCCATTTCCAGGGCAGTCGGGCAGTCCCGACCACACCTGCCCTCTCAGCCTAGGCCCAGTGCAGCTTGAGGGCGGCCCCCACCCAGCCCTTCCTGTCCCAAAGGTGGGTGACCCTCACGCCGGAAGGTACCTCTGGGTGCCTGGGTCAGCAGCTTCTCTTGGGCCGTCTGCAACGGACCCTGCGGGACAGCCCGGACGCCTTTTCCACTTTCTCAAAGTGAATGGATGTCTCAGGACATGAGATCATGCTCAGGGGGGTCCTATGCATTTCATCCAGGCTCACATTGTCCCAGGACTGGAAAAGCCCCTCCCTGGCCTCCTTCTCTGCAGAGGGGCGGGTGGTCTGCCCGCCTGCACCGTGGGAGCTGACGATCAGCCGGTGGTGTCTGCTGCCATCAGGGGCTGGGGTGACTCTCAGGGAGGAGGGGTGACAGTTTCCTCACCCCCGGGGCTGCAGCCCCCCTCACACTTGGCTGGCTTTGTGCTTGGGGCTTGCAGTGAGAACAGGAAGGGTGGGGTGGGCCTACGGGCGGTGTGAAAGATGTGAAGCGTACAGGCAGCCCCCCATCCCCCTGCTGGGGGAAGAGGGCCCTGAATCACCTCAATGCCAAGGGGAGACTCATGGGGTTAACTTCTCAGAGAGGCAGGCTGCACCGAGAGTCTAGGGCACCAAGCCTGCCCTTCAGAGTTCTCTGGTCTCAACGGCTCATCAGAGATGAGGACGTGGAGGCCCAGCAACGCCTGGGATGATCTGTCCACAGTCACGGCACAAATCCTTGGCACAGGCAGGATCAGCCTTGGGGGCTCCCGACCAGGCAGCCTGCTCTGGGGCCCTGGGGAGCAGGGCTTGGTCAGGGAGGGAGGCCCCCTTGCAGGGCTCCAGGGACACATGTTGAAGGGCCTGACGGACTCCAGGGAGCTGGACGTGGAGAGCAGAGGCCCACACGGGGTCTTAGCCGCCCCCAGGAAGGTTCCTTTTTCCTTTCTGGGAGCCGACAACAGGAGGACCACAGCGCGGACCCCCTGCACGGAGCCCCCAAGGAAACAGTAGGGGTGCCTCTGGCTTCCTCTGGCTCTTCAGAGGGAAAGCTGTCCATACACCTGCTTGGGGCTTGGGCACCGTTCCTCGTAAAGCTATGGAGGGTGACAGCAAGGGGGCCAGGCCTGGGTGCGAGGGGCTTGGAGAAAAGTGAGAGAGGAGGAACCTCTCACTCGCTCTGTTCAGCCGCCAAAAGCCTGACCCAGGAGCGCCCCTCCTCCAGGGTCCCCGCGGCCTGGTCCACAGCAGCCATCGAGACGAACAGACGTGGATGTGCACACGCGCACGCATGGCAGCCGCACACGCGCACGCACACCCCACCTCACATTCAGACCTAGTGTTGAAGACACAGCAAGTGTAAACCCAGTGAAGACGTCTGCACAGCACGTACCAGGCATCGTCCCCGAGGCTGGGCCACTTGGTGTCCTTTTCTATCTCCCCCCCTCCACCACTCCTTACTTAGAGATCATGACATCAGGAAATCAGGTTAAAAATTAAAAAAAAAACAAACCAACAACAAAGAATCAGATCACTGGGAATTCTTAGTAGGAGCGTCGCCGCTGGGAGCTGCTGGCCCGGCAGATGCGCTCCGCGGCCCGCGCCGCCCTCTGGGTCCGGGGCTCCGTGGCTACTGGGAGGAGGCCTTCGTGGCCAGCGAGGCCACACAGTGCTGCTGGAAGCTGGGCGATACGGCAGCGGTGCAGCCAAGTCTCTGGTGGGGCAGCTTGGCGGCGCCGCCCGCGCCCAGGCCGCCCGCATCAGCCTCGGCCGCCCAGGGCGGGTCCTGGCTCAGCCTGCGGCCGCAGCACCCAGGGCCACCACTGCATGTCCGCTCAGCCGCCAGGCCACCCGCCTGCTCCGCCAGGAGCCTGCTGTGCTTCAGCGGGGCCACGTCCCCCACGGCTGCCGCGGCCGTGCTCTGGCCCTGCAGGACGGTGGCCACATGGTTCAGGAGGTCTGTGAAGAACTCGCTGACGCCCTCGTAGCCTGCGGGTGGGAGAGAGATGGCAGGGGCGCTGAGCCAGGCAGGGGTGGTGATGCGCTGTGGGCAGGGGCGGGGAGAATGGGGCACAGGAGGGCTGTGGGGCTGGCAGACGCCAGGTGGGTGCTCTCAAGCCTCTGAGAAGACCCAGGCTCAGTCAGTCCTGGGACGGACTGAAGCCACCAAGGCTGGGCTCGGAGTTGGCTAGCCCTTGAATTCAGCTGTCCCCAGGGTGTGGGAAGCTTTGCGCTCCAGGGGACAGGCCAACGCCCCACACCCTGTCCCTCTTGGGGACAGCTTCGGGGTCTCATTTAATCACTGACCCTGCGTGCCGAGATGCACAAGGTGGGATGGGCAAGACCGAAAGCCCACTCCTCACATTCTAAATCAGAAACAGCCATCTAGTCCACATGGCCTAGCCTCGGCGTCCTCCTGCATCAGCTGAAAGGTCTCGGTGCCAGGGGTGAGGGGGAGGCGGTTGTGGGCATGCCCAGGGAGACCCCTGATCCAGAGCAGCTACCCCCGGAGCAGAGTCTGCTGCCTTCTCATGCTCAAGCTACCTGCCAGAAGGCCCACTGTGCCATGTGCCCTGAGCATCAAAGCCAAGGGATGGAGACTGGTGCCGGTCCCTCGGGTCGGACTGAACTGGCTAGCAGCCAGGCGGCCAGCTCCGATACCCGGGTACAACAGGCCGAGCTGAGCCGGCACTGCGGGGCGCCAGCTCAGGGCTGGGCACTGTGCCGGCACCGTCTCCTATGCCTCTGTGCGGCGGGGATCTCTGCTTCTGCTGTGCAGTGAACACTGAGAACACCCCACATGACCGGGACAAGTCACCCAGCCCTTACCTCCACACCCCACCCACTGCGCGCCGTGCGGTTGTGTGGACAAGAGGGGCCTGGTGTGTAAGGGCCTGACAGCGCCCGTGGCTACTGCTGTTACTAGTTCCCAGAGCCCAGCACACAGCCCCTCTGACTCAACCTCCCAGGCCCCGAGGCAGCCTCCCCTGGATCGTACTCTTCAGGTCAGGCCCCACGAGTGCTCCAGACCCAGGCCTGCAAAGCAAGCCGGGAGAGGGCGGGGAGCAGCAGTCTCCTGGACATGGCCTCCCCGGGCCCCCCGGGCCTCCCCCCAGCATCAGGCTTCCTCAGGCGGCGTCTGCGGGACTCGGCCTCATCGTCCCGCTGCCTCAGCCCCCACCTCCACGCCGGGCCCCACCCGGGAGGCCTTTCTCTCGGACAGAAGCCTCCCCATCTGGGCTCACAGTGACTGTCCCCTTGCTGGGCATGCAGGATGCCCTCGTGACACCTAGCTCACGCAGCACACCTTGGGAGGGGCTGACTCAGGACCTTGCACAAAGCCGAAACTGAAGGGCAGAGCTTTATGCCCTCACCACCTCCCATCCTCCTAGAACTTCTGCCCCCACAGCCCTGCACAGCCCCCTCCTCGTCCCACCAATCCGCTGGCTCGGCCACCTCTTCGCCGTCATCACCCTCATGTCCTCCCTGGTTTAGATCCTGATTCATCATAATCGCTCCCCTGACACGCCCTGTATTCCCTCGGTCTCATTCCGTCACTTACTCAAACCCCACCTCTGGCAACCCCCACATCTCCATCCAGGCTGCGCCCAGGGTGGAGGAACACAGGCCACTGTCCCATTGGGTCTGAGTTTCTATAAAAAAACGAGCCACTCTGGCCCAGCTCAGAGCGAAAGCCCACATTCTCACTGCACCTTGCAGGCTCCTCTCTGGCCTCCTTGTCCCAGCCCCTCCCGAGGCCCTCGGTGGGGGGCAGCTCCTTCCCTCCTTGCCGGGTTCTGCTCCTACGTCACCACCTCGAGAAGGAGCCCCTGGGCACCCCCGTCCTCTGAGGGCTGGGCTCTGGTGTCAAGCTGCACCTGTGTGTCTGGTCTGGACCAGCTGGGACACACAGCAGGCCCTCGAAAATGTCAACTGAATGGCTGGAAGAGCCAGCGGTGTCCTCCCAGCCTCAGTTTCCCTGGCTGTGACTTGTGATGGTGGTGGGGCCTGAGGAGTACATAGGTCAGGCCCCCAGCCTGACGCCCACGAGCTGCACGGCCTGAAGTCATGGTCCGCACCCCACACGTGAGGTCTTGTCCTGTACCCTGCAAACACCTCTGAGCGGTCCCTGCATGCCACCGATGGGCTCTCCCCAGAGCTGCTAACCTCCCTGGAGGTATGAATCGTTTCCTGAACGTTTTTATATCCACTGAGCAGTGACGGCGACTTTACCTCCACTGCAGCTACTTTAAATAAAGGGGAGAGTCAAAGCCCGCTGGGCGGGTGGACGGGTCAGCCTCAGGGTGCGCCCAGGCAGAGCAGGCTCATTCCAGGGAACGTCCACTGGGGACATCATGGCCGTCATCCCTGTACATGAACAGCCAGGCTGAGGGGTCTCTGGGTGCGCTCTCCCGCCGGGCCCTCTGCCGCATGGAGACGAGGAGTGTGGGGCATCCCGGGGGCCCCAGCACCTCTGCCTGCCTCAGGGCTCTGGCAGACAGCAGGGGAGGGTGCCACTACCCAGGGAGCTGGCCGGCACAAGGTCCGTCCACAGCACTGCGGGTCAGGGTGAGGGCAGGAGCACGGCCCTGCCACCAGCCTGTGCTGTGACATGCGGTAACCTCTGCCTCCCTGGGAGACTCGACTCCCCGCACGTGCTCTGTGGAGGACGTACTGTCACTGGGGTCTCTGTAGCTCTTGAAATCTACAAGCCCAACAGAGCGGCTGAGGGTCGGCCAAGGCCAATGCTGGTGGCACAGACTTGGGCAAGGAAGGGAACAGAAGGGGCTCAGTGTGAGCCGAGCTGCCCAGTGCTCATTCACCCCCGCCGGATGCACCGACCTCGTTTGCAGCTTCCTCACATGCCGTAAACCCATTTTGCAGGAGGGGCCGAGGCTTAGCGGGACCACGTGTACCCCAAACCCTGCCGACAGGGAGGGAGGGAGCTGATCAACCAGCCCTGGCGGCCCCACTGCCCAAGGACGCAGCGTACAGACGGACGAAGGGGCTTCCTGGCCCCAGGCTCACCTGGGAAGGCGTTGATGTCGATGACGGCGTGCTGCCCCGTCTGGTTGTTGATGATGATGTCAATCCCAAAGAGCGACACGCCCAGCGCCTGCCGAAGGGCCCGGGACAGCTCCCGGATGACCTCGTCGCTCGGCCGCTCGAACACGCCCTCGATCTTGTCCAGCTGCCAACGCACACACACACACACGCACAGAAGGCAAGTCAGGCCACCGGTGGGGAGGTGCGATGCCACGCCGCACACAGAGACCCCGCGTCAGGAGCCCCGGGCCTGGCGTCACCCTCAGGCGGGGAGGCGGGACAGACCCCCGGTGCATAGCACTCACGGGGCCACTTCCCACGTCCCACCAGCTGGGCAGGAAGAAGTATCCAGTGTGCACGACCCCTCTAGTCCCTGTAACAAGCTGGGGGGACTGCCCCACCCCGCTCGTCCTCTACTCTCGTCCCAAGCAGCCTGGGACAGCCACACAGATTTCCACGGCCTCAAGCTTGGCAATCCTAGAAGGGCCACGGAGGACGGGGAACCTGGAGAAGGCTGTGGGATCAAGGGAACATGAATTTGAAGCCTGACGGTGACTTTCTAGCTCTGTGGTCCTAGGGAGTACTCGGCCTCACCGTGCCTCAGTTTGCTCGTCTGCAAAACGGGACCGACAAGGCCCCTGTCCTCTGCTGGGAGGCCTGTGGAGGTCCCTGATGTGGTGAGAACAGTGTTTTCCTCACTGGGAGGATGTGCTACCCTTGCTTCATACAGCAGGAATGGCACTGTGTTACCCGAGACAGGAGAAGGTTCCAGGAGTGCTCAATAAGTACTAGAGTCCTGGGGCTACGGGGTTCGGGGGCCAACGCAGAGGAAGGGTGGGTGATCCAGCAGAAGTAAAACTGATGCTGGGTCAAAAGCTTTTAACAGAGAATTACCACGGGACCCGCAATTCCACAGCTGGGTATGTACCCACAAGACTGAGAACAGGCAGCTGTAACTCAATGTCCACAGCACTCGCCAAAGGTGGAAACCAAGCGAAATGCCATCAAAACGTGGATAAACAAACTGTGCTACCCACACAATGGAACATTATTCAGCCAAACAATGGTATGGCGTGGGTGAACCCCGAAGACGTCAGGCTAAGTGTAAGAAGCCAAACAGGATTACGTTAGACGTTAATATTTACAGGTTAACACAAAAAGCCCAGAAGAGGTGGGTCTGTGGAGACCAAAGGCAGACTAGTGGTGGCCGGGGACTCGGAAGAAGAGGGACGGCGGCAGGAATGCTTAACGGTTAGAGTTTTCTTCTGAAGTGATGGAAATGTTTCGGAACTTGGCAGAGGTGGTGACTGCACAATGCGGTGAATGTAGAAAACGTCACTGAATGGTTCACCTTAAAATGGCTGTGTTGTGTTAAGTTACGTGAATTTCACCCGATTAAAAAAAAAAAAGTGAAGCTGAGTCAGGAGGGCTGGGGACAGAGCCCTGGGCACCAGGGACAAATGGCCCTTGCCCCGGCACTGGTAGCTAAAATGGCCGATGGGGAACTGCACACACGCCGGGGGTGAGGAGCCCACAGAGGGCACCCTCGGTGGTCCACTGGGGAGCCATGCCTCTGGGCTCTGCACCACCGGCAAAGCCCCTCAAGCCCACTGCTGAGACATCCTATCAGAGAAAATACTTTCCAAGGGGACAGTGCCATATGGGCTGTGATAAGCCCTTATCACTTGGCACCTGCCTAAACCTGGGCAGGCACCCCCCTCATGGCCCCTTCTACCAGGCAGAGGCTCAGCCACCGGATCTGTGGCCCAGGGTCCTCCCCGGGGCAGAGAGAGTCAGGAAGACGCCATGGCACAGCCCAATCCCTCCTGCACGCCCGGAGCTGTAATGCACACTTCTGGGTCTCGTTTTCTCACTCCAATAAATGGGGTAATAAAAACACCTGCACCGCGGGACACAAGATCTGAGAAGCGGGGGTATAAGGCTTGCAGCAGGGGTGGGGCACGGCGGCTGGGTTAACGTGCTGCTTACAAAAGCACTAGCTCAGCCCAGCTAAGACATCTCAGAAACCCTCCTGAAGCTGTTTGATCAGATGAAACTGAAGAACCATCCCAGGACAAGACAGAGGCATGGAAATCCCGCCCCTGGGTTGTAAACACAAAGGCTACAGTGATGTTCTGGGGAACGGCAGGGGGGGGGCGCGACAGAGGAGGTGAGGGGCGATCCTCTGGATCAGCATGATCACCCTCCTCCCTGGCCTGGTGGGCTGAGTGCTCCCTGCACACCTGGCTCCGGCTGGGCTCCCTGAATCCCATGACTATCCTGTGGGGCAGGCTGGGGAAACAGAGGCTCAGAGAAGCAGTTATGGCTCCAGGCCAGGCGGCTGAAACGCTATGGAGCTTGGTTGGGTCTGACGCCAGCCGGTCCTGTCGGCATCCAGACCCTTAACCAATACCCTATGTACCAGTGTTTGGGGGCCTGGAAGTTGGGTGTTGGAGTGGGGTTCATCCTCAGGGGCCTCCAGCCAGGGAAGGAGATGGGGCTGCAAGGCTGCGTGAGGCCCTGATGGTGGGAGGGAGGAAGCCAGGAGGCGAGTCTGGAGTCGAACCGTCTGTGTCAGATGGGCCTGTGGGTGTGCAGGAGGGGCTCAGGTCTGGAACAGAAAGGGCACGGCTGGGTGCTCGGTCTAGTTTTACACGGGGTCTCTGCTGGGGGGCTTCCTGGGTAGCAGTCTCGAGCTGAGAAGGAGTCGATGGTGGAGCACAGGTGGAAAGGAAGCCCAGAATGTCTACGCTCTCATATCCCACAGAAGAACCAGGCTGAGCAACAGACAGGTGATTATCCGAGGTTACCTGGGCCCCTCTGGCATCAATTAACAGCCCCAAGGACCACGAGAGCCGCACTGGGACTGGCAGGGACAGCTTCCCAGAAGTCCATGGAATGCCCCCCCTTTCCCCCGACAAGCGCCACTGTCCAAACACCGTCCAAGAGCCTTTCAGGAAGAGGCCCTGAGGATCAGCACCTGTCCACAGTCTCTGAAGACCAGAAAGCTAGAAAACCTTTCCTTGCACAAGACAGCTTTTCACATCTTACAGTGCACACAACCGGGCGCTGAGACGTTCTGTTTAAAATCTGGTTGTTCTCCAAGTTTCCTTGGAGAGCATGGAACTTGTTCCTGGGGGAACGTCTATCAGCGTCTGGAGAGACCCTGGTGCTTCCTCCAGGTCCCAGTCCACACCTATGCTCTGTCCAACCCTCTGCACACCACCAGCTCCTCGGAAGAACCAGACACACACCAGAAACCAACAGGCAGCCTGGAGCAGAGGGGCAGGAGGTAGTAGGCAAGTGCATGCCCCCAACACAGAAGGCGGGGCGGGGGTGAGGCCCAGGGGCAGGGGCCTACGGGGGATGTTGTCGGTGAGGACAGCCCAGGACACAGGCAAATCCTCCCAGGTTAGCCAGACGGCTGGGAGTCCGGAGCAGGAGACGAGGCACAGGGCTCCAAAATCATGGGCAGCAGCAGCAGAGGCCACTGGCTCATTGGACTTGGGCGGGGGGGGGGGGGGCAGAAGCTGCCCTGTGGCCGACTGTGGCTCAGGTCACGAACACATGGGTTGTGGGTTCGAGCCCCACATCAGGCTCTGTGCTGACAGCTCAGAGCCTGGAACCTGTTTCAGATTCTGTGACTCCCTCTCTCTCTCTGCCCCTACCTACCCGCACTCTCTCTCAAAAATAAATAAACATTAAGAAGCTGCCCCATGGCAATTTCGAACTCTCTGCTCTCAGTAAAGACTGCTCTACACACACCAGTGCGATAAGAAATCCTAAATTCCCGGAAAACCCGGCTTTGGTACCAGATCACTCCAGGATCACACCCTCGTGTGGCCCCTGAGTGAACGGCCCTGTGGGTTTGGAGAAGTTACTCAGCCTCATGGAACACAGCCCCCACTCAGGGAATGGGGCTGTCCACCCTGCCCCTGCTCGGCTGTGCCCAGGCCCGGCTGTGATGCCACGCGGCGTCTAGGACCGTTCCTGATGCAGTGACGGTCACTGAACGGCCGCTCCGAGCGAGCCCGCCTGCCCCCCGGAAGTCACAGCGGGCCCTCATCAGCGCTTCCTGGATTCACACGGACGGGGGAAGAACAAGGCAGGCCGAGAGGGTGCTGCCCCCCACCCCTTCTCTTAAATCAGGAAAAAGGCAGATTAGGAAGCAGGTCTCCAAATTCCTTGTGCCCCGGGGTGGGGGTGGGGGGGGAAGTCCTCATTCTGGGAGAAGAGGGAGAAGAGCCTCCATCGGGAGTAACCTAAACGGGTGTGGCTATGATGGCCGTCAGCATGAAGGCCTGAAGCCAGCCAAGAAAAGGGGTCCCTCCCACCTGCTCTGCGGGAGCTCTGGCCCGGGCCCCCCACCAGCAGCGCGCGCACACGCAGGGTCGGCAGGGGAGGCCACCACGGCAGAAGGAACGTACCGCGGTCAGTACCGACGAAGACTCCGGCTTCGACACGTTGTGGCTGTTGAAGAAGATGGACTCACGGTCTGAAACAGCAAAGACAGGAAGGAGCCCGAGTTAGCTGAAAGCAGGGATGGTGACTCCACCACCGGACACCAGGGGGCAGCACCACTCCAGCCACGGCCACGGTGGCCTTAGGATTCAGTGTCCAACAGCAGTCAACCTGGGTACCCCCACAACAAGGAGACACTGCCCCATGGACGGAAACACGCCCCATTAGGGCTCCCCTTCCAAGTCTTCCTCCCAGACAAAAACTGTTGCCTTAATGAGCTTACCGCTCCTACAATCTCATGGTATCCTGTCTGGTTCTGCCCGACACACAAGGCCCCATTCCCCAGAGTGTCTAGTGTATCTTATGGACACGGCACTAGGGGATGGGGTGGGGGCTGAGTGAGTGGGAAATGCAGCCCCAAGGAAAGAGAGCCAGTAAATGCCATTTAATCCAGTATTCCCAGCCCCCACAGGGATCTGCTCGGGGAACGACTTTTCAGGGTAGCATGTGAGAAATGCCCAAGCTGCCACTTGGCACGTGAGTGTCTCAAATATAAAGGGTTCTGCTGTCTCCCGACTATTTAGGGAAAAGAAAAATAGGAAATCAGAACACGAGCTTCTATAGGATCCATCCAAGAAACCATACAGAATAGTCGTTTGGCTTCAGA
The DNA here is from genome assembly GCA_004023845.1 of Helogale parvula. Lineage (NCBI taxonomy): Eukaryota > Metazoa > Chordata > Mammalia > Carnivora > Herpestidae > Helogale > Helogale parvula. The sequence continues at coordinate 121,116 of PJEM01000605.1, forward strand.
AGCTGGCACAGCCCCCAAAATGCACTCCACCTCCTCCCGCCCATACTTCCCTGATCCGTGTCCATCACCCACCGCACCCTCAGTCCCCTCGGGGCACGCAGAGGGGCAGACCGATCCCAAGAATAACGAGAGCGGAAAGCAGCTGGTTCATCGGTCCGTCCGTCCCCTGGAGTGTGGTCGGGTGGTCACACGTTCTCGGGCACGAGGAAGCATGGGCACACGAATGCAAGAATCACAACACCACGAGCTCCACCACCCCATGCCCCCTGCCCAGAATGACACGGGGGTGTCCTGGGCCATGAGCTGCAATGTGGCCCCGGCAGCCTCTGCTTCCGTCTTTCTAGAGTGGGGCACTGGACATACTGCTCATCCCTGGGACTCAGGTCCCCAAGTGCAGGACCGGAAGGACCTGGATCAAGCACCACGGCGTGCAGGGGCCGGGCCACCGCGGGGCGCCTGCTCTGATTGCCAATGACCCCCACCAGCTCCAGGATTGCGGCGCCGCAACAATCATGCATGAGGAAGTGATTCGGGCGGAGGCCAAGCAGGCAGGCGCTGAGAGGTACCTGGCGTCCTTCCCGCTAGTGGGGCGCACAGGCCCCTTGCCGCCCCGGTGTGCCCGACAGTCCTCCCGCCGCTCCGACCAGAGCCCGTCCAGACAGGGGGCATGAGAGACGGTCCTGGGGAGGAGCCTGGGGAAAATAAACACCCTGCGGGACTTGCGCCAAGCAGCCCCACCGATTGCCACTCCTGGGCGCTGACAGCCAAGAAGAGGGGGGCCTCTGGGGACGGCAAGCCCTGTGGGCCGGACGACAGAGTGGGGCTCGAGCAGCTGCAACGGGTGCCCTGGCCTTCTGCAGCCACTGCCCACCTTTCAGCTCTGTAGCCCAGCCTGGCCCAACCCCACCATGCTCGCGGTGCCTCCCACCCTCCCCGAGGGTCCCCAAGGGTAGCAGAGCAAGCCTGGGGGGGAGAGTGCCACACAGAGCAGGTAGACACGGCCAAGTTCAGGGAGGCTGGGAAGCCTGCGGGAGCCACAAGGGAACACCATGGGTGCTTAACTCTGCCAGGAAAGGAAGAAGCTGGGCACTCAGGCATACCCAGCACTCACGCACGGGACAGACCGCCTCGCCCAACAGTTTAGTGTAGCAGGAAGACCAAGCAAAAATGCAGACCATGTTCAAAAGAGGTTGTTTCTCCTCCTGGCTGTGACCTGGAGGCCCAGGCCAGAGGACTATTTGGTAAGGATAGTGGCGGGGGAGGTGCAGTGGGTTCCTCTCTGCTCAAGTACCACCTGTGTGTGGCCCAGGACACTGGGAAGCCGAGACGGGTCAGAGTGAGTCATGTGTCCTTTGACACCAGTTTTTTGGGGAGCTTTAAGATACCCAGTCCCTCCAGAGACGGACCTAGCTAGGCCCTTACACCCTGATCACAGGACCACTCTGGATTTGGGGCTCTGTCCGCTCCAGGCATCTGGACGGGTCCTGAGACACACAACCCAAGTGAAGAATCACCACCAGCGCCCCACAGGGGCGGGAAGGTAATGACAGGTTTATGGGTGCCTTCGGCCCTTGATTTACAGATGAGAAGAACAGGTTCAAAACAACAGAGTCAACGCCAAGTTTAATCCCCAAATATTCCAGTAACTCAGCAGTGATGGGCAGTGACCACACTTTCTTCAGCTTTATTTGCTGAACCTTCACGTCTGTCTCTGGGGAAGGGGGACACGTCACAGCGCTGCAGATGGCAGCCCATATCTTCTTCTAGGTCCCATACAAGTCAGCTCCACAGAGAGCCACCTCAGCCTCCCTCGCCCAGTGCTGTCCCGGGACCCCCGGTTTCCTCTGCAGCCCTTCAATTATGCCACAATGAATCTTTTTATTATTTCTTTCTGCATGCTGGGATCTCCCACTAGAATACAAACACAGGAGAGCAGGGTGCTTGGCTGACTAGTTACTTCCTGGATCAGTACCAGGCACAGGCCTAGGCACAGGGCAGGTTCAGGGAAATACGACATCCGTTACACTTGAGAGGCTCTAGATGACAGATCGGCAAACCAGAGACTGAAAGCCAAATCTAGCCTGTCACCTGCCCTTTGTAAATAAAGTTTTATTGGAACGGAGCCATGCCCAGGGGCTAACACATTGTGTATAGCTGCTTTCATGCTGCAAGGGCAGCATTAAATAATTAGGACAGAGTTGGAAATATTTACTCGCCAGGCTTTTGGAGAAAAAGTCTGCTGACCCCGGCTCTACTTGGGAAGCGGTATCATTCTTTGATGTACCTCTAACGGAAAAAAGGCCCAGGAAGACGGGTAGAATAAAGGCACTTGTCCACACAGTAAAGGAAACAAAAGTAAATCCACTGCACAAAAGGGGGAACACAGAGACGTGCCAATCCCCGTCCTGGCACCGGGTAGAGACAGGGGGGTGATCTCCCCAACTGTGCACAACAGGCAGGGGACACGTGTTCCTAGCGGCTGACACAGGCCAACACCAAGCCTCTCAGAAAGACCCTGACTTCCACTCCAGCCGAAGCAACTAAAAGATGCCGCTGGCTCTAAAAATCTCCTGACTTCGGAGATGCTAACAGGTAAAACCAAAAGTGCCCCTGAAAATCAACAGAGCATGGTAGTTACGGAGGGAAGTCGAGTGTCCCTGGCTCCCCTGCCCCAGGTCCTAAAGAGCCCCACTCAGGGAGCCCTCAGCTCCTCGTGTGGATGGGGAAGCCACAGGGCACTCCGGACACGGGGAACAGGAAAGCCAGTGTGGGGGCTGGGAAGAGGCCAGAGCCCCCTGCTCAGCTGGTCCAGCTTAAAGGGTCACTGTCGAGTTATGCTTCTGATCTGGAAAGAACACAGGTATGAAGAGAACAAAGCCCATGCAGCTCCCTGGCACGATGCCCTGAAGACCGGAGACGTGAAATCGGCTTTGGGGATGGACGGGTGTACACACTGAAGGTTACTGAGCTTGCCTGAGCACAATACACATTTCTGCATTAGCTCTGCGTGTTTATCTACTCCCCAGCCTACATTTTATGAAAACTGGCAACCTGGAGATGGTCGCGAGAAGATACAGAGTCATGGAGCCTCATCCTGAAGACCCTGGACACAGAGCCCGCGCCCCGCTGCCAACGGCTCCCAGGGCTGAGACAGAAACTGGCCCAGCACTTCGTAACCGGGAAGAAAAAGAGAAAATTTCCTTTCCTTTGTCTGGAAAGTAAGGAAATCTGGCAGTAAATGTTTTACAGGCAGAAGGGATTTGGGTAAAAATAAAAAAAGAGGGACACGTGGGTGGCTCAGTCGGTTAAGCATTCGACTTCAGCTCCGGTCATGATCTCACAGTTTGTGAGTTCAAGCCCCGCATGAGACTCTGTGCTGACAGCTCAGAGCCTGGAGCCTGCTTCAAATGCTGTGTCTCCCTCTCTTTCCCCCCTCCCCTGCTTGCACTCTCTCAAAGGTGAATAAATGTTAAAAAAAAAAAAAAAAAACACCTTTTTTTTTTTTTTTAAAGAAAAAAGGAGGCTATGTAAGGTATGGTGCTCTTAACACATTTCCCACAGACTTAAAGCATGTATTTTTTAAAAATCAGGGAAACAGATGATTTTAAAAAATAGTCTCTTCAAGCCCACAATTTATAAGAATGCCTCTTGCTAGTCTATAGTCACATACAAGACCCCTCCAGACCTTGGTCATTACGTCATCCCAGTGTGCAGGGGCTGGGACGAGGCTCACGATGGGGACGGCCTGAACCCTGAGGGTGCAGCCTCGAGTCCTGGAGCCCCACGCCCGGCTGGGAAGGCTGTCTGCACCCGGAAAGGAAGTGAAAATGGGTGCACATTTTCAAAGTGTCTGCTCTCTGTGTTGTGTTAATGGGAAGGAAAAAAGCTGTCCCGGAGATGAACAGCTGAACTTTATTCAAGAGGAGTGGCTTCAACCCACCAGGGACGGATGGCGACAGGCAATCCCAGCAGGAGGGACTTTCAGAAGACACATCTGTTGGCTCAGACGGAGACAGACGGCCCGGTATTTCACCGCATCTGGTGACGGCGGGCTTCCCTTGCAGACACGTGTGCGCGTGTGTGAGCCCCCCACACGGGGACAACCAAATGTCCTGCCAGGCATCCTCTTAGAACGCTGCGCTTACTACTCTGCTCCAGAGGTTTCTGGAACTTGCCTCAGAGATGCCTTCAGAACCACTAGAACATTCTTTTGAGCAGACCCAACACCAGCAAATCCTTATCTTAGTGTCAGTTTCTGAAAGGGCCAAGCGTCAGCTGGTGGCAGAGAGTAGCTTAAAAAAAAAAAAAGCTGAGCAGGGCGCCTCGGTGACCCAGCGAGTTAAGGGTCAGGCTCCTGGGTTTCGGCTCAGGTCATGATCTTGTGGTCTGTGGGTTCGAGCCCTGTGTCGGGCTCTGTGCTGATGGTGTGGAGTCTGCTTGGGATAGTCTCTCTCTCTCTCTCTTCCCCACCCCTGCTTGTGTGCTCTCTCCCTAAATAAACTAAAAAAATAAAAGCTGAGCTTGTGGTGCCCCTCAGCCTCCTTACAGGACCCCCTCAAATGCCCCAGATGATGGAAGCACCCTAAAAACACTGACACCCCTGTGACCATCTTAGGGACATTTAGGATCCAAAACATGCCCACTCGGTCCTCACCCCTGTAAGGGGCGGAGGACGCGGTGGGGCGGCCTGCCCGAGGTCCTGCCGCTGGGAAGTGCTGTGACCCTGTGTGACCTCTAACAGAGTGACCCGCACTCCGTGGGGGCAGGAGCAGCAAGTAAGTGTGCTTCCCCACGTGGACAAAGAAGACATGATGAAACAGTCAGCACTCTGGCCTTCAAGATACGGGGCGCCCTTTTCCAAACCTCACTTCCCTGGAGGGCCAATCATGCACTCGGGCATGTTGCCTGTGAGCCTCGTCTCTGGGGGGCCCCTAGGTAGTGTCCTGGGCGCAGAGCTCCCCGAGGAGCCCCGGAGCTTACGGTGGCTCGGGGTGGGGGCATCCCCTACAATGACCCGGGGGAGGGGGGTTTACCTCGTTGTCCAAGACCTCCTCACCCCTGCACTGCCTCCTCCAGCCTTCAGACCACCCCACCCCTGCCCCCTCCAAAGTAACACAGGGTGGCAGGGCAAGTGCGGCAGGACAGACAGACATGCCCCCTCCCAGCTGGGCCCCTGTGATGGCAGGAAGCTCACCTGATGTGCCGGCGGAGAAATTCTTCAGCGACGGCCTCTGGACCACGGTGTAGGACTCGCCCACCACAAACACCTTGTACAGAACAGCGTTGTGGTTGATGAAGTTCTGGACCACACAGGGCGGCCGGATGGCACTCAAACCCTCCTGGTTGAACACGATGGCCATCTGTAGGGACAGGGGCCAGGGGCTCCATCACGATCCACCACCTACTCGGCCCCAGACACAGGGCCACCTTGCCTGGCTGGAGCCCTGCCACCAAGAACCATCCCTGTGAACCGAGGGCTCCTCAGGAAGTATCTCATGCCAAGATGAGTGGAGTGAGACTCGAGAATGAGCACCTGGGGGTCAATTCACTCCTGCTGTCGGGGTTTGGAAATCCTGCACCATCAGGCTGTCCACGTAGGGGTGAGCTGGCTGTGCACTGCACAAGTCCACACTGTTACCCCAAGAATGGGAGCCCTGGTTGTATACTATTCAGTCCTTAGAGATTCCTCCACGAAGATCCAGGAGAGGCAGGGAGTGTGAGGCAATGGATTAGGAGTTGGGAGGCCTCGGGTCAAAGTCTCTAAGGGTAAGGGCTGCCTCTGGTTGAGCACGCAGAACATGCCCAGCCCGGTCCTGACCACTTAAGGCGAGTCCCCACGGACTGTCCTCACACCGCCCCTCTCAGGTGGGCACTATTACCCTGCACCTTTTGCACGGAAGCCGAGGCCCTGAGCAGCTCAGTGGCCTTGTTGGAAAGAGACAAAGCCCAGGATGGGGTTGGGTCGGCCTGGCTGTAGCCTCGGCCTCTCACACACGGAGGGAACCACACGGATGCTTGAGGAATGGGACCGTGCTGCTCCGAGTCCCTGACTCCTCTGGGGACAAAGGTCCCCACTGAGAGGATGTGGTAAGGCCCCTAAGGCAGGGAGGGCAGAGGCGCAGCTGGAGGAAATCTGCTTCAGCTCAGTGGCCACGACTAATCCCTCGAAGCCCACATGGCCCAGGAAGGAGCCACCAGATGCCCAGGACCTTGTGCAGGAACGACACAGGCCGCCCCTGACGTCAACGGTCATGGAGCACCACCCCAATGTTCCCGGTGCTCAGCCGGGCAGGGCAGAAGCTGAGGGGCAGGCCACACGCGGAAACAAGCAATGCGGGCACCTGTGTGCGTGTGAGTGCATCTGTGTGCATATGCGTGTGCCACAGTGACTGCTTAGCCTTCTGACAAGGAAGGGACAGCTCGCCGGCAGCTCTGGAGCCAGACCAGCCAGACACGGGCTTAAGTCCCAGCTCCAGCCCTGGCTGCGTGAGGACGGGTAGGGGACTTGCCCTGAGCTCATTTTCCTCACTTGTAAAACTGCAACAGTAACTCCCTCAATAGCTTCGGGGGCACTTTGAGCTTCCTGCTCAGTGGTTTGACGCAGTGGGGCGGGGGGGGGGGGGGGATTTCACCAGCAAGCAAATCAGTGTGCTCGGACTGGCTTAAACAAACAAACAAACAAACAAACAGCCCTGTGAACAAGAAATAAAAAGAGTGGTTTGGCAGAACTAGCTGATTTTAGTGGGGTCCGGGGCTCTGAGGGAGGGCTCAGGCAGACCTCAGTACAGGTGAGGACCCTAATCAGAAAGCCTCCTTTTCGGGGCGCCTGGGTGGCTCAGTCGGTTAAGCGTCCAACTTCAGCTCAGGTCATGATCTCGTAGTTTGTGGGTTTGGGCCCCATGTCGGGCTCTGCTGACAGCTCAGAGCCTGGAGCCTGCTTCCGATTCTGTGTCTCCCCCACCTCTCTCTGCCCCTCCCTCAAAAAAATGTTTATTTTTTTTAATTAAAAAAAAAAAGCCACACTTTCCTGTTTAAAGTCCACAGACCTGTCCTCCATCCTTGCCACACCCAACATCCCCGGGCACCCCTGGAACCGGAGAAGAGCTGTGCCCCCCGATGCCCAGGCTCATGCCATGGAGGGCACCACACTCGAGGGGGCGCCCTTCTGAGTTAAGGCCTCCCAGGAGGCAGGCAGCACAGAGCACACACAGGACCCTCCCCCGGGGGTCTCCAGCCCCCAGTCCTGGATGCCGTGTTCCCATGTGGAGTACACCGACACAGCACATGTGTGTGGCTGGGAGACGTGTGTGGGGTCGGGGGGAGACAGGGACGTACCCATGTGTACATTTTGGAGGGATGAAAGCCTCCCCTGAGGGCGCCGACCTCGCATGTTGGCAGGAGGGAGCGAACGTGGACCCGGGACGCCCACCACTTCTCCCACGGCCCGCAGGCCCCACAGGCCCTGGCTCCCTGACAGAGCACCCAACAGGTGCACGTGTGGCAACCCCCGCACCCCCCCCCAACCGCCATCCTACCCCCACTTACGAGTGCGGACAGACACTCAGAGAGGCTGGGTGATCTGCCCCGAGTCCCTCGGCTGGCAGAGCACGGAGCCAGACCTGCCCCCAGGCCCACTTGATTCCAGGGTTCTCTCGTGAAGAGAGAAGGGGTTTCTTCCCTGCAGGCTGACCTCTTCTGCCCCGGGATGGTCTAATGACACTAATGATGATTAGAGAGATCCTTCCATGCAGAAAACCGCAGGCTGCTGGCCAACAGAGGAACCGGGTGCCAGTGAGGAGGGGCAGGGGGAAGGTGTGCAGGCAGGTGCCCGTGCCAAGGGGAGCGTGGGCTCTGGCTGCTCTGAAGCACTCCTGCTCCCTCCCAGGGCCTGGCTGGCATGGAGCCCAGGCAGGCCCACACAGGGGTAGCTCCCCAGGGGCTCCCGACCTCAGGAGGCGGCTGACCTTTGCAGCAGGTCGAGATTTCCAGGGGCTGCCCCCACGATCCTTCCCACGAGCGGAGGCATACCTCGACCCAGCACCTTCCATCACCCCACATCCCGTATCACAGTGACACGAGCTGTTCACAGACCCTTCGCCGTAAACGGATGCCAGGGATAAGGACCACCAGGCACATCTGTTCCCGGGCACTGCTGGGGGCAATGTCCAAGCTCCGTCCCACGGTCTTGGGGAGCATTTCTGACTGGGTCAGACTCTCCTCACAGGGCCCTCCGGGACGGGCCTGGAGTCTACTGCACAGTGTACCCTGCCAGGTGCCTAACAGGGAGGCCCCCAGGCTGGGCTGGGCCCCAAAGGGTATGGAATGCAGATGGTGGGGGTGGGGTGGGGGGAAAGCCCTGAGGGCAATATCCCAGTGTGGTTCCAAAGACAGCAAGGACAACCCAATGGAGTCCCCGCCTGGCCATGTGCGTCTCTTACCCCCAGAAAGCGTCGTCTGCTAGGTACTGCACCGTATCTCACCGGTGCTAGGTCTCTGGGACTCCGTCTCTACCACAGGGGCGGGCTGCACCTCCTGTGCGCTCTTTCCCAGGCACTGAGTGGGACTGGGAATGCCCGCAGGGGGGTAAAGGAATGCCGGGGAGGCTGCAAGTAGAGTGCCACCACCTCCCCCACCTCCTTCTACATTCAGCGGGACCAGCCCTTCCGGTCACAGCACTCAGAGGGGTGCGCCTCAGCTGCTGGCACAGCAGGTGCCCACGGAGCAATCGACAGTGACGAGCCAAAGGGTGGAAAGTGGGGCAGGTCAAACTGGGATGTGATGTAACTTGCCAGAGCTCGAAGCGGGCGGGCAGGCCCCTGGCACGCCCAACCCGCCCTTGGGGACAGGACAGGCATGGGGAGAAGCTGGAGAGCATGGGCAAAGCCACAAGCAGGAGCGAGACTGGGAGCAGGACAGGGAGCAGGAGCAGGAGCAGGACAGGGAGCAGGAGCAGCAGGTGTGGGATCTGGTGCACAGACCCCTGCGGGTTCCCAGAGAGACACTGTGAGCTGGGAAGGCGGGGGCACAGGGAGACGGGGGACAGGGCGGTCCGAGCTGCCACTTACCTCATGAGAGTTGGTGCCATGAGCCACTCTGGTTTTGCAGACTATGGGGCAAGGAGAGAAAAGCAGAGAGAAATTAGGTCACTCCCCCACGAAGCCCGACCTGCGACACAGGGAGAAATTCTTGACCCTCCAGCCACTTGTGGGGATGAGGGGTAGGCGGGGGTCACGCTGACTCAACAACGGCCAGCATCTGCTCTCAGGAGTCCGGACAGACGCTGCCCAGCTGGCAGAGGGGCGTGTTGCACCCACACCACCCAACAGCCCGTGTCTGCCGACTGCCATGAAGGCTTCCCCCTCCCCCGCCCGCCGTGCATCCCAGGGCGCACAGACACCCCCTGTCCCCACCGGGGCCCGGGCGTGGTACGCACTGAAGGGGAACGCCAGGCCGTTCTTCTCCAGGAGCCTCATGGTGTCGTCTCCGCACAGGCTCGTGAGCTCCATGAAGGGTGGCGAGCAGATCCTGTCATCTGGGGACAGCGGAGAAGCCCATGTCAGCACGCCCGCCCACTAGCCCCCAGCCCACCTCCTGCGACAGAGCCACCTCCCCGGGGCCACAGCCCTGCTCTCCTGAGCACACGCCCCCAAGTCCGCAGCGAGTGTGCACGCACCCACACACACCCCGACGGTCACAGCAGCATGTTCCTTAGTTACATTTCCTTTCTCTTCATTTTTATTTGACAGAGAGAGAGAGCCTGTGAGCACACATGCGTCCGTGAGCAGGGGTCCAGGCAGAGGGAGGGAGAAAGAGAGAATCCCAAGCAGGCTGGACCCCAGTCCGGGGCCTGACTCAGGGCTCCACCCCACGACCCTGGGATCAAGACCCAAGCCTGAATCAAGAGTCGGACACTCAACCGACCGGGCCACCCAGGCGCCACTTTTATTACATTTTCTAATAACGTTGCTGTAATTACAAAACCAATATATGGTAAGTGTAAAACTTGACCCCCCAAAAAGGAAGAACCACATGTGCTCAGAGATAAGACTATGACTACACACTTCTCAGCCTGCGGCATATACACGTTTATGCACGCAGAACTTTACAACAGGACACTATTTTATGACCCAAATTTTCTCTCAATGAACTACGGGCATTCTTCTGGCTCAGTAAAGACTTCCCCCACCGTTCGCCGCATCGGCTTAACAGTGAGTGTGGGAGCGGCGCCACGTGCTTGGCTCTAGCACCGTGCAAAGGACTTTGCATGCGTCACCTCTAAAGTCTGCATGTTGATCCCACGAGAAAGAGGCTGAGGTCGGGGAGATTAAAGCGCGTGCCCACGGCTGCACAAATGTCCCTGCGCCCGGGACACTAGGACGCTCACCCTCTCGCTACCTAAAGGCCACATCTCATCAGCCACCTTCCTGCCAGGTCTGGCCCCGAGTCCCTCCCTCCCTTTCTCGGAGGAGCACCCTCGCCACCCTTCTCCAGCCCTGGCCCCGGGCCCTTGCCGATGCCTTCTCACACCCTGCCTTTCCTGAGTCCCCGGTCTCACAGGGGTGCCCATCCAGTGGGTTCTCGGCATGTCCGGTTTTCCTGAAAAGTCCTGGCCACTGGGTCTGCCCTGGTTGTCAAGACGCTCCTGGTGCCAGGCACTGGGTTAGGGCAAAACAGATGATCTGTGGGCTAACCAGATGTGCCCCGATGCTCCCTACTGATTGCTAAATTACATTTCCGGTTCATTATTACTGCTTCTCGTCTACTCCCCTTCTCAGACCAGGCCAGCAGCTCCTCGGGAGGTGGGCCCACCCTGTACTTCTGGGCACAGGGGCTGGGAAAGGCTGAGCGTCAGTGAGGGGGGAACCAAACCAAAAGGAAACAAGCAACATGGCTTGTCTCCAGGGGCTTCTAGCTACTTGGCTGGCTGAGGTCAGTACCCTACACCGAGGTTTAAGATCCAGCCTCACATAGCTCATAAAAATGAATGCCAAGAATCACACAGGGCATATTAAAAATGCTTTGCCGCCCCACCCCCTCCCCCATCCAAACTCCACAAACAGGCGCAAAACTGTTGGGTGTTGGCAGATTTCAGAGGTTACAGGGCTTCTTGGGGACCAGGGAAGGTGGGCTGGGGGCAGCGTCTGCTGAGCCCTGGCAGATGGTGCTGCAGGCCTTCCAAACACAGAACGCCTTTAATCCTCAGACTGCTGTGACAGGGTCTCTGTGGGCAGAGGCCAAAACAGCCTGCCCCACGTCACATGACGGTCAATGACAGGTTGAAAGGGCAGGCCGGGAAAAGAGAAGTCAGGAGAATCAGGGTGGAGAGGGACTGGGGCTACGTCCTGGCTCTCAGCTGTGAGTCACTACCTAAACAAGCCCCATTTCTGCACCCCCAGCCTAGACTCAGAGCCGGGGCGGGAAAACTTGTTGCTGCAAATGCACAGCCCCTGCAGCCCAACCCAGAGTGTGACCCTCAAGGCCTCAATCTGCAGTAGACAGGTGCTTACCTGCTCTGACAGGAGGCTGGAGCCCCCCGGCCCATCCCCTCCCACCGGAAGATTCAGAGACCCCTGCAGCCCAACAAGCCACTTCCTGTAAGAGCTTCCAGACTCCCGATCACCAAATTTTTCAGAGCAGATGCCTCGGAACGGCCTTTAGATTTGCCTTTCAATGGCCCCTCCTGCCCCGTCAACATCCCCTCCCACCCCAGTCCACCCAAACTTTTCCATGTCACTGATAACAGCCACCTTCTAAGGAAACTACACTTGATAAGTGCCAGGCATCACAGTCTACAAAGCAACTCAGGCCCCTCACAAGAGCCCATGAGAAAGTGGTGTCACTCCCATTTTACAGAAGAGGCATGCTGAGGTGAAGTGCCCTGCCCAGAGTTACACAGCGAGTATGTGGTGTAGCAGGGGAGGGGCTCACACCTGGGCAGTAGGTTCCATAGTAGAAAAAGTGCCCATTCCATATTAGAAGGATAAAGGACAAAGCTTTTATTGAGATGATCATCTCAACAGACTCAGAGAAAGCACCTGACAAAACTCAATAAACTTCAGGATAAAAACACTCAGCAAACTAGGAAGAGAAGGGAATGTCTTCACTGATTAAAGAGCATTTATAAAGACCACAGAAACATCCTACTTTGGGGTGACAGACTGGGGACGCTTTACCCCTAAGATCAGGAATAAGACAATAATGTCTGTTCTTGCCGCTTTGATTCAATACTGTACTGGAGGTTCTAGCCAGGGCAATTAGGAGAGAGGATGAAATACAAAGCATCTGGACTGGAAAGAAGAAGTAAAACCAGCTCTACATGCAGGTGATATGATCTTGTATATAGTAAATCCCAAGGAATCCACACGCACGAAACCCCAAAAACTGTACCGATAAAAGTTCAGCAAGATTACAGCATAAAAGATCAACACACAAAAAACAAGTATATTTCTACATACTAGCAATGAACAATCTGAATGTGAAATTAAGAAAATAATTTTTACAGGAACATAAAAAAATTAAAACACTTAAGAAATAAATTTAACAAAGACTGTAATGTTGGAAAAGACAAACTATTATTGAAAGACATTCAAAAAGATCTCAACAGATGGAAAGACATCCCATGTTCATGGATAATGGGTTTAATATATTAAGCTGACAACACTCTCACACTGATCTACAGATTCAGCATACTCTCCATTAAAATCCTAGCTTTCTTTTAGCAGGAAGGACAAGCTAATCTTTAAATTCATGTAAAAATGCAAGGAACCCAGAATAGCCAATATTGAAATCCTGAAAAAGAATGAAGTTGGAAGACTCACACCTCCCAATTTAAAAATGTACTATATAACTAGAATAGTCAGGCAGTATGGGAGTGGTACAAGATCAGTGGAATGGAACTGAGAGACCAGAAACAGACCCGAATACCTAAAGCCAACTGATTTTCCACCAGGAGGGCAATGTAATTCAGTAGGGACAAAAACAATCTTTTCAACTCATGGTGGTACAAAAACTGGATACCGTGTCTGAAAGAATGAAGCTGGGACCCTACCTCACACAATACACAAGAATTGATTCAAAATGGATCATGAGCTAAATTTAAGATCTAAAACAATAAAACTGCTAGAAGAAAACATGAGTGTAAATCTTCATGACCTTGGATCAGCTAATGGTTTCGTAGACACTAAAAGCACAAAGCAACGAAAGTAAAAAACAGACAAATCTGACACCACTGACATTAAAAACTTTTGAGCTTCAAAAGATACTATCAAGGAAGTGAAAAAGACAACCCAAAGAATGGGGAAAAATATGTGCAAATCATACATCTGATAATGGTCTAATATCCAAAACATAAAGAACTATTAACAAACAATAAAAAGACAACCCAAATTTAAAATGGACAAAGGATTTGAATAGAAAGTTCTCAAAATAAGACATACAAATGGCCATTGTGCATGTGAAAAGATGCTCACCCTCCGTAGCCATCAGGGAAATACACGTCAAAGCCACAAGGAGACCCTACTTCGCATCTACCACGATGGCTAGACTCAAAAAGACAGGCAATAGCAAGAGCTACCACAGCCCGTGGGAATGTACAGTGTCACAGCTGCTTTGGGGAAGTCTGGCAGGCCCTCAAACAGTTAAACCCGGAGTTTCAGGGGGGACTCCACTCCCAGATGTCCAACCAAGGGAACAGAAACCTGTGTCTGCGCAAAAACCTGCCCAGGAATGTTCACGGCAGCACTGTCAGAAAGTGGCAACAACCGACTCACCCATCAACAGAGGAGTGGGTGAACAAGATGTGAGGTGCCCGCTCCATGGGGTATCGTTGAGCCAGAAAAGGGAACGAAGTGCTGACACAGGCTACAACATGACCTTGAAAACTGTACACTGAGTGAAGGAAGCCAATCACAAAAGCCCTATGTTATGTGACTTCATTCACATGAAAGGTCCAGAATAGACAAATCTGTCTGTGGTGGTTACCGGGAGCTGGGGAAAGTGGGGACGGACTACAAATGGGTACATTTCTTTCTGGGATGAGGAAAATGGTCTGGACTTAGATAATGGTGAGTGTTGCACAATTCAGGGAAGACATTCAAAACTACTGAACTGTGTGTGTACTTTAAAAAGGTGGATTTTAGGGGTGCCTCGGTGGCTCATCGTCGGGTCCAGGATGAAGTCAGACAAGGACAAGGCGAGTGCTTCCCCCAGAGATGTTTGGCGTCCAGAGGAAAAGCAGAGAGGAGTCATTTCCAGTGAATGGGTCACATCTAGCCTTAGACCAGACAGCCCCGCTTTTCTGACATCTCAGGCTCTGGGGTGAAGCAGGGCCCAAGAGAGGTGGCACCAAGAACGAGGGGCCCGTGCACACTGTCACGGTCTTCCCCTCCTTCTAACTTGGAGCCTGCTGAGCACACCCTGAGCGGCAGGCACCACTGGCCGCCCACCCTGCTCTCACTCCACGACTAGGTCTGGGACTGGGCCTGGCCAAGCACACCGCCAAGAAGGACCCACAGGCGGAGCTCGGTCGCCAGCAAGAGGCCAGCACGGGGTGAAGGCAGACTTGAGCCTGCAGGGCAGAGGCTGGGAGGGACCACCATCCCACACCAGGCCATGGCTGCTCCACACCCCAGGCCTGCCCCTCTCTGGACTCAAGTATAGGAGATGACAATGTCTTTACTGCTTGAACCAGGAGCATCCTGCGTGTCCGTGAAATCGCATTAAATCAGAAACGACTACTGTTCCTACTTGGGGCTCAACACCCATTTCATCACCAGTGGCAAGGTCTGTGTGTGTCGGGGCTCCGCCAAATCCTAGGAGCAGAAGTACGGTGTGCCCGCCCGTGTGGAGCTTACGCTCCCAGACGGTAAACCAGCCTGGTGAGGTGCACAGCTGGATGGACAGAGGGGTGCCGGCAGAGCAGGGCCGAGGTCAGGGAGCGTCTGGCTGAACAGAGACCAGGGAAGGAGGCAGGTGGTGAAGACGACGCGTCTGGGGTCAGCATGCTCGCAGCAGTGGGCACATGCCAGGGAAAGGCCCTGCTGAAGGAGGTGCCGCTGACCACACACCCGGGTCCCAGGCTCAGGCATGAGGACACAGCCACCTGGCTAGCTCCATGACAGAGGGGTCGCCTGGCCGAGGGGAAGGCCGGGGAAGGAACCAGGCCCCGGCAGCCTCCGAGCCCGCGCCCTGGTGGCAGCAGACATGCCGGGCCCGCCTCCCGGGGGATGGCAACGGCGGCGGGTTCTGCCAGCTCTCCCGTGGGAAACTCCCAACGTCGCCAGCAGCTCTTCTCCCCAAAGAGAGACTGAAGACTCCTTCTAGAAGTCGGCACTGGGAGCCCAGAAAGCTATTTCTGGTTCCCAGAAAAAGACTACTGTTGCTTATTTATCTGTCATCTTTATTTCTGGATGGGAGTTGGAAAGAGGCTTTTTTTAGTTGCCTGGTGGGCTGTGTTCTGTCAAGAGCCGAAATGCTAGCCCCTGGGAAACTGAAACACCGACTCCCCTCTTCTGCCACCCTCGTCAGGGAATGTGGAGCTCGGGGCCCTCAGAGATGAGCGAGTCCCAACCACGCGTCCACATGTCCAAAGAGGAAAGAGAACAGTTCAAGGCCACGGGCAGACCGAGGTGAGAGCTCAGGCGTCCCGAATCACACGCGGCCCCGCTCCGCCAGGTGGCCTCGCTCTTATCTGACTACAGGCAGCTGCTACGGAACTACCAAGAAGACAAAAGCCCCGAGACAAACAGGTGGAGGAACGAGAAGACAGCTGGGGGCGGGAGGCAGAGATGGCACTCCGAAGCCCGACTGTGAGGCTGGGGTAAATGACTCATCAGCCATAACCTTGGGCAAGTGACTAAACTCTGCCGGGACTTACTTTCCTTGTCTGTTAAATCTCCCTGAAGGCTTGTCGGGAGACCTGGAACACACCAGGTGCCCCACAGCGGCAAGGCCGGCTGGGGACACCCACGGGGGCGGGCAGATGCGGCATCGTGGCCGCTGGTCCACGTCCAGCCTCCTGGGGCATATCGGGTGCAGGCCCCGACCTTGCCTGCTTTCTCACGCGCCTTCCCGTCGCTGTGATGGACATCTTGGCGGGCACTGGTGGTGGTGGTAGGCCCAAGCACAGGCGAACAGGACCCTGCCTTGGCTCCGTTCTCCTGGACAGGTTGACTTTCTTCCCCCCAGGCAGCATCTGATGCAGAGAACACCCAGGGGCATTCCCTGGGGACATGCGGGGCTGGAATCCTCTGGAGCTTCTGTGGCAGGCAGGGCCCCCGGAGCCAACAGCGCTGAGGAGTCAGGCTGGGCGGAGGGGAGAAGAGGCGGAAGACAGACCAGGGAGGGGACCCGGGTGGCCAGGAGCCTGATGTGTGGCCCTGAGCAGCGGGATGACACCACGAAAACATGCCACCTCGTCTCCCTCTCTAGAAGGTCAGTTCTATGAGGGCAGGCGGGTTTTGTTCTTAGCCACAGCCCAGTGCCTAGAACACTGCCTGGCACATAGTAGATGCTCAACAAACACCTACCAAGTGAATGATCTGACCTGCTGAGTGAAGGGGTCGCTGCTGCCTAGGGCATAGGGCCGGCTCCTCGGGCGTCTGGGCCACATGTGGTCGGCGTGTTGGGGCGCCGCCTGACCCGCGTTCCGGGCCTCGTCTGCCACACAGGCCCCGTGCCATCATGTCGTCACATCCCCTTCCCCTCGGGCCCGTTCCACTTGAAAATGAGAAAGGAGTCACGTTCGTCCCTGCTCGGCCTGGCCCTCCCCTCTCTGCACGACATCCCCACACAAGCACCAACCTAAGCTGGCACGCCCGTGACTGGACCTGCCTTCTTAATTCTGGTTTTACCGAACACGGCTGCCGCCACGTCTTCCCATGACTTTGCGGATCCTGGTTACCTGGCTGGTGACCCTTCCCCTGAAGTCACTTAGGCGTGTGCCTGTTATTCTCCACCAGCGACAGCTTCGATGGACATGTCTCACCCAGCAGGCTTTGAGCTTGTGGTGGCCCACCTCCACAGGCGAATTCCTGGAAGTGACCGTCGGGGCCCACGGAATGGACATGTCAGCGGGAACCGCTGCCCAGTGCCACCCTGTGCCCCGAGAGGACTGCGGGCCTTTGCCGTGGCACCCCTTCTCAGCCCGATGGACTCCTGCCTGTCCGCCTGGCCTGGTCAGGCCACCTCTGAACACCGCCTTCCTGGGCATCTAGGAAAAGGGCCCTCCTGCTGGCTCATGTCATCTTGGTGACAAACGATGTGTTGGTCTCTGCACAGACTGGGCACCCCTGGCTGTCCCCCACCCCCACGAATGGTCCATATACAGAACATATGTCTGTACCTTGCCATAGTCACATCGAACCTTTTATGGAACAAGACATAAACTGTGACTGACAGAGCTAAATTGAAGATTACCAAGCATGAGTGGCAAAAGTGAGGTGAGCTGGGGGAGGGTAGGCAGGTCGTATGCCAAATACATACCCCAGGGCATGTCCATCACGATGCTTAGGGTCAGGGCAGTCGTGGAAGACTGCCTGGAAAAGGCCGTTACCACACATGGTGGCCCAGAAAGCAAAACATGACAACAATGGTGAGCGTTGATTCTGCAGCTGGGAGCCAGCACGGTCCCTGCAATCTGTGCCCCACCCCCCCCACCCCAGAGCAGGCCAGAGAACCTCTCTGATCCTTTCCCTCATCTGTTGAATGGGAAAGCAACGCTGCCCACCTCCAAGCTTTGACAGACAATTGGTGAGACCATACCCGCGAGGGGCGTCTGGAAACACATGAGAACCAGAGTTAGCCCTGTTTTTCTAGATACGCCACCCTCCCCAGGGCACCTCTGCAAGCCCCTCCTCTCTGGGAGGGGAGGCGCCACCCCAGCATTGGGGCAGCCACGGCTGCCTCAGCCAGTCCTCCTGGGACGCTTACCAGACAGGGGCTGTGGACGAGCATCAGGGCTCCTTCCCAGCTGCCCGACTACATGATCCTGGAGACTGTGAATCCGGGCCCCCCTTGTTGGTACCCTCACCCCATTACCATCTTCTCCCCACAGCCTCTGCTTTACCCACAGATGACAGGATTTCGGCGTCTTGCCCACCTTATTCATTGTCTAACCCAAGCACACATCTCTATCAAGTCCCGGGCCATCTTTCTAGAGCCCCCACCCGCCCAGTATATTGAGGCTGCTCCCAGCTCAAGGCTTGTCCATGGCCAACTCAAGGGGTTCCAAAGCCCTTCCAGGCCTCTGCTTACCTTCCTGCCATGGGCTGGACCGTGCTCCCCCACAATCCACATGCTCAAGTCCCAACCCCCAATTCCTCCGAATGTGACTGGATTTGGAGATAGAGCCTTTAAAGAGGTGAGGACACCAAAACGAGGTCACTTGGGCAGGCCCTGATCCAATCTGACTGGTGTCCTTATGAGAGGCAATTAGGACATAGACGCGCATAGGGGGATGACCACGTGAGGACACCAGGAGACGGCGGCCACCTACAAGCCAAGGAGCCAGGCCCCAGAAGGAGCCAGGCCTGTGGACACCTCAGTCCTGGACTTCCAGCTGCCAGAACCATAAGGTTCTGCTGCTGGGGCTGCCCCGTCCGGAGCTTTGCTGGGGCCACTCCAGCCAACGAACGCACTTCCCAATTCCCCCTGGAACGCAGAACCCAGGATCCTTCCCAGCTGAGCCCCAGCTCCTGCTCTCACTGATCCCCACACGACCCTCTGGGATGCCCCTCCTCCCACCAATTGGCAAGGACCCACTCATCCAGTTCCCCTGTGACCTCGAGAACAAGGGGTCTCACACTGATGCTGTCTCCCTGGGGCGCCTCACCCGGAACCTTCCACCGGCAGCCTCGCATGGTCTAGCACCACCTCTCTCCTGCCCTGCTGCCTTGTCTGAGTGACGGCTCATGTCTCGAACCCTGTTAAATTTCCGTAAGTTTGGGCTTTGCCTCAGGAACCTGGCAGTACATTCTTTGGGGTCAGGATCCAACCTCCCCCGTCTCGAGCACTGCTCTGAGGTGGCAGGAAGAAACATCTCTGTGGCAAGCGCACATGTGTGAGATGAACGGGGGACAGAACAAAAGTGAGCTGGGAGCCCTGGAAACAACAGAGAAGGGGAAGCTGGGGGGCCGGCAGAGAGAGGGGGGGGCCTGCAACTCCCCAGCCGGCCACCATGCGGCGCTGCTGGTCTGGGACAGCCCTGATGACTGGCGTATGGCCAGAAGGGATAAAACCTGGCCTGCCAACCTGCAGGCGCCAGCGTCCAAGACTCATTTAGTGCTAGACTGTCCAAAGTCACCTTCCCGCGGCCAGGAAACTGTTAGGGGCCTGGAGCCACATGCTTGTGGATTCCATGCAGGCAGAGATGCTCCAAGCATTCTGGGTAAACTGAGCTGCAGCCCGACAGCAGCTCTGAACACAACCTGAAGGGCCCTTTGGCTCAGGGGACAGCAGCCCCCCTGTAACTCAGAACGGTCGAGTCACAGGCCTGTCGGGGTGGGAAAGCCGCTACAGGCCCGAGCTGGGAGGCCAGGAAGGGCCCAGAAGGCAGGCCCAGGGCTGAGAGGAAACAGATGTGGGAACGGGTATCCGAGCCAGAGCCAAGCCTGCAGAGGGAGCCCCGTCCTGGGCATGATGCCCTGCTGCCGGTGTCCAGAGCGTCATGCCCCGTCCACCTGGCCTGGCTGGGGACGCTCCAGCACCGTCTGACATCGGCGTGCCCTGCCCCGGGCAGCGCTCCATCCTCACCTCCCCGCTCTCCTGGGCGAGTCCTCCCCTAGGACATCCTCACCGCCCGGGGCTCCAACCACCCGCCGCCCTCCGTCAGCTAGGTCACAATCTGTTCTTCCCTGTTGCCGATTCCCGCCAGTTATACCCATGGACGGTCCCTTGCTCGGTCCTCTCTGTCCCTGAACACCCCCTCCTCCGTTTCTTCCTGCATCCCATTTACGGCAGGTGACTCACTTCTCCCTGCACCCCGAGGGCCCCTTGGATTTCTTGGGGGGATTTGTGCTGAGCTTCAAAAGGGTGGAAACAATTGGACAGCAGTGACCTCACCGTGCGTATCTCCAGACCATTCATAGCCTCAGATGGGATGAAACTGAAATAAGAGGTTTTGTTCTGTTTAAGAGCGTTGCAGCCCTCAAAGCCAGCGTGCCCGGGGGCTGTGGGGACTGGTGGCTGACTCATGGAAACCACCTGGAAACCTGCCGAGGCCTGGGTGAGTCCCAGGAGAAGCAGTTCCTCATCCTGCTAGTGGCCCCGCGCAGGTGCCGGGTATGTGCAGCAGTGGACCAAGCGCCTGGGCTCCAATCCTCAGGCCCCTGGCTCACCCCGGGCTGCTTCTCCATGACTCAGTTTCCACATCTGCAAGATGGGGATAACACCAGCAGCTGCCATGCCACGGACTGCTGTGAGGACTCAATACGCCACCGTGAGTTACCGTGCTGGACGGCGTGCGGCGTGCGACACGCACCAGGAGACACGGCTTCATTGCTATCAAGAGTCACAGCTGGGCGAGCCCCAGTCACTCAAGGAGGTCCAGTCAACACCCCAAGGTCCAGGCCGAACCTACGACAGAGCTGAGGGCTCCTTGGATGCTAGGACTGTCTCGGGACTATTAGGCATAGGACGGGGTGCACCTCCTGAGGATAAGAGAGGAGAGAGGGCCCTGCTCATTGTGCTTGGGCCCTGAGGGGCTCACACGGAGCCGGGGGGCCATCAAGGGCCCACAGGAAACCGCGTTCCTGAAAGGCAGGCAGGACCGGGTGCCACTCATCTGTCCAGTTTACCCAGAGCAGCTGATGCAAAGAAGGGCCTGACACCTCAAAGGGCCTACGCGGACAGTGGGTGCAAGGGAAGGCCAGCAAAGGCTCCCTCTGCCCAGGTCCCCGACCATGCAGACCAGGCAGGGGCCGAGAGGACAACGGGCAGGGGGGTCAGACCTGCACGGCGTTTCCCCCCGGCCCTGAGACGCCCCTGAGGGGGTGGCGGGGGAAGCGAGGGGAGAAGCGGCACCTCCTGAGAGCGGGGGGGGGGGGGGGCAGGAGTGAGGGAGGCTTGGCAAGAGTGACAGGTAGAAGGCTTGCCGGTATCTCCCACCCCCAGGCTCTGGACCAAACAGGCTTGGCCCACCTCTGGGCTCAGGCCCCAGCTCATGCCTCCCACCCCTGGTACCCAGTCTCCCGACAGGACTGGGGGGCCGCCTGGCTCTCCTCAGTACCCACAGTGCCCGTCCTCGAGCCCAGAGCACTGCAGGCCTGCACCGTGGCTCCTTCCACGGAGAGGTGGGCCCGGGCATGTGCAGCCCAGTGCAGGACCCCTGCAGGCCCCCACTCACGGGATCCTGCTAGCGACGCTATGGGTAGATTATGACTGTCACCTCCATCGTGCAGGGAAGGACACCGAGGCCCAGGAGGGTACGTTCTGTCCTCAGGGCCACGGTAGCCTGTGAGTGCAGCCCTGCTCCCCTCCCCTCCCCTGTCCCACTCAAGGTCTCTGGGCCTGGAAGGAGTTAGAGAAGGTTCTCAGGCCATCTCAGAGACCGAGAGGCGTCAAGCTTCCCCAACACTGCGTGACCAGATACTCCAGGCTGCCTGGGTGTGTGTGGCCTTGAGAAAGGTCCTTCACCCGACATGCCTTAGTTTCCTGGTCTGTAAAATGGGGGTAAGAACAGTCCTCAGTCCTGTCCACGGGCCTGCTAGCAGGGTCAAATGAACTGATGTACAAAACACTTCAAACAAAAACTGGCACATAGTAGGTGCTAAGCGGCAGATCCCATCATCCCCTCTACCTTGATTCCTGGTATGGTTAGCCGAAGGTCCACCATTTTAACAAGTCCAAGATCACCTCAGTGAGCCCAGCACTGCTCCGTGTGGCCCAACAAGGCCCCAGGAGAGAAGCATCGTGCTGGCATTTTCCTGCCCAGACACAGCACTCTTGACACCGAGCATTCAAGGAGACGGATGGGGCGCCTGGGGTGGCTCAGTCGGTTAAGTGTCCAACTTCGGCTCAGGTCATGATCTTGTGGTTTGTGAGTTCGAGCCCCACGTCCAGCTCTGTGCTGACAGCTCGGAGCCTGGAGCCCCCTCTCTCTACCCCCTCCCCACTCACATTCTGTCTTTCTCTCTCTCTCAAAATAAATGAACATTTAAAAATTTTTAATAAATAAATAAAAATAAATAAAGGAGACAGAGCCTCCTCGTCCATCTGTCCAGCGAGACAGAACTGGGACTCTCAGAGCGGATGAGCAGGCACCATGCAGGCCATCTCCCAGGGGGTCACCACGCTCCCCTCGGCAGAGCGTGCAGCTTCAAGCAGCGTCCTCAGGCTCAGAAGACAAGGTCAGATGGGAGCTGTCGGTCCCCAGCGGGATCAGACAAACAGCGGCGTCAGCAATGGGCCAGGGGCGGGGGTGGGGGGCGGGGGTGGACCAAGCGTGCGTAGGCCCAACGAGGTCCTCAGCCTGGCCAGAGCTCTCCGGGGCAGCGGAGTAAGACCTCCCTGGCAGAGCCCTCTCCAGACGCAGCCCGGCTGACGTGGGTCCCTGACTTGACTGTCATTTGGAGACGGTGGGTGGAGGGCGCCCTTCCCCAGTGGCTGCAGCCCCCCCTCTGCTCCCTGGAGGTTCTGAGCGGCCCAAAGGCCTTATTGCAGCTGCCACCTCCCTGCCAGCAGCTTGGGCCTCAGGCTTTCTGGCTACAGGTGAGTTGTCGGGGTGGGGGTGGGGGGGCAGACGCTGGAAGATGTGGAATCAGCCCAAAATTGAGGGAGGGGGGTTGCTCATAGGCAGGGACAGAGGGACAGGGACGCCGCTGGGACACTTCCTGGACTGACCCTGCCCTGGTCAGCTGGATGCGCGGTTTCCTCCCCTCTGACTTAGCTGATGACCTGCTCCGTCTCCAGGGCCCACAGTGCTGTTGGCCCTGGGACGTGCCACAAGGCCAGGCACACAGGAGCCAGCCACGGGCCCGGGCAGAGACACGGCCATTCCGGAGCCCTGTTCCCGCTGATGGAAACAGCTGCGGGCACGACGTGGATTCGCTCCGTGGCAGCCGTTTCCAGTGATCTGTGGCCCTTCCGGACCAGGGCAGACCCTCGCTGCCCCCACTCGGCTCCGGCTCCCAAAACGCAGCAGGCCTTTTGTTTTGTTTGGAAGACATTTCAGAAATAATGTTTAAAGTGCTCTCTCTGGCAGCACATATTCTAAAAGCAGAAGAGAAAAAATGTGAGCTTGGCCCCAGCGCCAAGATGAAGCTTCTGTCGATGAAACAGTCCGTATTTTAAGCAATGAGACAACTTCCTTAATTCAGAAAGGACGCTCACCAACCCAGAGGAAGAGGACCAACAGCCGGACAGAGAAGTGGGTGCGTGAAGCGATTCACGCACAGCAGGGACGCGAAGGGCCAATCAGCGCATAAAGAGATGCTCTATCGGGGCGGCTGCGGGGCTCAGTCGGTGAGCGTCCAGCTTCAGCTCAGGCCGTGATCTCACGGTTTGTGGGTTCGAGCCCCGCGTCGGGCTCTGTGCTGGCAGCCTGGAGCCTGCTTCAGATTCTGTGTCTCCCTCCCTCTCTGTCCCTCCCCCGCTCATGCTCTCTCTTTCTCTCTCAAAAATGAATATACAAAAAGAGAGATGCTCTATCTTGCCAGTGACAGAAGGAATGCCAGTTAGGATAGGCATCACTTCCCTGGCAGATGGGCACAGGAGAGTCACATTTACTCAGACTTTTTGAAGAACAATCCAGAGGTACCTGCCAACGTGAAGAATGTTTAGGAATTAATTTTAGAGAAATATGCAAAAGATCTATGTTTACTACAGCCCAGTTAATAAAAAACAATTAAACTGGAAGGTCCTTATGAGCTCCATATAATCGAGTAAATCATGATTCTGTCAATCATGTGCAGAAATATTACGTTGCCACCAAAAAAGAGGCAAACAGACCTATGTCCCTCGTCCTTTATGGGCTGTAGAAAGAAGCCAAGATACACACTACGTGGGGGAAAAACAAGTTTTATGAGAACACATGTAACATGATCCTGTTTCTATTCTTTTCTTAAAGCACGTACACATATTTGTACGTGTATGAAAAGCGTCTAGAAGGAGGGATTCTACGCTAAAAGCAGCTGCCTCTGGGAAGTGAGTCACCAACCATCAGGGCCCTGCGTGTTGATACAGAGGGAGTTCAAGGTCAGGTGTGTGCAGAGCTGGAGGTGAGCAGATCCAGTCTGGGAGGTCTTCAGGTGCGCTGGGGGCGGCAGGCCTCTCGTCAGGCGCCATGCGAACAGGAGGCCGACCCCTGGCCGATGAGGTGGGAAAAGCCAAATGCCGCTGTATTCCACGGATCCTAAGACATGTGTTTTGTCTTTTTTCTTTTTCCTAATTTTTAAATGTTTATCCACTTTGAGAGAGAGGGAGAGCAAGCAGGGGAGAAGCAGAGAGAGAGAGAGAGAGAGAGAGAGAGAGAGAATCCCAAGCAAGCCCCACATCGTCAGTGTAGAGCCCAGCGCAGGGCTTGAACCCACAAACCGTGTGATTGTGACCTGAGCTGAAATCAAGAGTCAGACACTCAACCAACTGAGCCACCCAAGACATGTGTTTTTTCATTTTCTATCTCCGGGGTGGAGATGTGTCTCATCATTGAGGCCGTATCACAATTTAATTATCTTCCCCCCTAACTGTGGGATGTAAACTACCACTGTATCATACCATCAGTGGTGAAATTCATCACACCACCCTCCAGAAGACTCAAGAGTCGCTTTGGCATATTAAAGGCTCTGAGAAGTCCTGCAGCAAAGAAACTTCTCCAACACAATCCCCCTTCTTTTTCCTTCTTCGTTCTCATCTTTGCCTTTCTCTCTCCTTACAAACAAGCATATGCTAAGGCTCCATGAAGTGCCTCCCATGGATGTCTGCAAAAGTCCTGGTTTGAAGAGGGGCATGCTTTTTTTTTTTTAATTCGATATAATGACCATTTGGCAAGTACTACAGTAGCGACACTTGTCAGCAAGAACCATCAATGGCTCTAAAATAGCAGGCAAAAGTATGATGAGAAACAGCTTATCTGGAAAGTATCTCCTTACAAGATAACTGCCATTTACAGAGAAAAATAGAAACGAACAGTGAGAAACGTGGCCCATCGCACTCCAACCAAACAATCAGTCCAAGAGCCAGTCATGGGAAGGGCATAAGGAAACTCAGTGTACCATTTTTTGTGACTTTTTGGGTTAAATCTAAAATTACCCCAAAATAAAAATTACACTAAAAACCATTATCACTTGAACTTTACCATAGAACTGTAATACCTGATTAAAAAACTAAAAAGCCAATGGAGACAGGACAAAAAGATGGAAGCAGAGAGGGCCTGGCAGGGCCTGGAATCCTGGGGGTCAGGAGGCCCACAGTCCAGCTCACCAGCACAAATCCAGTGCTAAACAGAAGAGAAGGAACTCAAGATCGGCAGGGTCACATCACACATGGCGGGGTCTGAAACCACAATGCAGCGTCACCTACAAGAATTACTTCTCTGGGCCCTGTTCCTCCTCTTAAAGATACAGAGAAGAACAGCTTTGAAGGCACTGAGAGCTCAAGATCTCCTTCAGCTGGAAAAACACAAAGTGGGCCTAAATTCACACTAAAGTATAAATGACTAATGTCTGATACTTTCTGACAAACATGACCAACAAGTATGTTTTGAGTGTCTGTCTGCCTTACTATGTCCCAGGGAAGAGACGTTGAGACTTCTTACATGGGCGCTGGGAGACTCTGAGTGTGATGCGGGATGGGGGCAGGCTCCTGGGAGCCTCAAGTCTACAGGGGTTGGTCATCACAAGGGGAGAGAAACTCCAGGAAAGGGAGCCAGGGTCTCCAAGACGAACAGCACTCTGGCTCACCAACTGGCCCAGGGGGCAGCTCTGTGTATCTGGGAAACAAAGGGCCGGCCTGGAGGAGAGCCTGCTGGGGTCAGTCGGGAGGGGTGAAGGGGTGTGTCTGCGGGTCAGTCGGGAGGGGTGAAGGGGTGTGTCTGCGGGCCTGGGGGTCTGCCTGGTGTCTCACCCAGAGACGGGGCTAGACGGAGCCGGCGGGAGGCACCTGGGGGCTGGGAGGGGCGGTCCCTGCCTCACTGCTCCGGTCCTAGAGGCTTGGAAGGTCCAATGAGAAGCACTGAGGGCACAAACAGGAAAGTTCTTTCCAAGGATGGACCTGAGTCTCCTTGGGAGGCTGCAAACCAGCCAGGATGAGAGCTCACTTCACTCCCGGAATCTCTCCTTGGAGCCTTCAGTCCCGTGTCCTGGACTGTGGCAGAGGAAACGAGGAATCTGGCAGAGGACTGCCAAACAGAGAGGGTCAGCGCCAGCATGGAGGTGGCACCCCTATCAGGCCGCCATGGCAGCGGGAAGGCAAGGTGGGGAGCTGGGTGCCGACCCGGTGTCGTTCAGTCAGACCACACTGGCTCTGCGACACTGGCTTCCGGCCTAACTGCAGAAAACAAGGAGCAAGGGAACCTACACCCTCCCTCCCAAGAGGGAGTCACCACCTCTCCACGTCCCTGACCCAGCAGGACCAGCCCCAGGGCCCCGGCACTAGGAGGCCTGGACCTTGAGAGCCCTGAGGCAGAAGAGGAGTCTGTGACCCCAGGGAACAGGGGCCGCTGCCCTCCAGGCACAGCCCTAGGCCTTCTGGAACGCAGGAAGTGTGTCAAGATGGAGGCTGCTGAGGAGCGGGCTGGGGTCTGCACATTCCCCAAGGCACCTGCCTCTCCCTGCTGCAGGGTGGCCAGGGTGGGGAGACACCAAGGAAACAGCTCTGGGGCAGGAGGAGAATGAGCAGGCATGGGCCTCTGGGGACAAGCGGTGAGCAGACGTGAACCTGTGGGCAGTCCTCCCCGTGCTCTGGCCTCTGCGGGCTCCCCCGTGAGCCCCGCCAGCAGGGCCGATGCTGTCCGGATCCCTGGGGGTGGCACAGGGCCTCACCTGAGAAGGGACCTCTGAGGACCAAAGATGAGCGGGCAGGCAGGGGGGTGGAGAAGGGAGAGACGCAGAGTCCCTGCAGGGCCGGGTGCCTGGACCGCAGCAGAGGAGAGCCCTGGCCCAGGCCCGAGCAGCAGGTGTGGCCTCTGCCCTGGAGCCAAGGACCCCACTCAGGGCGGGCAGAGGGCACGGAGAGGGGTGGGGTTTAGATAATTAGCCACCAGGTTCAGGCCCGGGCACCACCTAATGCTGGGAAGGCGCGTGCCTCGGCCTGGCCCACGACGGTGCTCTGCCCACACCCTGCTCCGCCCTCCGCCTCCATCCAAACACGGGGGCTCTACGTGCAAATGAGGTCAGTGTTTCCCCCACATGCCCCCGAGTCCAGGGAGGAAACCAGGGGCCAAGCGCCCACCCAAAGCCCCCATCCCCACCCCAGCTTGTAGAGGCTGGGCCATTTGCATCGCCACCCGCTCCCAGAGTTTGTCCAGGCCTGGCCTGACGCCCTGTCCCCTTAACCTCAGTGCTGTGGGCCCAGCCAGCTGACGCTCAAGGGAGACGCGGGCAGGCAGGCACCGGAGGGCCTCCTTTGAAGCCCACTCAATAGGTACGAAGTATTTTTTTGACAGGCTGTTCCAAAACTCCAGCCTCCTGCCCCAAATCAGGCTGGAAACCGGCTGACTTGGAGCGACAGTCCCCAGAGTGCGTTCCTTCCTGTCCTCCTCGTCCTTGACTCCGGATCCCGCTAGCCACTGCCGGCTTCTGCCACGTGCCTCCTACCGAGAACCAGGGTGCCCAGCAGGCCCAAGGAGAGGGGGCTGACAGCATGGGACACCCGACTCCGGGCCACACTTGTTGCAACGGACAGGACCCACTCCACTGTACACCGCCCCCCGAGGACGGGAAGGCGACCCCGCGGGACAGATCAGCAAGCGACTCAGAGGGGACCAGGGACTGTGCAGGTCCAGCGAGGGGAGTGGAGTCCAGGTCTGTCGGGACCCAAGGCCGTCCCACTCCACCCCCACGCGTGGCCGCTCTCCAACAGAACAGACGGGTCTCCTGTTTCCCCAGGGACTCTCGGTCACAGAGACTCGGTGTCCGTTTCAAGTAGGGCTGCTGATTCTCTGTGGAGTGAAACCCAGGGCCCTTCTGTGGTCAGTGTCACCTCCTAAACGCCAGAGGGCACCCAAGAGTGCCAGCAGCTGGCAGTGCCAGCAGAGCCCCCTTCCATGTCCATCAGGCCTCAGTCAGTCCCAGGGTCTCAGGAACCAACAGCTAAGAGCACAGACAGATGGCACTCGGTTCAAATCCCAGCTCTGCCCCCGAAGCAGTTCTGTGGCCTGAACTGACATGGCCATGCACTTCAGCGTCGAACCTTCTTCACAGGGTCGCTGTGAGGGTTAAATGAGCTAATACATGTCAAGGGCTTTGAACAGTGCCTGGCCTGCAGGAAGTGCTCTCTGCGTGCCCACCCACGCACCAACAGCAGGCTCAGAGAGGAAAGTGACCTGCAGATCTGAGGCCCAAGCCTTGACCCCAAGCCCCTTCCGTGGCCTCTCCTTTCCCACCACAGGCCTGTGCTGCCCCCCGCCCCACCACACCCCTCCCCAACTGAGGGTCTGCGGGGAATTACTCCTCCGGGCTCTGAGGAATGCTTTCTCTTCACTTGCCATCTACATTACTCCGTTTTCAATCCAGCTTCCCAATGGCTTCTAGGATGAGCCCTGATTCATTTCCCATAAAATCACAGGCAGAAATATTCCATCCGTGGTGTGTACCTCCCTCCCCAGGGAGGCCTGGCATCCCGATGGCCATCTGTCACCTCCAGAGCACGTCACCCCTCACCCACAGCTGTCATCAGCTCTGAAGGGTCTCTTGAGCCCTCTGTCCTGTGGCCCAATAACCTCCATCAGCTGCTGCCCCCATCCCACCCCTGACTCCCAGGGTCAAGAAGACAAGCCTGTGTCATCCAGTCACAGCCCAGCCTTCTCTCGTTTTGGCCAGTTCCAGAGCCCGCTAGAGCCTTGCCCAGAATGCCCGGCTGGGGTGGCAGGGCCAGGCCTTGGCCTCAGGGCTTCCATCTCAAAATCTTGGCCCTGGGTGGCAAAGCAGGTGGCAGGGACTGAAAAGGCCTGCAGATGCGTGCTGGGGAATCAGGACTCACTGACCCCCCCCCCTCCCGCCCCCATGCCTGCACCAGGCAATGTTTCATTTCTGGGAGGTTTCTGCACTTGGTCTGAATTGGATCCAGGTTCAGTGCCATCTGTTGCCTCTGGCTGAGGGGTGTGGGTACGGCCCTGCCCAGAAACAGTCATCTATTGGAGAAACCTGTGGCTCAAATGCTCAGGGGTGGGTCACTCTGTAAGCCTAGTGACCTCATACTGCTTTGAGTTGCTGTGTGGAAGGAGCTTGCTGCTAAGGTCACAGGCTGAGGCCACAGGCCACAGGCCTCCTGGAGGAGGAATCGTCATTCTAAGAGTCATTCACCCATGGATTCCCCAGGTAGCAACCCACTTCTCGCGAGGAAGGAAGGAAGGACACTCAGAAAGACTAGTTGTCCCTCAAATCTCGTTCTCCCCCTTCGTCCACAGCTTCTTCCAAAGCTCCCAGGTTTTAGCTGGGCACTGGGCTGCTCGGAATAGAGACCACATTCCCTGACCCCCTTGCAGCTCAGTATGGGACTCAGTCCTGGCCATGGACAGAGAATCATACTGTGGCTTCCAAAGCGTTTCCTTAAAGATAACCAGAGCTGTTTCTCCTTGCTTCCTTTTCCTTAGCGCCTCCCCACTCTCACGTCTGGATCTTGGAAGTAATGGCTGGAGTTTCAGCAGCACCCCGTGGCCCAGGAGGCCCACATCACAGGACGATCAGCTGGAAGAGGTCTGAGTTCTCCCTCTGGGGTCTTCCATGACAGAGAAATGAAGTCCGAGCTCACTTAAGCCACCGTTACTTCGGGTCTCTGTTGCTACAGCCACTCTAGCACTAACCAAACGCTGAAGTGTTAGACAGATGGGTCTGAGGCAGAGAAAGGACCCTACCTCCCCTCCCGGCTTTGAATTAGAAGAGGCTGAGCTCTGGGAGCGCCGACGGGGAGCTGGGGGCTCCAGACAGCAGGTGTCACCTGTCCGCACAGCTGACGCTGCACATGGAGACAGAGGGCCTGCTGGGCATGGACCCCTGCCCCGAGTGCTCCGCCGCTGTTCCCGGGAGATTTCCACCCCCCACACCATGTCCACCCTCGCTGAACAGGCAGCCCTGGCCACCTCCCCTCGGCAGCCTCCCCTGTCTGTCTCCGCAGCCGCCTGAACTCTCTAAGGCACAGACAGCCACCTCAGCTGAAGGACAGGACACCTCAAGGAGGTCTCCACCCGGCCCCTTCTTCCAACACAAAAACAGTGTCACTAGGACTGCTCTAATTGTCTGAAGAGCTTACAGGGTAATTACGGCCATTTACAGTACGCTTCACAGGCTGCCTCCAGGAATAGCAGGAGTGGGGCGAAGGAGTGCCGGGGGTGTGCCTCCCGGAGAAGGTTCTCTGCATCTGCAGGGAGGAGGAGCCCTCCCTACCCCCCTGGGAGGATGGAAGGTGGGAGCCAGCATTGCTTCCACGAGAACAGCCGTGGGGGGGATGGGGGCAGGAAAAGGCTCCAGGAAATCCAGCGTCTGCCCACCCTCCTGGAGAAATGCCAGCCCGGCTCGGTGCACACGATAAGGAAACTGCAGGGTGCAGCGGTCATGGCCCACCCACAAAACAATTCCTGCTGGCTGAGGACCAAGCCTGCCTGGAGGGTTTGGTCAACACGTTCCTGCCGGCCACGGAGGGGGCCTCCCCACCTCCTACCCATGCAGGCAGCTCCCGAGCTGATGACCCCTGAGTCTGAGGTTTCCTGGACCCAGCAGAGTGGGGTCTGATTCTCTCCCCACTGCAGGGTCGGTCACCAGCCCTTCACACGGTGTGGGGCACTCTTACAACAGGATATAGGTAATGCCCATTAGAATGTGTCCCCAGGCCACACCTGCACTGATCCCACACCCCTCTGAGGGCTGCTCATGAACAAGGTCCCTGACGGCACAAGGCACTCCAAGCCCCCCCACACTGACCCAGCGGTCTGCAGGTCACGCTCAAGCACTCCACGCTGCTGCTCTCGCCCCCTCTGCTCTCACGACTGGCCCATCTGGGAGGCCTAGGCTGTCACTCTCAGTCTCGCCCGCCATGGACATCCCTGCTTCCTGTGCATACTCCCAGTCCAGACCCAGGCTCACCCCTGACCCCAGCTCTGATTCTCTAGGCATGAAAACTGACAGAGACCGAAAGATCCAGTCCGGATGCCCCTGCCCCTTCCATGGTAACGGGATCTGTGCCAGTAGGTGCCATTCCCGGTGACACCATGAGACAGGACCCATGTTATGTGCTCATCAGATGTCATCCCAATGAGCTCAACCCCAGGCCCTATGGATAAGCCGCTTATTACCAACAAGAGCCCAGATTCAGATACAACCTCAGTGTGTCCCCCTCACAGGCTATGTGCTTTGCTCTGAAAAAGCTGTCTCGGTGGTGACCGCCCTGACCCCATTAGAACACATCACTCTTCTCATGGACTCGACACAAGACGTGGCTATTGACCTGCGACTCCTCCCACCGATCGGACCTTCTCATCAGGATCGGACTCGTCTCCTGTCCCTTCACACGGCTGGTATCTCACATGCACATCCCCTGAGGAGCGGAGGATTTCCTTTCCAGAAGTGAAGTTTAGCCAGAATGTCCCTATGATCTTCCTTCTCATCGGAGGGTTCTAGTTGGACCCAGACCCAGAGAAAGAACGCAAAGGGAAGGGAAACCGACATCATTATGGGCCTTTCCAGGCCCGAGGGAAAATGGACGCCGGCGTGCTGAAAAAGCCTGGCACATGGGGGCCGCCCAGGAAGCCCACGCCCTATGCCACCTGCTAAGTGCCAGGTACCCAGGGAAGCAGGCTTCGACACCCCTTCCAGGACAGCCAGGTCCAGCACCAGCTCTTCCATACGGCATGTTCCTTAGAACAGTATTGACTCACCAACTCTCGCGGCCCGGGACAAGGTGCTTGCTAGATCCAGGGCCCTCTGGCCATGAACGTGTAAGTTAAGCTTAGGGGCTAAGAGCTAGGAGCCTGAGGCGGGCAGATCTGACTGGATGCTGGCTCTCAGTCTCCGTTACTGTCTGCAAGACGGGGAGGATGACCAAGGCCACCTTTATGAGCACCGGAAGAGGGAATGGAAGAAGGCTTAACCTTGCAGACAAGCTGTCTCTGGTCCTCTTCCCACCGGTCCCACCATCACACAAAACAACACCAGGCCAAGTCACCAGCGTTCTGGGTTCAAGGCAGCCCAGACAGGCCATACTCATGGTCTGGATGGCAGGAGCGGAGGCCGTGCGATGAATCTTCATGCAGCCCCAGGACAGAGGCAAAGCGCTTTTCCTCAAAATTCAACAAGAACTCTCAGCAGGGAATGCTTGGACCAGGCAAAGAGAACTAGGTTACTGTTAATTGGAATCTTTCCCCAAAAAATCCCTTTTCACATAAATAAACACCTTGGAAAGGCAGCCCCACTTCTCTGGGGCCCAGGGAGGCGGGGAGGAGGAGTCCTCAAGGACAAGAGGATGAGGCGAGCAGGAAGAGCTCCTGCAGTGAAGTGGGAGGCGCCCGCACTCCAGAGCAGAGCGCACCCTACGACGCCGTCCAGCCGCCACGTTACACATCTCCATGTGTTTGATTAAAGGCCCTTCAATTTCTCTGCTTGTCTCCTTTGCCCAGTTACGTAACCCCTCTTCCCCACCCGCCGCTCAGCTATTCTACACACGTGTGTGCTCTCTAACCACCGTGTTATCGGGATACTCCATCACCACTCTGTGGGTTTAAGACAACAAAACAAAACCGTCTTGAAGTGGTTACAGCCACTCTCTCTCCCGCTGAGCCCCCTGGGTTTTTATTTCCTAACTCTGCAGGTCACAGGAGAGAAAAGAGCCCTCCCAAGAATGTGTGCCCCCGTGGAATTCCACTGCTACCTGTCCCAAAGGGCTTTAAAAGATCAGACACACACCGGGCCTCCAACCCGATGCCATGGCCACCTGTGACTGCCACCTGTCACAGGTACCAAGCCACACGTGTCCGTACCTTTCATGTAGGCCTCGATCCTCCGGATGAGTTCATAGGACTTGGAGCGGTCGAGCAGGGTCCTGATGGCAGGAAGGGGGTCCAGGACAATGGTCTCAGGGTGTGCATCGATGTATTCCTGAAAGGAAAACACACGACTTCTGGTTGGAGGTGGGGGACTGATGCTGGCTGACTTGAGGCTTCTGCAGGATGCCATCCCACGTGCCCTTCCCCCATCCGTCGCTCCCGTCTCCCTCCCTCCACTAGCCCTGACTTCCCTCTGGGGGTTCACGCAACCTGGGGAAGTTGCCCCCACGCACTCAGCCACACTGGGATCACATGACATTGGATCGACCAATCAGCGTATTCCACCCTGGCCACTGGTTCAGGAGAGAACACGTGATCAGAGTTGGCCCAATCAGAGGCAAGCTCGGAGCTCTCCCGAGGAATGCTGAGACAAGACCATCCTCTTCCACACCGGGGAGAAGAGGAAGTACAAAGGAAGCACAGAGACGGTGCTGCCGGAAGCAGTCGCCCAGAGATGCGAAGCCAGGCCTGACAAGGCCAAAGCTCTGAAATGGAGCCCAGAGTGAGAAAAACAGAGCTGCGGAAAAAGGGGCACACCCAGGTTCTCATTAGCTCGTGTGGCCCCTGGACAAAGCCTCACCTGAAACTAGATCTGCTCCGTGTGTGGCCTGCACTTGAGAGAGGCCCAGCGCCATGCTCAGAGGCGGCTTCTGAGGCCAGGCCAGCGAGAGCACAGTGCCCGGGCTCAGGAGAAGGTCTGCGGGAAGGCTTGCTGACAACATGCCACAGGGCGGCCGCCTGGCCTCGAATGGTCCCTTCCACATGCTTCTTCGATACCTACTAGCTCCAGGGCAGACTAGGAGCATGCGAGCAGCTCTATGGCCAAATCAGCCTTTGAGGAAGTTACGGTCTCCTTGGAGAAATAACACTAATGGGGAACATGAAACTCGAATGGAATTCAGCACGAAACTGAGCAAAATGTTTCTAGAAAAGGAAAACGAGGATCCTGGCCCTGCCCCTTTGTCACCTCTGTGACTACACGAGCCATGGCACACCCGTGTGCCAGGGCAGCTCATCAGAGAGACGCAGTAGATGAGACCCCAAACTGGCCCCCAAACACTGCATTTCTAAGGATAAAAATTCGGAGTGCTGGAGCACCGGGAAGAAAAGGCTGGGTGCAAGGGACACCATTCATTCACCAGCTGTTCTTACTGCAAGTTGCATTGTGTTCTCCACAGATCTGTTCCAGTCCTACTAAGCCCTGGTACTGTGAGTGTGACCTTATTTGGAAATAGTGTCTTTACAGATGGAATCAAACTAAAATGACGGCATACGGGATTAGTAAGGACCTGAATCCATTGTCTGGTGTCTTTAAGACATGGAAAATTTGGACAGAGAGACACACAGCTCAGAGAAGGCCATCTGAAACCAGAAACAGTGTCTGAAGTCATGCAGCTACAGAGGCAAGGCTGGCCAAGGACTAGAAAGTGGGAGAAATGCACAGAATAGAGTCTCTCTGGGTGCCTGCAGGAGGAACCAACCCCACAGACACGCTGACTTCAGACTTCTGGCCTCCTTAACTGTGCGAGGGGAAAAAATCTCCCTTGTCCTAAGCCACCCAGTTTGTGGTACTTTGTCAAGGCCACCCCAGGGAATGAATACACCAGCTGAATTCATCCCCCTGCCCGCCCTGTCTACCAGATCCGTCTGCGAGGTCAGCAAAGGCCAAGAAACAAAGCCACAATGCTCCTTTTCAAGTCAGCCTTATCAACAAAAAAAGAAAGCTCCATTTGGAATTACTTTTTTTTTTTCAGTGAACCTATTTTGGTTCCTAGTAATCATTTTTAAGAGCTCTTAACACAAAGCCAGAGATTTCTATCTCCTTCTCCTCTGAAATCTCCCCTCCTCCATCCCTGCCTTGTGTTTCCTACCAAAGTATCTGATTAAGGGCTCATTTGTATCTTTTTCTCTGAATGTTTACAATTTTGTTCTCGGTCCATAAGGGGTGGCCAGTACATGCCAGTGAGAAGCCCTATTTCCCATCCTCACATCCATGAACTCCCTGGGGCCACCATACTCTCATCCCCTCCTCCCTGCACACCCATCCTATAGATACACAGAAGAGAAGCCACCTTCCTCCTGCAGGCGGTGACTGTCAGTGGCTGGCCCACCTCCCTGCTTATACAGAATAAGCCCCAAGCTGATGAGGACAAGCCCACGACTGCTACCCACAGGGACCATGTGCCACCCACAGGGACTGTGAAGACAAGCTGAGAAGTGTCTTTTTGGTTTTTTTTAATTTGAGCAGGAGTGTGTGAAAGCAGGGAAGAGGGGCAGAGGGGGGGAGAGAGAGAGAATCTCAAGCAGGCTTCATGCTCAGTGCAGAGCCCAACTCGGAGCTCGATCCCATACCTTGGAATCAGGACCTGTGCCAAAATCAAGAGTTGGCCACTCAACCCACTGAGCCAGCCAGGTGCCCCTGAGAAGGAAGATTTATCCAGAGACACCTCCAGGCCAGGGGCCGTGCCCAGCTCTGCTCTCCTATAGCCTCAGCCTCGCCCAGGTGCGTGTACCTCTCTGTGCCAGGCTCCCCAACAGCAACTATCCGTGTCTGTCGGCACCATTCCTTTGAACCGGGTCTACACTGCCACATCAGCAGGTCACTCGTGAGCCACCAGGATTCCTACATGCACATGAAATCCTAGCACTGTCTTCATGTTAAAAGGTCATCCACTCAACAAACTGCACATCATTCACAGCGCTCAGATCATCGTGCAGAGAACTAGAGACACGCAGATGAATGAAAGCCTTCTAGGCTTTGCCTGCTGGGTCTATAACCCTGGCCAGTGAATTCATGGTCTGGGCTATGACCTGAAGGCACTGACCTAGCCCCCCCCCCCCACATCCCCTCCCCCTTCCCCCAACACTCCGGGAAGCAGCCTGGTGCGGAGGAAAGAGTAAGGGTCCAGGACTCGAGACACCCAGGCCCCCACTGTTAGCACCTCCCAAGGTCACCTTGGGCAGGCCATCTGGCTTCTCTGGTCTCAGTTCCCCCATCTGTGACTTAAAAGCCTAAATTGGAAAAAACTGAAGGCTGGTATGTATGGAGGCAGACCTCGGGCCACACATGGGGGCTGTTTTAGAACTGGACAGACAGCCACCTGCTAGGGTGGGGACACCTAAAGGTGGGGACACAAACGAATGCATGCTGCCTTCCTTCAAAGAGAGGGCAGTATCAGAGATGCTCACTTTGAGGGGCTGGCCCAATTCTCTCCAAGCAACTGAGTCCCATAAAGTCCGGACACGCTCCTTCCCCCCGCCCGCAGCTCCAAGAAGAGTATCCGAGTGTTTGCTGGATCTGATCCCGCTTTCATGCATTAGGGCAGTGACCTTTAAAGAGAGAACTCGGAATCATTAAGACATGAATTTAAGCCAAACTCATGAGGGAAAGAAATTAGAAGAAACCAAAGGGGAAAATTTCTGACAAGCAGGCGCCAACAAGCTTTTGACCCGGGATGAAAGCGTCAGTATTAACAGAAGAATTATTCCTGAACACAATCTCCTTCGGGACAAGGACAGAGAGGGCAAAGAAAGAGTTTTTCCAATCGCCCCGCTATCCACAAGTGGATTTCCTTCCAAGGCTTTCAGCCTATCTATTGTACCGCGGGCCTCATGCATTTTTCACAAGTCTCTTAGAATTACCAAACAAACTGCTGGAAGGGTGAGCACCCTGTGCCGTTTTATCGCCACTCAGAAGAAGAAAGGCCCAAACGGTCTCCATGGCAAATGGTAAACACATGTTCCTTCAGTGCGCTGGCCGCCGCACACCTACAGAGGGAGCCTGGACATGAACTAGGGGGGCCTGGCTGGGAGCTGGCTGAAAAGCAGAGAGAGCAGACGCAGGTGGCCCTGGTCACAGGGCCAGAGAACACTGTTTGTTGAGGGGACGAAGGGGCAGAGGCCAGCCAGGTGCCCCCAAACCCAAGGCCCGTGGGACAATGATGCCAGGAGGGACAGCGAGTGCCATCTGCCAGGCTGGGGCAAGCCAACGCTTCCCCACGGAGAACGTGAGCCAGATGAGAGGCCCGGGGTGAACCTCAGAGATACCATTTCCTCTGCAATTCCATTTATGGACAGGAAATGAGCAGGGAGATGCAAGCGTTTGCTCTTATCTAACAGAAAACGCAGGCAGAAGGCCCAAGTTCAAATTCTGTGTCTACCACTCACCCGATGTCTATGAAAAAGAAACTGAAGTTAATCTCTGAGATTCTGTTTCCTGATGTGCAACATGCACGTTTTGAATAAAACCTAAGCCAGGGAGCTGTGGGCAGTAAGAGCCGGACGGGAAAGGAGCTACTAGACAGAAAAACAAACAGGATTCTCATGATCGGACAACGTGCAGACTCTCAGCAAGCAGACCTGACCCAAGGGCTCTGAGCTCATCCTGCCCTGCCCCCCCGCCCCCAGCAGACTTGAGGGGCAGGCCAGCCCTGCGCCTGGGGTCAGCCCTCCTGCCCCGTGGTAGCTAGCCCAGGCTCCAGGCTGTACCCCTCTGTGGACCGCTCCGATCCTGGCCGAGCCCAGTGCCAGCCGGCTCCTTACGGGGGAGTGAGAGAGGCACCCACACACAGTTCTGCCCCCTCAATTCTCAGAGGCCAAGGGCACTCTGGCCCACTCCCCCAAAACACTGCAGGCCCCTTTTAGAAAGTGGTGATTCATTTTGTAGAGATGCGTGCTAAAGTGATTTACAGATTAACTATGACGTGTGGAATCTGCTTCAAAGTAACCAGGCCCAGGGGATGGTGAGGTGAGGCAGAGGTGACACAGAGTGGCCGTGAGCCGCTGGCTCACGAGGCAGGGTGCTGGGACCCAGCAGCGGGTTGCAGGAGTCCGTCAAGTATTTTTAAATTCTCTGTAATCACAGAAAATTGGGGGGGCGCGGGGGCTAAGTAACCAGGTCCACCTTTTCTTCAATCTCACATACACCTTGTGCCAGAGACAGATTCAAACACCAACACTATCTTTCCAGAAGGAGCAAGACGCAGTGAGCCAGATGGGAAACCCAGGGAGAGATTAATTATGGAAAAGATGATAATAAATAAAAGTCGTCATCATCCTAACTTTTAAATAATAGCAGCCACTGTGCACCCAGGACCAGCTGTACACACGTTGCTGGGAAAATGCAGGTTTCAAGCAACATGTCCTTTAATGTAAAAATCCTACGAGGTGGGACCCCTGGGTGGCTCCGTCGGTTGAGCGTCGGGATCTTGATTTCGGCTCAGGTCATGATCTCATGGTTGTGGGATTGAGCCCCGCATCTGGCTCCCCACTGGCTATGAATCCTGGATTCTCTCCCTCCCTCTCCCTCTGTTCCTCCCCAGCTTGTAAGTGTGTGCTCTATCTCTCAAAAAAAAAAAAAAAAATCCCGTGAGGTGAGAGCTGAACTATAAAACTCTCAGAAGGTAACACTGGTGTGCATCTTCCTAACCTTGAATCAGACAACGGTTTAGGTAGGGTACTAAAAGTACAGGCAGGGGCACATGGGTGGCTCAGTTCATTAAGCATCCAACATCAGCTCATGTCACGTTCTTAGGATTTGTGAGTTCGAGCCCCATGTCAGGCTCTGTGCTGACAGCTCAGAGCCTGGAGCCTCCTTCAGATTCTGTGTCTCCCTCTCTCTCCCAAAAATAAACATTTTTTAAAAATCTAAAAGTACAACCAAGAAAAGAAAAAATAAACGGATCGTCATCGACATTTGGAGCGTCTGTGAGTCAAGGACACCACCCACCTGACACCAGCACACAGGCCTCACCTCATCACCTGGATCTGTGACCCAGCCTCTGAAAGGCCGTCCACTGGACTGTGTGCGTCTGAGAGCCCAGCCGGGCATTTCCTAACCTCTCACCTCCATGGCAGGAGTGGGAGATTTGAGCTCAGTGGACTGTTCTAGAACTCTCCCCCACAGAGGTGGGGGAGCTGGGAGGGAGGGAAGGAGGGACACCACACAGAGCTCTGGGAGCCCCCTCTCCTCTCTAGGCCTCTTCCTCCTCTGTAAGGTGAAGGCCAATCCTGTGAAGAGGTTCCATGCATGGGAGCGGGGGGTGGGGATGGAGGGGGGACCGCCGGACCTGGGGTAGAATCCTGCCTTCCCTACTTGTGACTCTGGGGCCTCCGTAAGTCTCAGTCCTCATCTGTGAAATGGAGGCAGTCAGAGCCCTTACCTCATGGGATGATATTTTAGGACAGGTTTACTGAGCTGTTCCACAGACCACGCAGCTCAC
Organism: Helogale parvula; assembly: GCA_004023845.1. Taxonomy (NCBI): domain Eukaryota; kingdom Metazoa; phylum Chordata; class Mammalia; order Carnivora; family Herpestidae; genus Helogale; species Helogale parvula. The sequence continues at coordinate 160,521 of PJEM01000605.1, forward strand.
CCACTTAAAGCTCACAATTCAATGGCTTTCAGTATGTGACAGAGCTGTGCAACCATCAGCACAGTTGGAGGACATTTTCATCACTTCAAAAAAAAAGAATCCCATACCTTTTAGCGATCAGCTTCAATTTGCCCATTCCCTCCAGCCCCTGGAAACCACATTTTGCCTCTAGAGACTTGTCTATTCTGGACGTTTCTTATAAATGGAACCAAACGGGGTCTTTTGTGACTGGCTTTGTTCACACAGCATCACGTTTTTAGGGCTCATTCACGCTGCAGCACGTGTCACTGCTCTGCCGCGTTCTACGGCTGAGTGATATTCGCTGTGTGGATCCACTGCCTTTCTTGATCTGTTCATCAGGTCATGGCCACCTGGTTTATTTGCCCCTTATGGCTTCTATGAATTAAGCTCCTGTGAACACCTGTACACAGGTGTTTGCATAAATGGGTGTTTGGACATTTTCATGTCTCTTGGATTATATCCCTAACATTCGTGGGTAAGAATGCAAAAGATCACAAAACTCAGTCCCTCAAGCATGGATGTTTGAGGCAGTAATGGTATCAATCCACCAAGGCACATGGAGACCCTGGGGGGCTCAGTCAGGTAAGCATCCAACTCTTGATTTTAGCTCAAGTCATGATCTCACAGTTCGTGAGTTCAAGCCTGTGCTGATGGCATGGAGCCTCCTTGGGATTCTCGCTCTCCTCTCTCTCAAAATAGATACATAGATATGTAGATACATAGATATGTAGATAGACACGCAGACACATAGATAGATAGAAACATAGCTAGCTAGATAGATATTTTTTAAAAATCCACTATTGTATATAAATAAACCATTTTTCTGGTTTCCAAAAGCTGCAATCACACAAAATGTTAGATCTGACTCACAAAGAAATCTCTGTGGTCTATAAACACCTGTATTTTTGTTCCCATTTTAAAGATGAAAACACTGGGTCTCTGAGAGGCAAAGTGACTGGCTCAAGGCCATGCAATCAGCTGGGCCTTTGCCAGGATTCAAAACCACAGTATAGCGTCAAACCCTACACAGTGCACCCTGTCACCTCCCCAAACACAAGTTCTGTGGCCGAAGTGCTTTTCATTCCCAGAGAGTCTACGGACCCATTTCGAATCTAAGTGCTGGGGAACCCGTGCCCAGCTCAGTCAACAGGTCTAGAACCGGAAAAGTGAGGGCCGAGGCCTGACACCAAGAACGAAGAACCTTGGAACCGCCCAGCCCTTCGGGGGACCGAGCAGTCCGGGTCTCCAGGAGCGCGGCTGTTTGAACGGTGGCCTCCTGAGTGGTCCTATCCAAGCACTTGCAGAGGAGACCTTAAGCAAGCACTGTGGGGACAGCGGGCCTCACCTGCTCTCCGGGACTCTCGGCCTCCAGCGAGCTGGGACAGGAAGCGGCATGGTGAATGCTAAGGAGGCATCACATGCAGGGCCGGACAAGCTAAGTGCCAGATACCCTTGCCAAGTGTCCTGCGTGTTAACCTGAAGGCTGTAGGGAGAGGCAGACGTACTTTCTAGGAGGAGAATTTTAGGACTGAAGTAAGTTTCAAAAAAACCCTGCTGGCCAGGGATGGTGTGGGAAGACCGAACTGGACGCCATTCATGGAACAGGGAGTTGAGGGCATCCAACATGCTGGAGAAAGTTCACCGTCTAGTTTGGTAACCAGCCTCCTTCCTCCCAGAGTCCTTGTCCCCCTCCCCCAGGAGGACAGAAGTCCTCATTGAGAGCGGAAAGAGAAAGAAGGGCCAGGACGGGTCCGGCACAGGCAGGGGAGGAGTGGGGAGCCCACGAGTGGCTCCAGGGAGCAGCCCTGCTCTACGGTTTGATCTGGTGGTGGATCCAAAGTGGATCTGTCTGGTTTGAGGGAATCCATCGAGCTGTTCGCTTACACCTACGGTTTTCTATGTGCGTATTATACTTCACCTTATAAAAAGGGGGGGAGGGTAGAGAAAGAATGAAAGCACTGACCTCAGCAGGGAAGCAAGCACCTGCTCCCTGATCTCAGTGTGGCCTGCCTTGCGCTCACCCTCTCTGGGACTCCAGCCTTCTGTGCGGAGTAGATCAAGGATGGAAAAGGGGCATGATTCCAGCACACCCTGCCGGGGCCACGGCAGCCATCACTGCGGATCGCCACAGGTCACCACGGCAGCAATCAGCTGGGGATCACAGCAAGTGGGATTCAGAATCCTGACCATCACCTGGGTCCAGAAGTTGGGTAAGCAGGGCGTACAGGACGAACCCCACGAGCCACGCGCAGAACAAGTTCTCCGGGCAGGTTCCGTGAGTCAGGGTGGGCGTGTTTCAGTTAGCACTCCGTCACCAAAGAATGCTGGGGAAGACCTGACACAACTTCCCTGTGGCTGTTGGAAATGACTCACAGGGGCCTTTACGGGAAAGAGGTAACCCTGGGCTGACTCAGCATAATCGCACTCCTGGCTTCCTGAGAACGCATCCCACACCCAGATCTCCCAGGTGATGGCCGCAAAGGCTGCCCCCTGAACTGGCTCCTTCCACCCCAAGTGCTGGATGAAAGCCAGGAAGATTCCAGTTCCTAAAGTCTTAACACCATAATGGAGGTCCCGGCAAGACGTCAGAATGAGTTATTATTCCTAATTACAGGAACGATGGTGAGGAGAGCACTGAACTTTTCCTGGATGCTCCCCGAGTACTGAATGGTGTTCCACACGCTTTCAGGACCTGACACATTTATTCCTACGCAGTAGGTCCTAGGAGCAGCCCCGTGTGACAGACAGAAACTAAGACTCCGAGAGCTCCTCGGCACCTGGCTTGGGCTCTCCAAGTGAGGAAGCAGCCACAATGGTATCTGCACCCAGGCCATCTGGTTCCAGAGCCCTCTAGTTGGCAAAACCAGGCACAGGGAGGCCTGGCCAAAGGGAAAGCATCTCAATTTTAGCTACGGCCAGAATTTCTCATGTGTGTTCTTGTAAAATTTATGTTAAAAAAAAAAAAAAAGAAAAAAGAAAAAAAAAGAACAGGACGTCTTTCTCATGTGCTGTCAACCCAAGCCTAGGCCACGAGCCTGGTGGGACAGTCTGGGAGCTCGGGCACGCTGCATCTGGTGCCCAAGAAAAAATGGCAACAGAGTTTGCAAGTTCCTTTGCAGGGCACACAATGAGGCGCCAGAGATGAGCCCACGACCGCACCTGCTCCTCCTAGCACCCCAGGGTGTACCCTGGCTCACTCTGCTCCCCAAAGGGGCCACCACGCCAGGCCACAGTCTCTGTTTCTACTCCCGAGCCTGGATCAAGACAAACTAACCACCACCACAAGACAGCCACCTCTCAGGAGAGTAAAGAAATGACACAACAGAAGCTAGAGTCCACTGCAGCCTCTGGGAAGAGGATCCGCGTGGCGCCGAGGGCTGGACACGTGTGGCTCAGGACGCACAGGACACCTGCAGCGAAGGAGTGGGGCTCCTAGAGGGAGGACGAACAGGTACAACGGTGTCGTGAGCAAACACCGTCGAAGGCATGGTGTGCTTCTGCAGAAAGTGAACCCCGTTCCGGGGGGGCTAGCTCCACGGGAGGGTGAGGTCGTGAGCCATGCTGGGCAAAGCTTTTTGGGGAGGACAGCTAGCAAATCCTCTGGGCAGACTACTGAGGCCATGACATCGACCACTGGCCACGGACGTGAAATCACCTGAAGCCAGGGCCAAATGCCCCCCAGGCTGTGCTTTCCTAGCAGCACCCAGCACATGCATCTGTTCATTACACCTTACAGAAAACCACACACCACGGACGGTCCTGAGGAATCTGCACTAGACCCAGGTGCCTGGATGCAACAGACAGTGCCAGGCAGCCAACCAATGGCCCTGGCCAAACCAAGGCACCCACGGCTGTTCAAGAATCACAAGCCAGGGGTCTGAAGAGTGGCACAGGGCTAGGGCTGGAGATTCATGCAGCTGAACCTTGGGAGTAGGCTCCCAGAGCCCAGGAGAAGGTGGCGGCAGCATCCAGTACGTACCGTGGACAGGACTGCCAGGCCCAGCCACACAGGATGCATTTGCAGCCTACCACTGAGCTGCTCAGTACACAACCTACGTAACAGTCCCTGTCAGCTGAGGCTTTTTTACCTTCCAGTCACTGGCTGACCATCTCTTTCAGCCCAGCTGCACCTGGGTGATTTCAATTCCAGCACGAGAACCCCAAGACACTGTGAAAGTTAAGGCAAAGGCAGAGTCAAGAAATCTGGCTTCAAGCCCTAAAACTGCCATTAACTTTATGCATACTTCTGAAAGCCACCTAAAGTCACTTGTGCCTCAGCGTTCTCGTCTACAAAACAAGTAGGTTGCAATGATGAATTTATATCCTTTCGTACTTTCCAGCCCTAGGATTCTTCAATACTTTGAAGTGATAAATGAACAAAAAAAGCTCTTGGGGCCCCGGAGCCCTGGAGCTCAGGGCCTGCTGCCCTCAAGCATGTGCACAGTGTAGTGACTACACAGAACTGGATTCGTCAGGACAGTGACACAGGTCCCCACAACAGCAGAGGGAAAGACAGGAACACGAACGACAGAGAGCCAATGGCTCTGTGTCAGGGACAGACATCAGTCCACTAGCCTGAGCAAGACCACACGTACCCGGGCTGCCCTTCCGTGCGGCGACTAAGAGAACTCTCCATTCCGCACCGACTCCGCCCTGGCATGTAGAGGGCACCTCCTCACCTGCTGCGTCTCTCACTTTTCTAAGATGGCTCCTTGGGGAGAGCTAGCCTTCCATGCCCTCAGACACCTTGGTCTTAATGAGTCCTCATCTGTATTCTGGGGAGCTCGCTGGTGTCTGAGAACTCAGCCTGACGCCTCCCAGAGAACACAAGGCCAGGAAGAGAGAGAGCTGCTGAGAAGTGCGTGTGTGTGCGTGCATCTGCACACACACAATCAGGGGGGGGGGGGGGGCACCTCCGCAGCTACAGAGTGGCTGCATCCCGCCCGCCCTCATCAGGGGCTCCTGAGTGCGGAGGGAGACATGAACAGGGGACTGGTGAGGACAGAGTAGGGGAGCACTGCCACATGGGAGGGTGCAGGGATGCAGCTCAGGGCACTAATCTAGCCGTGCAGGAGGGGGGTGGAGGGAACAGACCGGGTTTCCAGAGGCCAGTGCTGCTGACCCATGAAGGGTCACAGGCATGGGCCACGGGAGAAAAGGCATTCCAGGCAGAGGGGGCAGCAAAAGCAAAGGCACAGAGTGAGGGAGGCCGGCACGGCTGGGTGGATGTAGGTCTCAAAGGGGAGGTTACATAAGGCACCAAGCAGGACAGACAGCTGGAGACACACCAGCCAGGGAGCCTGGACGTGATCCTAAAGCAACAAGGTCTGGAGCCGGGGAGGGGCGGGGCCGGCTTTGAGTTCTGCAGTGACCAGTCTATCGGCATGTGTGGCCCAGGGGCCCAACTCAGAAGGGACAGGCCTGAGCATTGTGTCTGACACAGAGCCGGCATTAGGGGCATGTGGGCCAGGGCCGGCCATGCGGGAAGGACTAAGACACTGCCTGACCTCTGGCATGATTTGGCAGAGCTGGTGAAAAGGAAGATGATGCCCTCTGCCCCTCAGCGTACTTGAACTTGCTCTCAAGGCCCGTTATTTACTCCCACGAGCCCCGGCTGGGGTGGTCAGGCCCTCACTGCATGGGGAGTTACTAAGAGAAAGGTGAGGTGTGAACACAAGAGCAGCAGGCAGAGGCGAGGTGGCCTAAGGTCAAGGTCCAGACAGCCTGCATGAGCCTGGCACAGATGCTGCCCTTGCCAGGGCCCTGAGCGCCAGCAGCAACTACAATGGGATGGGGGTACTGCTAGGGTCTGGCACCCCCGATACCCCAGACCTCTGTGCCCAATGAAACAGATGAGAAGCATTTCCACAAGTAGGGGGACACGGACCAGCTCTAGGTCTGCGGGGGTGTAAACTGGTACCACCTTATGGGAGAACACGGGGCACCAGCCGAAATTAAGAACACACCAACTCAGTGTTTCTATTTCTGGGTATTTATCCCCCAGGATTCCCCACGTGTGCATGCAGATTCGTGTACAAGGTTATTTCATCACTAAGGCTTGTTTCTGAAACACCAGTAGGGAACTGGTTAAGACGATTTAACGCAACACCATGTCGCCATCAGACAGAACGAGGCGGCCCAAAGGGCTGATGTGAAATCATTTCCAAGATCTGGAGGCAGAACGATGGCTTTGTGTGGGGAAGGGAAGACCATCTTTGTTCAGACACACAGGAGCCCCTGAAAAGGCTCAGGGCCACCGGGAATGGACCGTGGGTGTGCCCCAGATGGGAAGTGGCTGGCTAGGCGGCAGAGGCGGGAGGAGACCATCGGGACACTGAGAGCCACGCCTAAGGAATGTCCCAGAATCGTAGTCCACGAGATGACTGGGAAGAGTCACTGGCCCAGGCTGGGCACGAGGTGGGGGACACACTGGGGCACTCGGGAGGGCAGGAGGGCACCAGTAATGACCACCCCCGCACCCGTCCCTGTAACAGACAGGTCGGTCACAGAACAAGGGGTTCAGGAGGGACAAGGAGAGGTCAGAGCAGCCAGGACCCTGTCCCCGCAGTGAACTGTACAGACTCGTTGCGTCGATGGGCGATCAGACCCTTTCCAGATGAAGGGAGGAGATGTGCTGAGAGGGGGGCTGTGTGGAGCAGGGCTGGACCTAAGCACCCCAAGGCCACGGGTTCTCCTGGGCACATGGCTCTGCACGCCAGCCTCAGTGTCTAGGCCTCTGGGTCACGTGCTCCCAAAGCCAAATGTCCCCTGCGACTGTCTGTCCACCTGGGTCATCTTCCCAGACACTCTAATGTCATGTGCTTCGCTCAGTCACCCAGAGAGCAGGTGAGCACGACAGCGTGGTCCCCATGGGTGAGAGACGGTTGTTCCCAGAGCTGACAGAAAAGCCTGTGAAGAAATTAGCTCCCGCCAAAACGGCACCCCAACCGCTGAGGAAAAAAGGGCTGGAAGTAAACAGAAGGCTCTGTTATCTGAGACGGCAAATGCCCTCTCCCCGCCTCTCCCAGGCCCCCACGGAGAACAATCCCTCCCTTTCTGTTCCCAGACTTCAGCACCAAACTTGTAAGTGTTCTCCATCTTCCATCAGCGGGAGGCTGGCACAGTGCCTGGCCAGGCTGTTCACCCTGACGAGTGTCACATGCCCAGTCCCAGCGCCTCCGGACCTGGAAAGGGCCCTGCGGTGGTCGGACGGCACGCCTCCCAGGCTGACGCTAAGCCAGGACAGACCAGCATGTCCATTAAGGGATCGCTGTGGGGCCCCGAGGGGGGGTCCCAGCACTCACATGGCTCAAGGGTCAGAGCTGGCAGCTGAGCGAGGACCAGAAGGGGCTGCCCTGTCCCAGGTCATACAGCAGCCGCCGCACTCCTTAAGCACCCATCTTAACCCCTGCACGCCCCTTCCACACGCAGGCCCACACGCACACCCCTCCACGGGGGCATCGCCACATACCACACCCTTCCCCATGCGAGCTCGGGCAAGGCTGTGGAGCCACCCCTGCCCTCGGGCCACTTCCCAGGGTCCAGACCAAAGGCCTGCTGGTCCTGCCCCACACGCCCAGCCTCACCCAGCCCTCCAGCCAGAGCGGAACTCTCCATTCCCAGAACAAGCCAAGGCCTCCCTGATGCTGCAGGCTCCCCGAGCCTTGCTGGGGGCGCAAGTGTCACTCACAGAACTCGGGGTGCCCATGCTGCTGTCGGTGGGGGGAAGGGAGTCATGTGAAACCAGGGCAGGGTTTGCAGTGCACTGCTGAACTCTGGGAAAGCCAGGGGCCCCTCACCTCTGTGCTCAGCCGCCCCAGCAGCACAGGGCAGGTCCATACCACACACACACCACACCCGGTGTCAAGGACCCGGGGGCCGCAGACAACTGTCTGACTTCCCAGTGTCCTTTTCGGTCCTGCTCTAACCAGTGGCCACTGGGCACGCTCACTTTGTACACTCCCCGCTGGGCAAGGTACTCTGGCCACACCAGCGGACTCAGGGTCCTCTGTGCCTGCCCTGCCAAAGGGCCTGGCAGACGCGCCCACCCTGGCCTGCTGCACGGTCACCCCTCAATCAAAAGGCCTTAAATTTTGGGGCGCCTGGGTGGCTCAGTCAGTTAAGCGTCTGACTTGGGCTCAGGTCATGATCCCACAGTTTGTGGGTTTGGGCCCCGCGTCGGGCTCTGTGCCGACAGCTCAGAGCCTGGAGCCTGCTTCAAATTCTGTGTCTCCCTCTCTCTCTGCCCCTCCCTTGTTTGCACTCTGTCTCTCTCTGTCTCAAAAATAAACAAACATTTAAAAAAAAATTTTTTTTAAAGGCCTTAAATTTCAACCTCAACCCCAGTGTCGAGTCCTCAGAGAGGCTGCAGGTTGAAGTGACAAGAACTTCCCTGTTATCGCAAGTCTTGATTTTTCTGCTTCCTAGAACTTCCCATAACTGGAGATGGTGTTACTTTTTCCTCTGCTCCTATTTTGTTTGCGCTCCCTGTCCCCACCGGCCCCCACAACATAGATAAAACTCTGTGGGGCGGGGGCCGAGTCCACCTCATCTGTCTTATTCATCAGTGTACCCGAGACTTTTCTTTGAGGATTTCTGGCACACAGTAAGCACTCAATCAAGACCTGTCGAATGGGGGTGCCTGGGTGGCTCAGTCAGTTAAGCTGACTTCGGCTTAGGTCATGATCTCGTGGTTTGTGGGTTCAAGCCCTGTGTCGGGCTCTGTGTTGACAGCTCAGAGCCTGGAGCCTCCTTCGGATTCTGTGTCTCCCTCTCTCTCTCTGACTCTCCCTTGCTCATGCTCTGTTTCTCTCTCTCTCAAAAATAAATAAAACATTAAAAAAAAAAAAGACTTGTGAATGAATGACCTAACAGATCTTTGATAACTGATCTTAGAAATCAAGGAACAGGCTGCAAGGCGTAGGCCGGGTCAGGGGATGGAAGTGAGGGGAGGGGGCGGTGGGAGCCCTGAGACAGTGGGCATGGACCCCCCAGCATGGGCTGTGCAGGGAGGGACTCCGAGAAGGTCCTCATGCCTTGGAGGACCAAGGCCAGCAGAGGCCAGAGTGCCTGGTGAGAGGCTTGTGATGTAGCGAAGGTGAAGGAAACCACAAATGCTTAATCGTGAGCATACAGCCTTCCCGGGGAGCGCAGACGCCAAGTCAGGAAGTCACGGCCCCAGAACAGGTCGAGAGGAGAATGGGAGACGGTGAGCTTCCTGCTACAGATGTGACTGAAGGAAAAAACCCACGAGACTTCAGACCTCTTGGCCTGAGATCCCAAGCCCCAAACCCAGATAACGGTGTCCAGTGAGGCCTCAGTATCCACACTTTTTTAAACAGAAGGGCTTCACTTACCCCCTGGAGGTCTCAGAGCTGCTGAGCTCCGAGAAAGGCAGGGGTCTCCGCCGGGGGCGAGTCTGTCCCCACGGGACAGGCAGCGATGTCTGGAGATAGTTCTGACTGTCACAGTTGAGGGTGTTGCTACTGGTGTTCAGTGGGTGGGGGCCAGAGGTGCTGGCGGAAGCCCCAGGAGGCACAGGACGCCCCGCAGTACAGAACCATGCCACCCAACAAGTGAACAGCGCCCAGGGTAAGGAACCTGGAAACAACGTGCATGAAGTTCCTTCCTCAACCCTGGGAAAATTCATCATTAATAAATGCTAGTATCTCTGAAACGCAATGTACTGTACACACACACACACACACACACACAGACCACACGCAGCCTGTGCGCTGGGTCAGAGCTCAGGCTTCCCGGCCTGCGGGCCCCTCCCTCGATCCCGCCCGGCGCTGTACAAAGTCCTGCTCTGCTGGGGGGCTGGTAAGAGGGTCATAAAGTCGTGGGTCTGCCTGGGGGGCCGGTCTTCCTCTCTACGCAGGAAAGGCCCTGCACACAGCTAATGGCACTAAATGGCATGAACCTCCCCTGGGGAGAGAGAATGATTCACCGCCAGCGCCTGATTCGGGTGCACAATGGGCGGATTGTGTGGCCCTCTCTACCACAGCAGGGATGGGGGAGGGTGGCCTTGTAACCCAGGGCAGGAGTCATGAAGAGTCTGACCTCATGGCCACCTCAGGACAGGATCTGTCCTCTGACACTAGGGTCACCAAGTATGCCCAGTTCTGCCTCCCTTGGCATCTGCTGGCTAGCGTTTCTCACCAGGCACCAGCTGGGTCAGGGGCAATCCCGGATCTTCCCTCGGATGGCCCTGAATCACTGGCCCTCACACCCTCCGGGGGTCCATCAGCTGTCCGCCAAAGCGGTTCTGAGGCAGATCTCAAAGAGCACAAGCTATGATCCTGGCTCTGTCACATTTGGACTAAGCGACCCCAGGCCAGAGCCCTAACTTCCTCGGGCGGTTTCCTTCCCTGAAAAATGGGGAAGCAATTCCACTTTCCCAGGCACTGACAGAAGCACAAAGTGAGATAAGAGAGGGGAGTGCCTCGAGCACAGAAGGCCAGTGGGACCCGCTTGAGAAGCGGTGGCCTCTCACAGGGCTCATGGTGACCGCCTGAATCCTTCCCCGGCACCCAGGGTTTTGACTCTGACAACACCGGCCAGGAGGCCCACAGGCCATTAAGCTCTGCCTCCAAACGGACAGAAGCTGACTTCATTTATGTTAGGTTTACATATCATCTCCCTCATCAGGTGAGAAGGCCTCGAGAACAGCAAAATCTGGGCTCTTCTGCTTCTACACCATCCCTCCAGCTCGCAGCACAGAGCCCGTGCTGGCGGCCGCCCAGCAAACATCCGAGGTTCAAAGGGTTTGATCCAACACAGCGGTGAGATCATTTCTGAGCCCTAGGGGTTGGGGGCAGAGCGGAGCTCTGGTCTTGCAGGTGTCCACCGCTGCTCACAATGTCCCCATCCGACGGTGTCATCCTAGCACGTTCCTGGGACAGCAGGTGGGGCGACCAGTGAGGGGCAGAGCCGGACACAGTACCTATGTCCCCTGACCGCCACCCAGCCCTGCCTTTAAAGTCAGTGCACGCTTCACAGAGGACACCTTCAATCTGGGGACATTCCCATAATCGCTGCCTCGCTGACTATAATCAGGACAGAGAAGGGCGAGGTCGGCCGTGAGGAGGATGCTATATGGCGGTAGTGGCAGTCATGGTAGTTAACAGCAGTAACGAGAATGACGACAGGCCGGCACGATGGGAGGGTCACTGGGCGCTACACGCTAGCACACCCCAGGCACTAACGGCAAGGAGGGGCGGGGACACGTGCACACAGCACGAGCTCGGAGCAGGCACCGTTCTAGGGGCCTGTGCCTGTCGGCTGTTCAGTCCAAGATGACAGTCAACTGTCATCTTGAATTCTCGGAAGGAAAGAGCACGGCGGGGCTGCTGTGTCACCGCCTCAATACCCAGCTCCCTGGCCCGCAAGCAGATCATACGTGCCCGACTCCCTGTGGTCCGTCTTGGCCACGAGAATCAGTGAGGCCACTGGAACGTAAGAGTCCACGGCACGTGGTGCTTTGGGGCAGAAAGTATGAGCCGGGGCGCGCTCCGTGGACTTCTCTTCCTTCTGCCATGAGGACGGGTCTGCTGCCGCTCTGTCACCCCAGCTCTCAGCCGTGTGGAGCTCAGCCTGCCCTCTGACGACGCGGGCCACGGGGGAGAAAGAAGCCTGGGCTGAGTTAGAGGGCTCGTCTATTACAGTAGCACACGGCCGAGCCTGTCTGGACAGACTGTGGCAGGAAGGGCCTTGGAAGCCATCCCCCTCCATGTCTGGGGGCACCGGACTCCGCAGCTAGACTGGAAGGCAGCGGGCCCAGTAGAGGCCCTGCCCAGCCTCCAGACCACCAAGCCCAGGTGGCCCGTGCTCTGAGTCCTTGCCACAGTCACACACTCGGTCCTCCTGCAGCCCCAGGAGGCAGGGACTAGGACTGCCCCACTTCACAGGTAAGGGGACTGAAGCACAGGGGCTTTAAAGACATTCCCAAGGCCAACCAGCAGGAAGTGGTGGGGGGAGCTTTGAAGCCAGACAGAGGGCTCCGATTTCAGTGTTCCGAACCATTCTGCTCTGGGGGGGTCAATACAGGCCAGAGGAGGAAAAAGGCAAATCTGTGGTCTCAGACATCTACTCGGCAAGTGTAAGGAGGGCTGTGGGGAGGACTACAAATGACCAATGAGCACACGGAAAGATGCCTGACGCCATCAGCCATCATCAGGGAACTTGACCTCAAAACCACAAGATACCACTTCACCCCCGCTGGGATAGCTGAAACCAGAGGTGGGTAAGCGCTGGTGAGGATGCGGAGGAGGCGAAGCCCCTCTGCACCGCCGGTGGGAACGTACAACAGTCTGGCGGCCCTGGAGCCGAGTAAACAGTTGCCACATGGCCCAGCAGTCCCCCTCCTGGGTGTGTGTGACCAGAAGGAACGAGAACATAGAAGTTCATGGCAGTGGTGTTCTTAGCAGCCAGAAGATGGAAACCCGGCACCCAACGTCTGGATACACAATGGGGTGCATCCACGTGGAAAGTTACTCAGCCATCAAGGGAGGGAGCGTCGCTTCGCACTACAACAGGGATGAACCTGGAAAACGTTACGCTAAACGAAAGAAGGAAGTCCCAAGCGGTCACGTGTTCCAGGATTCCGTTCCTATGAACGTCCAGAAGAGGGAAATCTACAGAGACAGAAAATGGTGGCTACTTAGGGCCGGGAGGGGAGGTGATAGTTAAAGGTTTGGGGCTACTTTTCGGGGTGACGAAAATGTCCTGAAATCGACTGCACAGATCTATAAATACACTAAAACCCATCGACTGCACACTTCAAAGGAGTGAATGGAATGGCATGTGAGGGACGTCCTCTCTACTCAGAGCTCATCTTGCCTTGTCCGTGTCCCCCTGGTAAGTGGGCCCTCGCTCGTTCCAGTGAAATCTGAAATCTCGCCCTAACCCCTGGCCTGCAGGATGAAGTCCAAGCCTTTCAGGAAAAAGCCTCCTGCTCCCAGTCTGTTGGTCCTGCAGTTCCCCACACCCCGAGGCATCCCTACTCGCCCCCAACAGGCAGCTCGACCTGCCTCATGCGCCCTCCCTGTGCCCTGCTCCAGCGTTTGCTGCCCTCTCTGACCCACCAGGACGCCCTGCACAACGCCAGCACCGGCAACGCCCTTTCGCTTCACAAACATGTGGGCGCAATTCCTATGCAGCAGGCAGCATGGGAGGCAAGGAGGACACCCGGTGAGTGCAGAGCAGATGCAATCCCTGCCCCTGTGCAGCTCACAATGACCCCCAGAGGGAGAGGCAGATCGTAGGGATGGACGAAGCATGATGCACTTCCAAAGTGAGGGAAGAAGCACAAAACTATGGGGTCTCAGATGGCAGATGTGTCCTTAGGGAGACGATCAGGGAGGTATCCCTGAGGGAGGGGCACCTGAGCTGAGAGCTGGGAATGAAGAAGGAATTCTAAGCATGAGAATAGCTTGTGCAAAGGCCCTGAGGTAGGCAAGAGCTCAGGGCTCAAGGGACAGGCGCGACAAGATGAAGATGTGGAGGGAGCCAACGGCCAGGTCACGCAGGCCTCGTGGGCCTTGTGAAAGCTGAAGTCTTTGTTATGGCTACAAAGAGGAGGTACACGGTTTCATGCCAGGACACGATCATCACTCTGGCAGCTGTGCGGGCAGCTCCCGGGTTCCCCTTGGCCTCCGCTTGGGGCTCGGCCTCACGTGGAAGGTGCTCAGTGAACAGTGTGTCACACATAGAATAGCTCCGGTCTTCGGACACGGGGTCCTGGGACCGTCTGTGGGTCCCTTTGCAATCTCCCAGCTGACCAAGACAGGAGAAGAGGCGTCAGTTTAAACTCAAACCCCGTTCTTCCAGGCTCGTTCAAGGAAAGCCTCTGGAGAATCCTCCTAGAAAGCTCTGCGCGCCCCACAGAACACGATCACTGTAACCCTTCTGGGCAACTCTGGGGCTGGAAGGGGCAGCAGAAGGCCTACCCCCTGCCCCCGCCCCCGCCAGGCTGCCCCGGACGCCACAGTGAGAAGAAGGTTCTCCTTGCTTCCCTGAGGAAACAGCCCAAGGCCAAGATGCCCCTGAGCATGGGGACATGGCCCCTCCCACCACTGGAGCCCTGCTGGCCCACATGGGCAGGTCTGTGCACTGATCGGTGACTCTGGGGGCCGAGCCACGGCAGCACCAGGCTGCCGGCTCCACGTGAACCCTGGTGCAGAAAAACAACTGAATCATCCTGATAATTCTCCAAGCAAAGCTCTCTTGGGGCCAATGTTAAAAAAAAAAAAAAAAAGACTTGGGGAGTGGTTTCTATGGCAACCAGCTTTAGTGATCCGCAGTGAACCCCAGGCCCACGCCCTCCAACCTGTCCTCAAAGGCAGCCAGAAAAAAAGCATAACCTCTCAGTGTGGAGAATTCCTTTCTATCCCAGGCTGGGGGCCCTCACAGCAGCACCCTGGGAGCAGGATGCTTTAGGGCCGGTCAGGAACACCTCCGGGACTCCTCTTCCTCAACTCGCTTCTCCTGGGACCTGAGTATCGCGGCCGGAGAAGGTCCCCCAGGATAAGCCCCTTCTGGGGACCACCATCTTACTCTGGATTCTTATTCACAACAAACTGAGCAAAGGCCAGCTTTGCAAACCTAAGCCCTGGGCTCTGCTTCCCGACCACTGACCCCGTGGTCCTTCCCCACCCAAAGCCAACATCTCCTTGCTGAAGTCCAGCATATATTTTAAAACAAGAATCTGAAAACAAGGGACGTGACCAAGGTCAAGTGCCAGTTTATCTGGTCTGGCTCTGAATCCTACAGCAGAAGTGGGTTACCAGGTCAGCGCTTGGCAGTGACTTGGTGGCAGGAGGGAGGCCAGAGTATAGCCGAGCGGGCCTGGGTCCTGCTCTTCACCAGCCCCTGCCTCTCCCCTCTCTGGGGCCTCTGGAAAGCTTGGCCTGTCACCCTTTTCCCTAAAGGATTGTTCTCTTCACAAAGGAGGAAACGTCCTGGCCTTATCAGATATCCGGCTTCATGTTCAAGCACAGAGCGCAGTGAAAATTTACCCCAAAAATACCAAGGCTGGAAGGTTATACTGAGGTCGCCACAGTCATCTGAGGGCAGGCGAGTGTGTGTACCCTGGCTGGGGCAGGCTCCAGGGGACCCAGTCAAGACTTCCCTGGGAAATGCACCCGGTGGTTGAAACTCTGAAGCCACACGTCCCCACATCCCCCCAGACACGTTCTCTCCGTAACTTTCTCTTCTACCAAGAACACAACACAGGGGGCCCAGTTCTCCTCGCTGTTTAGCCATCCCTGCCCTGGGCTGTGGGCTGGGTGTGTGTTTATGGGAGGTGAGGGATGGGAGTCCCCCCGAGGGATGCTTCTTCCTTAACTCCCAGGGCACCGGGGGAGGCTGTGGGCTACAGCCCTTATCTAGGAGGACAGCAGGAACCAAAGTCACACCGGTGGCCGTACTCGAGTCCGAGCGGCAGGCACAGCTCCTTTATACACACGGACGCTTACTTCTCACGGCAACCTGTCCATCCTAAAGAGCAGGAACTAGCTTCCTCCCCATTTTACAGAAGAGGAGAGTAAGGCACTGTTCGGTCACATGATCAAAACAGCAGGGACCTTCTACTAAGCACCTGCTGGGGCCAGACCAGTACTCCCGCAAACATCGTACAAGGTTTTCCTGATCCATTTTACAGACACGAATACAGAGTCTCAGGGAGGTCACGGAGGAGCCCAAACGTGCCTTTCCCACAGCCTCCGGTCCTGTGGAAGTGGGAGGGACTTCGGGCGGTAGGCAAGGCAAAGGCCCTGGAGGGCATGACCTGGGGACAGCACCTGCCCCCGCCCACCCGACACCTGGTATGGGGGCCCCCAGCAGGGCCGCCGGCAGGCCACACCTGCTTCCGGGCTGTCTGCACATGGGAAGTGGCCCGAGCTAGCCAAGGAGGGGGTGAGGGCCACAGGGAGGCGACATGGGGGAAAGAAAAATCCTGTCGGCGGGAAGGCTACTGCACAGTTAGGAGGTTAAGGAGAGTCCCCTCTGTCCTGATAGAGAACGACAGGACGTCAAATCTCCAATTATCACACGCTGATGCGTGCTCGCCCAAGCGTCCCCTCCCGCCAGGGAGGTCCTCCATTCTGGCTGCATTTTCACTGATAATATGACTTTGTTTCTTGTGCCCCTTGAGCTGCTTTCCAGAGGAATGAATCATGGTCTTGTCTGCAACAGAGAAAACCCAGGGCAAGGCAGTGGGGGCAAAGGCAGCGCCTCCCGAGGTGGCGGGTGGGTCACCGCGGGGTCAAGGCTGTGGGAGGAAATGAGGCCGGGAGGAGGGACCGGCCAAGAGCATCCAGTCCACGCTCAGAGATGGGCATGCAGGGGTCAAAGCTGTCGGCACAGCAAGGGAGCTCCCCAACAAGGCCAGATTCGGGGAGCCAGTAAGCCTGTTTGTTTGGTTGTTTTTTAAGTTTATTTACTTATTTTGAGAGAGAGAGAGAGAAAGAGACAGGGAGTCCCAAACAGGCTCCGTGCTGTCAGTGCAGAGCCTGATGCGGGACTCAGTCTCACAAACTGTGAGATCACAACCTGATCCGAAGCCAAGAATCGGATGCTTAAATGACTGAGCCACCCAGGTGCCCCAAGGCTGTTCTACTTCAAAGGCCCCTAGGGGTCCATTTCCCTAAGACGTCCCACCCCTCATGCCAACTCAGAACCACTGACCGTGACTGTATGTGTGAGGGTGTGGAGGCCGCATCCAGACTCCGCAGTGCTCTGATCTACACAGGCAGAGAGCAGAGTGGGTGCCGACCATGCCCTGGCCGGACCCCGTTTCACACCCAAGGGGACCAAGGCCCTGGCAGGGTAGCACGTGACCCCAGACCCGTGTCCTGGCAGTAGGAGAGCCGTCACCATGGACTGTTCAGCAGGACGGCCGCTACGGCTGAAGGGATGCCCAGAC
>PJEM01000605.1:177565-212976 GCA_004023845.1 Helogale parvula
GCCCGCTGCCCCGGCTGTGGTCCCCGCCCTCCGCCCGGCCCTGCCGCGCTGGGGAAACGCGCTTGGGGAACACAGACGGGACAGAGAGCACCCCCCCAACGCTACAATCCCCGAACTCCCCCAGGGCAGGCCCTGCATCGGTGTTTGTGGCCCCGAGCCCCATGGACCCCGCACACGGAAGACACACGCACGGAACCAGGGCAGCCACCAGCTAAGCGAGCATAGCTGCAAAATCGCTGGATAGAGAGAACACGTCTGCTTGACGACCCGGCTTTTTCAGGTGGGGGGAAACGAGGGCTCTCGGGTCACACAGCCTGGTCTAAACTGAGATCTAAGGAGAGACTCTTCCCTCGAAACTACACAGTCTCAGCAAAGCTGTGATCTTCACGAACCAAAGGGGCGCTGCTTCCTCAGACCGGCGGCTTGCACGTCACATGGAAATCAGGGCTCATCACAGACACAGTGAGGGACCCCTGGAGGCACAGCTGGCCCCGCTCCACCGGAAGCTGTGTTTATTTTTTCAAGAACGCAGGGTTAGAAGATCACATCCCCAGGGAGCCACAGCTGCCCCTCTGACAGTCGGCGTCACCTGACCCCAGGCCAGGAGCACCTGCCAGCAGGCAGGGTGGCCGGACACCACGCTTCCTGAGCCGTCAGATGTCTGCCGCCCGGCACACGGCCACCACCACCTGCTCGGAGGCAGCGGCGCCAGCCCGGCACCTGGCTGACCCCCTGGACGGCCTCAGCAGAGGCCAGAGAGAGCCACAGCCCCACCCTAAACTCATCCCCACACAAGTGGGGCTCCCTCCAGGAGTCAAGGCTAACTGTTTCAAAGTCGCTAGTAAAAAAATCACAATGATGGCTACAGAAGTTCACTCTGGGTAGGCATCGTGATAAAAATACGTTCTCATGTTCCAGCCACGGGGATAAGAAGTGACCTGACAGATGAAGACAGTGGGGAATGCAGACTTTTGAAACCTCTCTAGGGTCTGCCAGTGAGAAAGTGGTGGCGCTCACGTGCACAGGCGAAGCTGGGAGTGTCGCTCAGTGTGCCGCCCCCATCATGGACCCACCCTGACCTCCGGAGGCTGTTCTCCGGCGCCACAACCGCCTGGCTGCCCTGTCCTCTGGCCGAGTGGCCAACTGGAGGCACAACTGGAAGGAAAGAGGAAAGTCTGGCCGGCTGTCCCACTGTCCTCACGTCCCCGCCGTACTGCCGACAGCGGCCACCACTGCCGTCAAGCAGACGACCCCTCCGCGGCCCCTGGGCCCCTGTACACCACCTTCCCTCCCCGTGTCCCCTCCGGCTTGGCGTGGTGACAGCTGGGCATTCCAGGGGCGCCTCCCCACATCCTGCTGGCTGCTTTGACCCAGGCCACACCTGTCATCCTCTCTTAGTTAAACTCTTATCTAATTAAGCCTTCAGAAATATCGGCTCGTTCCTTGCGGTATCCTTAACTTTTTGTTATTGTTATGGTTGTTGTTGTTTTTAGTATCTGCCAGAAAAGATGTTAAAGGATTTCCCCTATGAAAAAAACCCCAGGGCGCCTGGGTGGCTCAGTTGGTTAAGAGACTCTTGATTTTGGCTCAAGTCATGAGCCCACAGCTAGTGAGATTGAGCCCCGCACTGGATGTTCATCCCTATAAACAAACATTTTTTTTTAATCCCACGGACCTCAGGACAGTGCTGAAGAAGAGTCTTCCCGCTGCACGGTGACCAGCCTGTATACAGAACAGAAGAAAAGTCGGACTAGCAGGGAAGCCAGCCGTCCCTTCCAGGGCTCCCGGGGGGCGAAAGGGAACCAGCACTTGCTGTCCTCACAGCAAACCCCGGAGCTAGGGGTGACACGGTCACCACCACAGACCAGGACACCAAGAGCCCCAGGCACCCACCAAGTGACCAGGTGAGGCCCCGAGGTTGGGCAGTGCCCAGCTTGGGGCCTGGATGGAGGCCGAACAGCAGCCCCTGGGGGCTCAGCCTGCAGCCCAGCTGCATGGCGTCCTGGCCCTGTGCACGAGCCCATCAGCCCCCTGGGGCCTAGTCTCCCCTTGGACAAACACAGGAACTTGCGAGAACCCTTCTGGTTCTGTCTGTGAATTCGGTATTACTTTCCCATCCAACCCCACTTCCCAGCAAAACAAAACGAGAAGCAGAATTTGAAGGAAGGGACCAAAGCCAGCGTGAAGTGGTGACCTGGGCAAAGAACAGCAAATTCCCAAGAGATGCCGCAGACGCCAGCCCATGTTTGTTGTGACCCGTGGCTCCACCGTGACAGGGAGGCCAATACTTTCAGACTGTGGCAGCTGGACACAGAAGAGGACTGGGTCACACGGGAGACTCCATCCCACCAGTGTGCACTCCTCCAAAGAGAAGCGTCCAGGTCTCCCGTGCAGCATGAGGGGACACACGCGTGTCCCCCGTGGTTATGGGGGAGGAGGTAGATAAAGGAAACGCCCCTGGCCCATCCCTGCCTGGCATCAGCCTGCAGCCTATAGACCTGACAGCCATGGGCTGTTGGGAAAATAAGCTCTCCAAGTTCCTGGCCACTCCACTGAAGGTAAACAGTTGAGTTCTGGAAGTCAGCCACCTTCCTTTGTGTATTTTCCAAGCATTTTTATGCCAGTAAAACCCTTTCACAAGAACAGCAACTTGGGACACACATCAGGTCTGGTCTAGTCCTAGCTCGGCCTTCTCTCGCTGCATCATCTTTGCAGGGGCCTGAGTGGAGCTGTCGCTGGTTCCAGAAAGTTCTCCAGCACGGCTTCCCCTCCCATAGCCAGATAAGCCAGGAGGGCCTCGAGGAGTCTCCTCCTGCAAATGCCTCAAGGGGACTTTGGTCTCTCCCTGCAGGCTGGGAAGGAGAAGGTGGGACCTCTGGGGGGTGCCCCTCAGGAGGGGCGCTCAGGCAGGTCACGGAGGGAGAGTGGCTGGCTCCCAAGTAACCAGGACACGGCCCAGGAGGGGACCCTGGTGAATCAGGTTTCATTTCTCACATGGGGTGGGGAGGGGGCTCGGGCAGAAGGGAACTCATGTCAGCTGTCATTTTGTTTTCTGACTGCTTTCCAGCTCCAAAAAAGGGAACTTTCCGGGGAACTTATTCTCTTCTGCGGAAGGGGTCCGATCTGTCCCTCAGGCAGGAACAAGGCTGTGTCAATGAAAGGGCAGCCTGCCGTGGCCAGAGGAGGTCTGTGGGTGCCACACTTCCAAGTCACGCCATCCTGTGAGGCCAATGCTGGACGCCGTTGCGCACAGAGCTTGGAGCTTAGGACTTGGAGGAAACAAGGACCCACTGTTTCCGTCGGCGACGAAGGCAGGAGGCTGCCTGGAGCTGGGGGGAGGGGGCTAAGAGCAGTGAGGACAAAGGCCTGCAAACCCCACTGGCCGGAAGTTACCTCTGACTCCCAAAGCAAGCACCCCAACCACACCCAGCCTGGTGTCCAAGGTGAGCCAGACTCTGACCATCCCCGCGGCTCCTACCACCTGGTCCGGGAGGAAGACAGGCCTGGCAGATGCCTGGAAACCCCATTGCAGCTCAGGGGCTCCTGGGCTGAGCAGGCAATTTAACTGCTATGCCTCAGTTTCCACAAAATGAGGATGTTACCTTACTGGGCTATTTTGGTGAATTAGAACACCCCCTCATGGATGAGGCACTGGGTAGATGTATAGCAGATGCACTGTTAATACCACTCTGGGTGCTTGGATAACTCCCCGCCTCTGCTGGCTCACTCATTCACTCGACAAACATCCTCTGGGCACCACCTGGGTGGCCGGCACACAGTGTCCCTGTGCTCCTCTCTCGAGGCTCTTGGTCAGTGTCCCAGCTCACTCCGAGAGCTGGCCCAAGCAATACAGCCACATGCCGCTCCAGGCCCTGCATGGCAGACAAACTCCTGGGTCTGAGCCGCCCTTCTGTCCAGAATGTCCCCCGGCCCATGTGCCCTTGTCCCCACAGTGACAAGGCCCAGCTGCAAAGTTCAGTCCCTTTACGGACTTCTCCACTCCCTCCACCCCAAATGGGAAGATTTAGTGGCTCCCTGGTCTCACCCATATCCCCGGGACGCCCTGCGCATCCGTCCGGGATTGCTGCCTTCCTTCTGAACACAAAGTCGTTCCTCTAACCCTGCCTCGCCCACCAGATGCTGAGATCCCCAAACACCAGGGCTGGGCCTGGCACCCCCAGGACCCAGAACACTGGCTTGAGGGAAGAGCTTGCTAACGTGTGCCAAACGCAACCGGAAGTTCTGAAGAACAAAGTGAACAACGCAGGCGTACCGGAAGGGGCGTCCTGTGAAGCAGGGCACCTCTCTCCTGTTTGGGGTGTGTGTGTGTGTGTGTGTGTGTGTGTGTGTGTGTGTGTGTGTGACAAAGGGGCTCCGGGAGAAGGAGGGAGAGGGCAGAAGAGGCCCTCCAGAGACGGCTGGGGGAAGGGAGGTGGAAGGCAGGCTTCCACTTGTCAACTGCAAACTTGTCAGGTGCCATGGGCTACCCTCTGAGGAAGGAGCTTGTCCTGTGGCACTGGCGCCTAAATGCCACCCTGGCAGGGGTGGCCCACGACCAGCCCTCTCTCATGCTGCAGCTGCAGGCTGGAAACGGGCTCCTAGGGGCCCAGACACCTCCCATGACCACAGCTGTGCTATGGGGTGAACACATCTCGAGTGCGTTAGGGCAAAACTTAGAGCTTGTAGGCTGGACCAGTTTGCTTCCCCTAACACAGTCCCCAAGGTCAGTGTGCGCATGCAGTGGGGACAGGCCAGAGGGTTCCGGCTCTTCCTTCTCGCCTAACCTTCCACACGCGCTTCCCTGACAGGATCAGTAAGCAGCCAGGTATGGAAAACATGTAAAACCATCTCTGGGACTCATCAGGGAGGCTGGGGACCCGGGGAACACTGGCTCCCACCCCGTGATGGCGCCGCTCATCCTCTCCGGATGCAAAATGCAAGGTGTTCCGTGACTGCAGAAGGTTGGGCTGCTGGAAACAGCCCACGCCTCTCTGAACGGCCAGAAGGGTTGCAAGTGAAGCCCGCGTGCAAGTCAGACAGGCTCAGGGCCATCCTTCCGGAACCTCAGCTTCACAGCTCGAAGACTCACTGTCCTGTGGCCGGGACACGGCACCTGCCCACTTGCTCTGAGGCAGGCCCCGTTCCAAGCACTTTACGCAGACAGTTTATCACACAGTTCTCGCCGCAGCCTGAGACGGGGACCAGCTAGAGGCACAGAGATTAAATAACACACCGAGGGCCCACAGCTCACCCAGACTCCTAACTGTTCCCAGCCAACTGCACGGTTGTGGAACAACCCCGTGGGACACCCTGGGTGCTAGCATGGTCTTTCGTTGCAAGGAGGCCTGACTTGGTGGGCCTCCAGATGGGAGCCGGTCACCAGAAAGACCAAGCCATGATTAGAAGTCTGGAGCTTTCGGCCCCGTCTCCTGTCCTCCGGCGAGAGGAAAGAGGCTGAAAACGGAGTTCATGATCGGTCATGCCAGCAGGATGAATCCTCCATAAAACCCCAAAGGTACGGGGCCCGGGGAGCGTCGCACGCAGGTGCTGAAGAGGGACATGCCCTAAGAGGACAGGAAAGATCCGCATCCTCCCCACACACCTCGCCCTGTGCAGATCCTTCATCACGTCCCTTTATGATAAGCCGGCAAACAGGAAGTAAACTGCTCCTGAGTTCTATGAGCTGCTCTAGCAAATTACTCAAAACTGCCGAGGGCGGAGGGGGGTGTGGTCCTGGGACCCTCCGACTGAGGGCTGACTGACCAGTCAAAAGCACGGGGGTTAAGCTGGACTTGAGACTGGCATCTGAAGGGTGGGGGTCGGGGGACAGTGTTGTGGGACTGAGCCCTTTGCCTGTGGGATCCAACACCATCTCCAGGTGGAGGGTGTCAGGACTGGGTTAAATTGCAGGACGCCCAACTGGGGTTACGGCAGTGCTTGGCGTGGGGCGAAATTCCCGCATACCTGCTGTTAGAAGCGTTTTGAGCGTGTAGAAGGGTGACAGTGGTAAAGGAGAAACGCGGGCGGTGCGTTCTGCCTACGCGATAGCGCACTCCATAAATACCAGCGATTACACCTCCCTATTCTCACTCTTCACGTTATTGCTAACCAGTGGGAACTTCCCTGCCTTTTCTATCAAGAAGGACTCAAACACAAGCCAGAATATGAATTGTGCAGAGCTAGGTCACTTGTACTGACTCGTATTAGACTTCAAAGTGCTTGCTGCCACAGTAAAATTTATTGTCATTGTTGATGATGACGGACATTTACAAAGTTCTTTGGGCCACACACTATGCTAACAAGAGCTCACTCCGTGAGAACAACGAGTCACAGAGAGGTTAAGTGACGTGCTCAGGGTCACAGCCAGAGCTGCAGGGGACTCGGTCTCTCTCCTGCCAAAGCCAGACAATTAACCTCTAAACCAAAGGGTGTCCTGGGTGCCCGGGGCTTTCCTTCCATCCCTGTTTCCCTTAATTCACCCCTGCAGAGTGGTATGTTTCTGGTGGCGACTTCCGATCAAAGTCACTAGATGAAAAGTTTTGTCTCAACCAAGGTCCAGACAAAACAGCCTGGATGAAAGGTGCGTGGGCGCCAGTCTGTTTTATCCCTCTGCATCCTCCGGGCATCTGGGACGGAGCTGCCATCCCCAACATTTAAAGCCTCGCCTGCCACGCAGGAGCAGGTCTCTTTGGAAGGAAAAGTCGGGTCTGGTGCCTCATGATCAGACTTCAAACGGGAGCCTGGTTGGCCGTGTGTCGTTTCGGCGGGATTGGTTCCAAAAGGCAACGTTTGGACTCCCCCGAGCCTTTTCTCGGGGAGAGAGGACTGAAGGCTTTCCCTGGGCAAGGGCAGCGTTCACTCACAAAGGAGCTCAAAGTGGCCCTTCGAGAAGTCAGGAGCTGGAGGTCACGTGGGTCTGACGGTAGTGCTGGTCACCCCCATGGCTCCTGCCCCAGGACGGAGAGAGGAACTGTTGCCAATACCCCCTGACCCGGTTCCCCAATGTCTTAGTAACGGGTTCCAGTGACTAAGAAGAAACAGCCATCTGGTTAAGGCAGAAGAGTGAATAATCTTTCTCCCCTAAGAGATGAGGAGCCACAGTTGACAAAACGGTAACACGACAAATGCACTCTGCAGTTCCAAAGTTCTGGGCATTTGCAAGCAGCCTTGATTGCACAGAGCCAAAAAACTTGCACTCACTCACCAAGCGTGGTTCCTTAAAAAATACGCTGACCTCAGGGTCTTAGGGGCTAAGAAAACCCTGGCCCTCCCCCAATGCTGGGGAGCCAGGTTCAAGTAGATTAAAAAAACACCCATGCCCTTTGACCAGGAAGTCACCTCCTGGGAAACTGGCCTGGGGTGGGGGGTTGCGGGGGGGGGGGGGGGGGGAATCAACAGGTGAAAAATCACTCCTGGCCCAGGGACGTTTGCTGAGGCCACACTTACAAAAGGCACAGGACACAGAATACATGCCCCCAGACTGGCTAGGTAACAACAGGCAGTTGTTGTGAAGGAGTGTCTCAACCATGTGAAGCCATGTTTGCTGGGGACACAAACCCGAACACGAGACGATCCTAGGCACAGAGGAGTCCCTATGGGTCCGGCAGCCCCTCTGGACGCAGCGCAGGGGTGGACTTCCTGATTCCCTTCCAGCTGGGTGCAATCACGTGACTGGCTCTGGCCAAGGAGCTGTGAGGCGGCGAGCTGTCACTTCCTGGCAGAACATCTACCTGCAAGGGGGCAGAGCCCCTGGGACCCTCTCTTCCCTGCTGACACAGCATTAACCACGTTCAAGGTGGAGCCCTGGGTCTCTGAGCACTTATGACCAGTGGCCCCAGCTGGTTCCCCCCCGCCCCGCCAGGGACATGTGGCATGAGTGACACATAACCATCCCCTGCTTTAAGCTGCTAAGATTTGGGGTCATTTGTTACCACACCCTAGTCCTAGCTTTTCAATTTGTTCAAACGGAAGTGTGGAGGGGAAGGGGAAAGGGGGAGAAAAGTAAATAAAAGCAAATAATAATTTATAGTTATAGTAATTTATCAGGTTGTGACGGGGCTTTTGTTGTTTTTCCTTACGCAATAATTCAGGATTTGGATGCAGCATTACCATGGGGATTTATCCCGCAAGGGGGAAGATTACATGTCTGATGCCCTGGGGTCGGAAGGCAGAAACCTTGAGGGGAGCCACACCCGGGAGTGGCTGCTCTCCAGCACCCCAGAAAAGCCCACCAGCAGGCACCTACACCGCCCGATAGGTCCCTCAACCCTGTGCGGCTCCGCGCAACGGTCTGCTCCGAGCTCGCCGTGGCTCCCAGCGGTGGCTGCGGGCAGGAGTGAGGGCAGTGGAAACCAGACCCTCCCATTTGGAGCCAGGCACCATCCTGGTCCTGTCCTGAGGGGGAAGCTCAAACCAAGCCTGGTGAGAAAGAAAGAAAACAGCAGGAAAGGGGGCTGGCAGATCTGGACCCAGGGGAAGGAGAGTCAAAGGCCATGTTAACAAAGGCTGACTTGCAGAGAGAGAGGGAGAGAGTGTGTGGGTCAGGATGGGGGCGAGGGTTCCCCCATTCAATTCGCTGTCCCTGGGCCAGAGGAGGAAGCCCAGAGTCCTGTCCTTAGCACACCCTGCTCTCCTGTGGGCCACTTTTCTTCCTGAGCCCCCACAAGCTTGGAGGCCTCACCACCCCCCACCCCAGGCAGAAGGGCACAAAGGTTTCCAGCCCAGGGAGGGCACTGCCCTCACCCCCTCGGCCTGCTTCCTCACCTGCGGGGTGAGGGCAAAGAGACATCCTTCCTACAATCATCACCAGCAACGAGGGGACGGGCACGGGCTCCCTGTGTGAAGGGACCTCTACACAGAGCACAGAGGTCGGTAATTGGGCTGTTCCTCCTTATGGGAGGCTGAATTTTCTCCAGCTTCAAGTTAAGCCTCTCCTGACTTGTTTGACTCTCTGCCAGCTCGATCCTAATAATCACCACCACCGGGACCCTAAGGGCATCCCAGGCTGTGCTAAGCACCTCACATACCCATTTTGTCTCATCCTCACAGTGTCCCTAGGAAGCAGGGGCAGCTGTTACCGCATGGATCTCTGCCCCTCACCCCAGTCCCTGTGGCTCAAGGACAGGCGTTCCTAAGCCCGCTCTGCTTTCCTTAGGAAGTAGAGTGGCCAGGGAGACCTCCTTCCTTGAGGTGACAGCAGTGAGCTGGGGTGGCTGCAATGTGACCTAAGACACGGTCTGCGGGCCACTCCCGCCCGCCGGGACTGGAGACAGGACTGTGCCCCCCTGGGAACACCACAGGCACGTGATCTTGCCCCGAGCTCCAAAAGAGCAAACTAAATGTGGGCGTTAATATATGAAAATAGTGGCATTTGAAAGTAGGGGATAAAAGCCGGATTATTAATAAATGTCTCTGGGGTAATTCAATATCCATCTGGAAAAAAAAATACACGGAGATGCACACCTCCTATCTTCCACCCAAATAAATTCTAAGGGGAGCAAAGATTTAACAATAAAAACGTACAAACTGAAAACAGATCTGGGGCGTGAAGAACCAAAAAATGAAAACATCAGGGGCACCTGGGTGACTCAGTCATCCTACACTTGATTCTGGCTCGGGTCATGATCTCATGGATCGTGGGTTCGAGCCCTGAGCAGGGCTCTGTGCTGACAGTGCAGAGCCCGCTTGGTAGCAAAATTGCCTCAAGTCAAGTGAAAAAGGTGACAACATGAGGATGTCACACAGGTGTTGTCACTGTGCCATGGGCACCTTGGCTCCTGCTGGGTGGGGGTACCGGTGTCAGCCCCACTTGGCTGGGGAGCTGCTGCGGTGTGGACAGTGGCTTGCTGGGTGGGGAGCAGGCAGGGCAGAAAAATCTAGAATCCAGACCCCTGACACACTCAATGGTGCCTCCACTATTTTCATATATTAATCCCCATTTTTTTTTTTTTGCCCTTTTTGGATTCTCTGTTAATTTGTATAGTCTAGCACCAATACCACAGTGGTTTGCCTTTCATTTCCCCGCCCACACTATTTTAATTAGAGTAGCTGTGGGATATGGTTTAATACCTAGAAAAGCTAGTTCCCCCTCACTCTTCTTTTCTTGGAATTTCCTGAGAGTCATGCTCATTTCTCTTTTTCTACATGTCTTCTAGAATAGGACTGGGACTGGGGGTGAGTTACACTTAGTGACAATTTAGGGAAAACTGATGGTTTGATGTTGAATCTTCCCACTGAGAAGAACACGGCACGCTGTATCTGCAGCTCACAGCACTTACGTCTAGTTTTTTTCATATATAACAAGCCCCAACAAATTGCTAAGAAAGAGACAACACTACAGAGATAACAATGAACAAAAGATATGTTCGGACGGGCGTAAAGAAAATAAAAACGGCTCCAAATGTATACATGTTAGAAACTGCTAAACATCACACAGAAGACAAAAGCAAATTACAGCTACGGTAAGACATCACTTTTTGTATTTTGTGCACCAGATCAGCTAAAGTCAGAGAAACTGACAAAACACTCTGTTAACTGGGGTGCGGAGAAACAAGCACTCCAACCCATTGCAGCGGGGAGTACAAATTCAAATCATCTCAACGGGAGCAAGTTGGGAGTATGGGTCTCAATTTTAAGTCACACGCCCTCTGATCAACAGGTCCGACTCCAGGAACTGATCCCAGGCAAAGTGCAAGGTTAAGCATCGCTGTTGCATTTGCTAGGCCTGGCTGCAGGAGAGGAGGACAAGAAGGAGGTAAGAGGAAGGAGGAGGCAGGTGGAGGTAAGAGTCCATGGAGAGGCGCTGCTCGAGGCACCAATGGCGATCCTGAGCGTGGAACGCTACACAGCCATAGAAAAGAACGGGGCACGTCTTCTGGACTGAGAAGGGGAGATCTCCACGAAGAGACAGACCACCCGGTACAGAGTGTTACAACGGGGAGTGTACCTTAGTGTACTCACAAGAAATTGGTCTCTCTCTTCCCCGGAGAGAAGAACCAGGAGCCTTTACAGGGAACAGCTGGAAGCGTTTTCATCTCCAACCAGTGACACATATCATTTACACACATTTTTAAATCACTGGGTAAGCCGTATGTATAAAGAGCACGTGTTCAGAGTCAGACCTGAATCCGAATCCAGCCGGTATTGACCACACACTGAGCACCCGCTGGGTGCCAGGCACTGTGATAGCACTTCCCCTGGATCAGCCTCACAACCATCTGTGAGCAAGACACCTGTCATACCTATTACACAGACGAGGATCCCGAGGTTTGGAGAAGGTGCACTGGCCCCGTTCACACGGCTCATCAGGGAGGAACCAGGATATGCAGCCCGGAAGGCAGAAGTGCCAGACAGCTGGAGAAGCCGACTCCAGGGACTGAGACTCCGAACGCTCAGGACGCAGACTCGTCAACACGTGCAGGTCGACACCCACACACGCATTCTCACGACTAACCGCTCAGGTCTGGGAGCAAACCGGCCACCCAGTGAGCTGTGGGGTCGCCACCCGCGAAGGGCAGTGGTCTCCACTGCTGCCCACCCGGCCCCATCCCCAACTCCTGCAGGTAAATTGCTCATTCTCAGCCATGTCCATCCAACCAGCTTGGTTTGGTCAAGAGCAGCAAGGGATTCACCAAAAAACTCCCCCCACTCACAGTGCAGGTGTGAAAGCCAGAAGGAATCCCGCCCTCTTCTCAAACACTGGTGTCAATGCGCTGTCGCCCAGGGAGCAGTGCAGAAGGAGGAGCTGGTTTTTGGCTTTCTACAGTCAGAGGACGTACATGGGAAACTGCAGCTCCAGGGGCCCAGGCACCCAGGCTAAGAGAGCTCAAACCAGAAGACCAGTGTGGCTTCCCCCGACTTCATCCATGTCACTAGAGAGCAGGACTCTGGGATGAGAGTCACACAACAGAAAAAAACCCATAGTCTGGAGTTACTTTCCGGAGAGGCCACGAGCCTCCATCAGAACATGACACAAGCAAGAAACAGAACCTTCCCTGTGCTAAGCCTCTGAGATATCAAGGAGTCTGTTTCAGTGGCTTGGCTTAGCCTCTGCTAACAAACACCCCAGCCAGGAAAATCTGTGCGCAGGGCGTCTGCAACTGTGTGCCCAGTGCCACGTCTCTGGTACTGGGGACAACGGAGGAAGGCCGAGGCAGTTGTGGACAGAGACCAGTCACTGGCCTCCAATCCCTTTGAGCCTCCATTTCCTCATCTGTAAAATGGAGCCAATGACACCTGCCTCCGCTTTGGACGAGACAGGGGTGGTAAAGCCCAGACCAGACCAGGCCAACAGCAGGCCTTCTAGAAAGCAAGGTCCCAAGGAGCAGGCCACCAGCTCTCCCTTGCTGATTTTCCTGCTCTCAGGACCCCCAAAGCCTCATCAGTCACAGATTTTGCCAGCTGCTGATACCAACCCAGGAACTGCCATCTGGGTTCAGAATGGCCTTTGCAGATCACTCTGGCTCCCAAGCGGGATGCTGACACCACTGATGAGTCGCAGAGAGAGTTCTCTGTGGCCTGTGGCCAAGGTCAGGAACTGTGTCCTACTCCTCCCTGTGATTCAGCATGGCCCAGCACCATGCCTGGCTACGCCAGGGGTCGGCAAACATGCACCGGATTGAATCCTCAAGGCTGAAGACTCATGGCACCCATTCCCCCCACATGCGTGCCACGTTTACTGAGCACTTACAAGCCACCCCTCCAAGTGCATGTTATCCACGTTCTCCATGAAAAAGGGGGGGGGGCACCTGAGTGGCTCCGTCAGTTAAGCATCTGACCCTTGGTTTCAGCTTAGATCGTGGATTTCACAGATTCATGGGATCAAGCCCTGCATCAGGCTCCACACTGATGGTGCCTGCTTGGGATTCTCTCCCCTCCCTGCCCCTCACCTGCTCCCGTGCAGGTGCACTCTCGCACTCTGTCTCCCTCTCTCTCTCAAAGTAAATAAATTTAAAAAAGAAAAGAAAATGAGACCGAGAGATTACGTAGCTTGTCCTAGGCCACTGACAACAGGGGGGCAGGCCCAAGGGGTTTCTGACCACAAACTCTTACCCATGCCTTTCCCATGGCCATCACACCTCATTCTGTCCTGAGCAGACTGACCCAACGAGGGCCTGGATCCAAGCTTAGGAAGCCTGTGCTGGGCTCGGGGAGGGGGGGCTCTCCACCACACTTCTTCTAAGACTTCTCAAGTCCCGAGTGGCCCAAGGCAGGGGGGGTTAGAAAGTCAAGGAAGCCTCGGGCGATGGACCAGGCAAGGACACCCAAGCCCAGGGGATGGACGAGATGACATGGACACCCCAGCTGCAGCCCCGGGACACACATCTTGTAGAGAGATGTGGCCTCCATGGAGTCTGAGAGCCCTATGGCCTATAACAACTGTGTTCTTGGCCAAACCAATAGGCCCCAACCTCTGGTTGCCAGAGATGCCCAGGCTCCGAGCACAGCATGAGGGGCATAGAAAGGGGCTGCCACACCTCAGATGCCCGCACGGCTTCCTGGCCTGCGTCTTGACCTCCCAAGCAGACCAGGCACGTCTTGAAAGCCTCTAACTCCAGGGTGTCCAAGCTGAGCACACGGCAGGACGGCAGGGTCACCAGGCACGGAGTCCCAGAGACCCACGAAGGTGGTTAAAAAGGGGCGGCACCTGGGCGGCTCAGGCAGTTGAGGGACTGGCTCTTGATTTCAGCTCAGGCCAAGACTCCAAGCTCATGAGTTCAAGCCCCACGTCTGGCTCTGCGCCGACCATGCAGAGCCTGCTTGGGGTTCTTGGTCTTCCTCTCTCTCTGCCCCTCCCACTCTCTCACTCAAAAATAAATAAACTTAAAAAATAAAATTAAATAAATAAATAAATAAAAGAAGGCAGACACAAAGAAAGCTTCTGCACTCCTCATCTGACAGGCCCGCAAAGCTAACCCACGGCCTCCTTCTGAGCTCCCACCCCCCGCCGGACCCCCAGCTGCGTCCTCCCCTCACTCCCTGCGGAGGATTTCAGACCACGCCCCACTGCCTGGCCTGGATCCCAACCTCTGCCCCAGATGGTAAACTTGAAGCTGGTGCCCAACGCATACTGCATCCTCCTCCTGACCTGCCATAGCCTCACACACACCACACGCCTGGCACACGGGGTGACTGAGGCGTGAGAGAAAGCGCCCCGTGGGCCTGCGTTCAGCAGAAACTGATGGGAAATGCAAAAATAAAACAAGGTGAGATGTACCCCATCTGACAAACTCTCGGAACGTCAAGTGTGTAATAACAGCAATCCTTGCTTCTGCTCTTTCGGATTTAAATAAAGGAGAAATCGCTACCCGTTCTGCGAATCATATATAAAAGACTGTCCTTTATTCTGTTGTTTTCTTGACATGTCGGTCCGTGTGGGTGGTAAATGGGGACCAGAGTATTGCTCCACAGGGCTGTGTTTTCATCCATCCGCTCATTCACTCCCCCATTCATTCATTCATTCATTCATTCCTGTAGGGAATATTTTGTGCCCGCTGCCCAGGAGCTAACGACAGCAGTAGACAAGACAGCCAGGTCCGTGTTCCCAGGATCTCATCTTCTAGTCGGAGGGAGATGGACAATGAATGTACCGAAAATAATTCCAGATGACCACCAAGCATTACGTCAATAAAGTCAGCGTAAGGAGCATGGTGGGAAGGGCACTCATCAGAGAAAGCCTGTTATGGGGTCAGTTGTGTTCCCCCCCAAAATGTAATACTGAAGTCATAACCCCCAGCATCTCAGAATGTGACCTTATTTGGGAACGGGTCATTGCAGACGCCAAGTTAGTTAGGATGAGGGCATGCTGGAGTAGGGAGGGCCCCGAATCCCACAGGACTGGTGTCCTTACAAAAGGAGGAAACTTGGACCCAGACACAGTCACGGAAAATGTCACATGCAGATGACGCTGGAGATCACTGTGATGCGTTCACACCCCAAGGAATACCAAAGGCTGCCCAAAAAACCAAACCCCGAAGGAGAGGCACGGACCACACTCTTCCTCCCAGCCTGACAAGGAACCAACTCTACCCACATCTGGGCTCAGCGTCCAGTCTCCAGAACTGTGGGCCAACTGATTCGCTGTTCGGGCCCCAGGCTGTGGAAATCTGTTGCATCAGCCCCGGGAAATCGGGCAAGGCCCCCTAAGGAAGCACCATCCGAGCAGAGACCAGAACGAGAAGGGCCCAGGAAAGATCCAAGGGGCAGGAACTGGGAGAGTCAGTGCGGAACCCTGAGCAGAGGCTGTGTTTAGTGGGTCTGAGGGCGAGGGGGACAGGAGAGGGGGCAGGGTGTGCAGAATGTGTTCGTGGCGGGGGGGGGGGAAGCCACTGGAGTGTGTCGGGCAGGGGTTATGCTCTCCGCTCCCTTTGGAGAGACCGCTCTGGAAGTTAACACACGCCAGGCCTCAACATCCTGCATCGGCGTGCTCTAAGCACTTAATACTTGACAGCTGTCTTTTTTTTTTTTTAAGTTTATTTATTTTTGAGGGGGACGGGGGACAGAGGATCCAAAATGGGTTCCATGCTGAGAGCAGAGTCCAACTCAGGGCTCAAACTCATGAACCCTGAGATCATGACCTGAGCTGAAGTCAGACACTTAACTGACTAAGCCACCGGGTGCCCGGGCAGCTGTCATTTTTGTGGCCCCCACAGAACAAGGGGCTTAGGTAAGAATTTCAAACTCTAGGACGCCTTCGAGAGAGCAGGGAACCATGGGTCCGGGGCCCGGCACAGACTCCTCTGTACCACGCGGGCCCCAGTCTTTAACTTCAGGGTCCCGACCCCACTGAGGCCTGGGGGTCTGGCTCCGGGAGCTCCTGCTATGAGAACAGCCACCCACCCCCAGCCAGGCACCCCACTGCTCCTCCCAAACCGGGCTCGTTTCTTCCCCACCAACCCCGGCTCACGGCCCAGGGGGTTTTTCTCTGCTGACAACGGAAAACACGTCTCAATCCATCCTTTATTTATCTCCACGTTCCTCCTGGGTGACAACCCGCAGCCCAGGCCACAAACGGCTAAGCATTCTCCAAGCCAAAAATACACACACTCTGTGCACCTCTTTAACAATAAGGCAGGAAAATGGAGTCAAATTTGTACAAAGCTTGCATAGATTATTTTTAAGCCCCAAAGCAGTACTCTTTCTATAATCACTTATTTCCAGTCCCAAAAGATCATTCCTTCAGGCACTTTCCAAGCTGGCATTTGATGTCATATTAATGAAAGAGCCTTTAAAAAAAAAAAATTAAATACACTCCATGAAAAAGAGAAGTTCTATACTTAAAATCACTTGAAAAGGTGCTGGCTTGGGCTGAATTAAACAGGTGACTTTGGCACAGGCCTTCCTGGGCCTTTAAAATGCTTGTGTACGCTGGAGATTGACACAGGGGACCCCAAACTCACTTGGGAAAATTCTGGAGAATAATGCCCAGTCACAGAATTTAGAAACTGGACTGGATCACCATGGGAGAGCCTAGAAAACGCACGTGACCCACCCCAGCTCTGCAAGAAGAGGAGATCCCTGTGCATCACACACACGCCAGCAGCAAGGGGGCAGCTTGATGCCCTTGAACTCTCTTCTGCTTGATGATGTCCCGCAATAGCACGCGGTGACCTGGGCGAGCTGCTAGGGCTCGCGGCTGGGGAGACTGTATTCTACAGACCGCGACGCCCTCTATGGCTCTGAGCTGCTGCTTTTAGGCTCAGTCATTGGGTGACAACAGTCAGGACAGCTCGTGTCCCTGGCAAAGCCAGTCCTTCTCTGCAGGGTGGGCCCGGCCTCCTGCAAAGGGTCTGATGGGTGTCCTCTCGCTGCGGCAGCTGCTCAGGAGCTGCTCAGGAGGCCGAGACACACAGACACCCACAAGAGACTCGGAGTGAAAGCAGAGATGTAAAAAGGCCCTTGGGTCACGTGAACAATACGGCTTTCTAGAGCAGAGCGCTGGAATGAGATCAGGCCTGGGCTTTCCCAGAGTCTGCAAATTAGATCAGCAAATTCAGACTTGCTGTGTCACAAATCCTGCCCCAAGGCCTATGTTCTGTTCCTACAGTTCTACTGATGAGAGGAAGACCCCAGGGGAATCCGAGCCGGGGGGAGGGGGTGGGGCGGGCCTGAGTCAAGGCAGGCTTCCCAGAGTGGGTGATTTCAAGTTCAAACTACATGCACATTAGCACAGGTGTGCCTCCAGCAACTCGAAGAAACAGCCACTGTATCAATCGGCAGGGTTACCTCCCCAACATCGCTGCTGCTCTCATCTTCCCAGGAGCCCCGGACTCCCTCTGCGCCCCCGCCGCACCCTCCCTGGGTCAGACCCCATGCCGGGGCCAGACCACAAGCACCAGGGCCGGCACAGAGAGGCAGCACACCAGTAATGCCCCGGGGTGGCCAGGGCAGGAACCCCGGATGTGTGAGGGATGTGTGAGCCACGGGCAGGGTTGTCCCTCCGTCTGGTGAAATCAAAAGGGAGGAAGCTTTGTCAGGGAAGAGGCCAGGTCAGAACCGGCTCCTGAGTATGGAGCACTGGGCCCTTGAGTGAAGAGGCTCGGGTCAGACAGACCACGGGGCCGTCAGGACAGAAGAGAGTGGCTCGAAAGAGGGTCACACAGATTCCCAGGGCCCTGGGAGCCAGGGACGGTTTGTAAAGGGACAGCATGCAGCCCGGTGTGTGTGTAGCAGGGTAAGTCCAGGGCACCGGGGGCTCCTAGGCAGAGCACAGAGGTAAAAATAAGCCAAGAAAGGGGAGAAAAGAGTGGGCTCTGCTACTGGAATCACCAAAGTGTGAGCCCGCGGAGTCTAGTATTTTCTAGCAGGTCCCGCCTAACCCATGACCCAACTCTTTTCACTCAGGTGCCCTCCCTCAGCACCCCACCCCAGAAGGCCCCCCAGAGGCTGACTGATTTAGGAAGTGCCTTCCCCCTGGGCATACATAGCAACCAGCGGTTCCCATGGCCACCGTCCCTCCTCTGCAGAAAAAGAAGACACGGGAAATCCTGGAAACCCCGTACCAACCAAAAGCAAAGCCACTGGGGTTTACTGGAAGGCAGAGAGGCCCCTAAGTTCCTTGCTTCTGGCACTGGTAACACTTCTTCCCCTCTGGGATCCCACAGGCCTCCTTTGAAGGTGACTCCAGTCCCTCTACCCAGTTATGCCTTTACTCATTTGTGTGCTTTTCCAGAATCTTCCATCAGGAAAGGAACTAGGAGGTGCGCTCTACCACAGTTCCGACAGTCCTGGGTTGGGATCTTCTGTCTGCTATACATCCCCCCTCGGAGGGCAGGATGAATCCTAATCACCTGGGTACCCCTGAGACCGACGTGTGTGGCTGGCTGAATGGAGGCCTGATGACCCACCAGGATGCTGGGGTGGGGACCAAAAAAGCGAACTCACTGAGGGTAAGCAGGCGGCATGGCTCTAGCACACAGGTGGTGGGCAGTAGCAGTGCCCAGGGGCCCAGGGGCCCAGGCTTCCGCAGCTCCCTCCGCCTCCATGTGTGGGCCCTCCCACCATCCCCCTCACCTTTAGGGCCGCAGCGCCCCCACAGCCTTCCCCCTCCCCCGCCCCACCGCAGGCGGCACTGACATCCTCTGGGCACCAGTGCGGAGGCCAGCACACGCCTCTCTGGGTCCTCCCTGTCCTCACTGGGCTCTTCTGTTTCCCATGACAGGGCCTCACTCTCCCCTGTGCTCACCACGTCCTTTGAAACAAACACTGCCACCTGCTGCTGAGGGTCTCCGGGACCTTCGTCACACCACTTGTTCACGGTCATTCACTCAACACGTGAAAGCCAAGCTCTCGCAGGGCACCTAACCCCATGCGGAAGGAGACACAGCTGCCATCAGGACAGTGAGGCGAGAGGCCAGTACTCTTCCTGAATGACCAAAAAAACTCAATGAGGACACAAAGGATGACGTGGTTACCCAAGTGGGGGTCAGGACGTCAGCCCAAGGAGGTGGCGGGTGAACAGTGCCGAGAATATGGTGGCCCACAGGTCTCAAGTGGCATCTGGAAACACATGCCAGGTAGGCCCAAGTCAACACTGCAGACTGCAATGCTATGGAAATTCTGGACCTCTGATCAAGGGGGACATGGTCAGGAGACGGCCAAGCAGGAAGCACTGCCTTGGAAACAAGGTTTAGAGAGCAGGGATGCTCACTTGCTCTCTCTCTCTCTCTCGAAAATAAATAATAAACATTTAAAAAGTTTTAAAAGGGTAGGAGGGCACCTGGGTGGCTCAGCTGCTTAAGTATCTGACTTCAACTCAGGTGGTCATGGGTTCGAGCCCCAATTCGGGCTCTTGTGCTGACCGCTCAGAGCCAGGAGCCTGCTTTGGATTCTGTGCTCTGCCCCTCCCTTGCTCACACTCTCTTTCTTTCTCGCTCAAAAATAAATAATGAACATTTTAAAAATGAATAAAAAAAATAGTGAGCAGGGCTGTCGGGAGAGAGGGGTGGCGAATGGGTAGTTGGCCTAACAGGCACTGCCGGGGCCGTCAAGGGCAGCGAGAACTACCGACTGACCGGTAACCGGTGCCCCGGCTGCACCCCACGACATTTTCTCACCCTCCTGGGGACGAGGCCATAGCAGAGCCATGATTCAACCAAGCCCAGGCTGGCCTGGGGCGAAGGCCTGGACCCTGAGTGCCTACAGATGTCCATAAAGGTGTGAGGCCCGCGGCTCTGGGCTGTGGGCCTGGGTGCTCCAGACAAAACGTGGTGGGAAAGGACATGTGGTGCCTAGTGGCCACGCCTTCCCAGCCTTGACCTGAGCACTGATGGCTAAGTCATGATTTTCTTCTTCCCAAGGAGCACCCTTAGACAGGAGAGAGACGGGTTGGAGGGGGTGCCTGGGTGGCGCCAACTTCAACTCAGATCAGGATCTCGCGGTGCAGGGAGGTCGAGCCCCGCATCAGGGCATCCGGCTCTCTGCTGTCAGTACAGAGCCTGCTTCAGATCCTCTGTCCCCCTCTCTGCCCTTCTCCCGCTTGTGCGCAAACACTTTCCCTCTCTTTTTCAAAAATAAATAAAAATAATAATAACCAAGAAAGAAAGAGGTGGGGGGGGGTGTCACAAAAGCCAGGAAACAGGCGTGGTCAGCGAAACCCCTTCCCCAGGTGCTCCCAGTCGGCAGCCAGGCGGACAACCAGACGGATGCTGTCCACATCTGACGGGGGTGGAGGGGCAGGGAGCCCCCTGTAAGCCTAGAGCCCCGTCCTGGAGCCTGTCCTGGTACAAGGGACAGAAACATCCGAAGGGCGCCCAGTCAAGGCCACAGTGGCCAGCCTCTATGTGACAGCAGTAGAAAAACCACAAATGTCTCCCTGGGGTTTATGATTAAAGTCAAAGGTACCAAGAGAACGAACAGAAATGTGACATGCATCTCAATATGCATGACTTCCTCCCAGACGCTGGCGGGACCCGGTGGCCCATCTGACCCAAGAGCCCTTGCTGTTTGCGGCCAGCACCCTCCCCTCTGCACTGCCCCCCCCCAAGCCTGGCCAGCTTTCTGAATGGCCACCTGCCTGGAGAGGGAGGAGCAAGGCTCATCGGGAGGGCACAGGGCTCGCCCGCCAGCTCCGATAATTACTTGCCCTGGGAACACTGACCCTATTCTCTAGGCTCTGGGATCACGACCAAAAACATGTGCTGTCATCTCAATACCGGGAGCAGGGGCAGGATGCAGCTCCAAGAACTGGAAATGCTAAGAGAAGCTCTCCCGGGCACAGAGACAGGAGGCGCCGGGAGCGGGCAGCCACCACAGCGAAGGCCACCTTGAAGGAAGGAGGAAGATCTACCCGCCCGGAGAATGCAATCTGCTACCGGGAACTGGATCTCCCGCCAGCGATGACCCCTCGGGCTCCCCACCCCCACCCTCTCAACACTTCCTTTGTTCTTGCCAGGGCTCTGTTCTCTAACAAGGCCACCCCTGAGGGCTGTTCCCCAGCTCCCTGGGTGGCTCCCTGCTCTGGGGCACAGACTGGCAAAGTCAGTCTCAGTCCCCAGGGGCCACACGGGAATTCCTTGACCAGAGCCAACCTCCCTGCGGAACCCCTCGCCCCAAGGCAAAGCCACCTCTGTGTGCCCTGCATGACTGGGGGGCAGCAATGACCTCACCTCTGAGGTCCGATCCCACCTGCCAGTTTTACAAGGGCAGGGGACAGGGGTCCTACCTTCCTTCCAAAGACATGACCAAGGTCAAATTCATACCGACATCTAACAAAAATTTAGTAAGGACTGTATGAAAGGTATTTCGAGAAACGTGAAGGTTGGGTGTCACCGTCAGAATGAAATGGTAGCTGCGGCCGAAGGTCTGGCCAGGCTCCAGGCTCCAGGCTCCAGGCTTCAACCCGGATACGGGGCTAAAGAACCACGGAGACACCTGCAGGCTACGTCCCCACCTCACAAAGGGCAGTCAGGCCTTGGGCTCCAGGACACCTGACTAGAGGTTGCAGGGTCGGGACCCAAGCCTGGCTTCTGGAAGGTGTGGTCTGAAAGCTGCAGAGCAATGCCGCTTAGCACCCCATGAAACCCCGAATGGGACACGAGGCTCACCTGGGAGCTCAGAATCTAGTGTCCCAGAGTGGAGATGAGAAAATCAGGTAGTGTGGAAAGACCCCAGATGTGGCTATAATGTAACACAGCTTTAAAAAAAAAATTTTTTTTTTCAGAACAAATTCACCAAGGCTCCCTGGAAGTCGTGTTTAAAATCCAAGTTAGGGGTACCTGAGTGGCTCAGTCGGCTGAGCATCCAGCTTCCACTCAGGTCATGATCTCACGGTTCGTGGGTTCGAGCCCCGCGTCGGGCTCGGTGCTGACAGCTCAGAGCCTGAAGCCTGCTTCAGATTCTGTGTCTCCCTCTCTCTCTCTGACCCTCCCCTGTTCCCACTGTCTCTCTCTGTCTCTCAAAAATAAATAAAGAACATAAAAAAAATTTTTTAATCCAAGTTAACGTATTCCCACCAGACCCCGCTTCCTTGATCTCAGGGATAACCAATGGTATTTTGCATAATCCTTCCAATTTTAGATATACTTTTTCCCCAAATTGGGATCATACCACATATACAGATTTGGAACCTACTTTTTTTTTTTTTTAAGTTTATTTTTGAGAGAGAGGCAGAGAGGGAGAGGAAGTGGGAGACAGAGCCCTAGGAGAGGAAGGGCAGAGACAGACACAGAATCTGAAGTGGGTTCCAGGCTCTGAGCTGAAGTGGGTTCCAGGCTCTGAGCTGTCAGCACGGAGCCCGACGTGGGGCTTGAACCCACCAGCCGTGAGATCATGACCTGAGCTGAAGTCAGACTCTTAACCTACTGAGCTACCCCTAGATCCTACTTTTTAATTAAACGTGCTATAACAAGGGGTGCCTGGGTGGCTCAGTCGGTTAAGTGCCCAACTTTGGCTCAGGTTATGATCTCACTGTTCTTGAGTTTGAGCCTTGCATTGGGCTCTGTGCTGACAGCTCAGAGCCTGGAGTCTGCTTCAGATACTGTGCCTCCCTCTCTCTCTGCCCCACCCCCATTCATGTTCTGTCTCTCTCGGTGTGTCTCTCTCTCAAAAATAAATAAAACATTAAAAAAAAGTTTTTAACATGCTATAACAAGGGGCTCAGTTGGCTACGTCATGATCTCATGGTGTGTGGGTTCAAGCCCCATGTCAGCACAGAGCGTACTTGGGATTCTCTCTCTCTCTCTCTCTCTCTCTCTCTCTCTCTCTCAAAACTAAGTTTAAAAAAATTCTCCTGTGCAATTACATATTCTTTAACACATTATCACTTAAAGATTAAAAAATTGGGGCACCTAGGTGGTGATCCAGTTGGTTAAGCGTCAGACTTCTGCTCAGGTCATGATCTCATGGTTTATGGGTTCAAGGCCCAGGTCAGGCTCTGTGCTGACAGCTCAGAGCCTGGAGCCTGCTTTGGATTCTGTAGCTCCCTCTCTCTCTCTCTCTCTCTCTCTGCTTCTCCTCTGCTCACACTGTCACCGTCTCTCTCCCTCTCTCCCTGCTCCTCCTCTGCTCGTTCTCTGTCTCAGTAATAAATAAAGAAAAAAATTAAAACAAAAATCAATAAAAAAACTAAAAATTTTAAAAAAGGTTAAAGCAGCATAATTTATTTCACTACCTCCCTACCATTTAACCTTTGGTTGTTTTTAACTCTACGGTCATACACCGTTTAGGAAAAGGATGAAATTGTATCCCATCCACTCTTTTTTTCATCAAGGAACCATTTTTCGGGAAACAGCTCAGCTCCAAGCACCGACCTAAAACAACACGTTGAGTGGAAGCCCTCATTTCCTTGCCAAGCCAGAAAATAAGATGTTCAATGACAATTCCTGAAACCTGTGGCCCGTTTCTTGCTCTCCTCTTCTCCGAACTGAGCCCCAAAAGAAGACATAGCCCACGTGCTGGAGTGAGCGGACTGCTCTGCTGCCACTGCTCCGTGAGCACTGCCCGCCACGGGGGCGCCTCCCGCCGCAGGCTCTCATGGGGGCACCGCTGCATCGAGGCCCACCACCACCTCCCCTCGTCCTACCAAGGGAAGCCCGCAGTTCCGGGGTGGCCAGCCTCTCAGGCGGATCTGGCCCCAACCTGCCACGGGCTCCCCTCCCCTGACCACACTCCAGGCACCTGCCAGCCAAGCAAGGCCATTGCTCACTGCTTCCCAGAAACGCCTGCACCACCCACCACCTCCTGGTCTCAAACAGGCTCTCCTGGACCGGTCTCTACAGGAATCCCACGCCGCCTCTCTGTGCCTGCGTCTTTGTAAACCTAAGGAGCGCAGTGTCAGGCCCACAGCCCCTCAAGGGTCACTGTGAAGTCCCTCCTGACAGATGCCAGCCCCCCGAGCACCCACCGTGCCCTCCCAGCTCGGCGGCCCTGAGCACCAGGGCCAGCAAGGTGACAAGTGACAGGCCAGGAAGGTGACAAGCCAACCGCACTCTCCCGGGCCTGCATGACCGCAGTGCACAGAGTCCAGGGGTGCAGGGGGGAACACAGGCCACTTTCACTTCCCCCTCCAGGACCTCCTCGGCCCTCGCTGCCCCCCCCCACCCGCAGGGACTCTTCGGGGGGGGGGGGCCTTGCTGTACAGACCTACATGCTCCCCGCCTGACTCCCTGGATGAGGCCACAGTACACACTGGGGTCCCCCATGCCCAACCATGTTGAGGGGGCCTCACCCCCAGGGCAGGCCAATGAGAAAACACACGGTGCCTTTCTATATTCACACAACGTTTTGCTCCTTTTGAGTAAAACAGACTTCATTTTAGAAACGACATATTCACACACGTCAGGCTCTTACCCTCATCACCGCCCTGGGAGAAGAAACAGGTGACTTCACAGCCATTCTCCGGACCAGAGAACCAAACACTTGGAGGCTGTGTGCCAGGGGGCGGGGGGGGGGCGTTGAGAGTAGGTGCCCTGGCCCGCCCCAGGGGCTTCCCAAAGCAGGGGCTGCCCCTGCTGTGACAGCAGGGCCAGTGTGCAGGGCTCCTGGCCAACGCCCTAAGGTATAAGGATGGGGGCGCACGAGTCCTCCGCCACCAATGCCAAGCCGTACCTGCACCAGCTCCCAGCAATGACGGGATGAGGTTCAAGTCCCCGACCAGAGCACACAGGGTCCTCGTCCCACCGCTCTGCGTGGCGCCCCCACAAACACAGCGCAGGCCAGTCACCCCAAATGCAGCCCCCTCCCAAGGCCCACACAGGCTCAGGCCTCTGGGCTTGCTCCCCGTCTCCCTCGCCTGCCTGGTGAGCTCCCGGCATCCTCCGAGGGGGATACTCAAATGCCCCCTCCTCAGGAAGGTGCCCCAGCCCACCTGGCACACTGCCCTGCTCCTTCTCCCAAGCGTGGTCGTGTGGGGAAGTGGAAACTGCCAGGCTAGGGAGGCAGGGGGGCTAGATGGCCTTGGGAACAGGAGCTACTTAACCTCACCGGGGCCGTCTTTTCAGATCTTAGGGCCTCTGAGGGGTGTCGTGGAGATTAAATAAGATGGGCGCCTCCCTGCACAAGCCACACACACCTCTGCCCCCACCCCCGCCCCCACCCCCCCACCCAGGACAGAGCTGGGATCTTACACTGCTGCCACAAACCCAGCCCTGGCAGGAGTGCTGCACCCTGGTCTCTGCCCCCATGACCGTCCAAGGGTCTGAGGACAGGCCAGCAGCCTGCGCGGGTCAGCACCGCACACCCTTCACCAAGAGCTTGCAGCGCACATCCCCAACCCTGTCCCCAACTCCTCGCAAAGGCCGGACCAGGCGAGCCCCACTATCATTTACATTTTACCGATGAGGAAAGAGATGCAAAAGGCTGTGAGGCCAGAGCCAGGCCGCCCTGGCAAGGGGCTCAGGTGGGATTTGACTCAAGAGAATGACCAGCTCTGTAAGCTCTGTGAACGCAGGGAGGAAGGGAGGGAGGGAGGGAGGAAGGAAGGAGGAAGGAACAGAAGAACGAACAGTTTGCTGTGCATGTAACTGCGTTTTGCATTCTCTCATCACACACACTTTGCCCAAACCTTATCCACAGCCTCTTCCAGCCAGGCCTTTTATCTCATAAAGTTCCCTGCCGAATGCCCCCTCCTCCAAGAAGTCTTCCTTGACCCTTCCCCGCAGGCAGAGGTGGCCATCCTTTTCTCCTCTCTGCTCTCAACACGTGTTATCCTGGGTCACAAAGACCAGTGGGTTCCGTGGGCACAGGACTGACCAGGGGTTGACACGAGCAGAAAAGGGCTACGCTGAGAGGTCACCGTGCAGCTCCGGGACCTCAGCAAGGGAGGCTGCACCCAGAAGTACAAGGCAGGCGGGCCCTGCAGCATCGGAGAGAGGACCCGCCGTCCAGCCCAGACCCACGCACACAGCACGCGCTGCCCCAGCTGGCACTGACCTCTGCGGCTGAGCCCTCGGGACGCGTGCTCCCTGTCCCTGCCCCCCAAACACTAAAGCCGGGCG
The DNA here is from genome assembly GCA_004023845.1 of Helogale parvula. Taxonomy (NCBI): domain Eukaryota; kingdom Metazoa; phylum Chordata; class Mammalia; order Carnivora; family Herpestidae; genus Helogale; species Helogale parvula. The sequence goes on from PJEM01000605.1 coordinate 203,497, forward strand.
GTGCGGGGGGGCTGGCAGGTGCCCACACCCAGCATGTGCCCATGCCCATATGCAGGACGGGAGAGAGCCAGGAAGGTCCTTCCTACCCGGCTTCCAATGACCCACATGGTAGAGAATTCCTCAGACATCAACTGGGAGGAGGTTCAGTCGCCAGGAGCCCCCAAACACAGCAAACCTCTGCGGTGGCCTCGCGCTGACCCTCTCTGATCACGAGCTCTTGGTAGCAAAGACCCCATCTCACGCAGCCAGTGTCCCCCGTGGCCTCCCACGACCACAGGCCGCCTTACAAATGACAAGAGCAGCAGTGACTGCCTATTACACACTGGCCACCTGTAGGGACCTTCGTGTCTCATCTTCAGGATGGCCACTGCAGCGGGTGCAACTAACATCATTGTTTTAGGTTACGGAAATCAAGCTTCTAGAGATGACTGAAATACCCTGGATCTCACAGTAACAGATCCAAGGCTCAAACACGCTCTAACAACCTTGAAACGCCTGTTCTTCCTACTCTGCTCCCTCGTACTAGAATACTGTGCTGTAGAGGCGCCTGGGGGGCTGTCTGTTCAGTGACCGACTCTTGGTTTCAGCTCAGGTCATGATCTCAGGGTTCACGAATTCAGGCCCCTTGTCCAGCTCTGTGCAGAGCAGCATGGAGCCTGCTTGGGATTCTCTCTCTCTACCCCTCCCCTGCTCACATGTGCGCGTGCGCACGCATGCTCTCTCCCTCAAAATAAACATTTTAAAAAATTTAGAATAAAATGTAAAACTTCAGAATAAAACTTTAGTGTTTGGGGGCAGGGACAGGGAGCACAGGTCACCAGGGCTCAGTCAAAGAGGTTGGCGCCGGGTAGGGCAGCGTGTGCCATCTCCGTCGGATGCTGCGGGGCCCACCTGCCATGCACTTCTGGGGGCAGCATCCCCTGCTAAGGTCCCGTTTCTGGGCGTGGCTCTCGTGGCTTCCTGGGGTCCCGGAGCTGCACGGTGACCCCTCAGCGTGGCCCTTTTCTGCCCATGTCAACCCCTGGTCAACCCTATGCTCACAGAACCCACTGGCGTGTGTATGGTATTGAATGTTCACTGAATGAATGACGGCTACGTGGGAACGGAATGTGTTGCTAAGAACAAAGACGAGTCGGCCCCTTTCTCCTCAGCCAGGGAGCCGATCCCAGTGCTCGGGTGGGCCTTGGTGCTGGGGGGTTTGGAAAACACCTGGTACTTTTTTCAGGTCACCAAACACCCCCCTGACACGTAGCCGTTTGGCCAAAGGAGTTTGCTTGGGGCCGTGATCGCCCCTGCTTTGAGGGTGCTGATCGAAGGCCTTCACCAGGGACAGGGCTGGGAACTGGGTCCTAACAGGGCTTTGGAGAGAAGTTCAGAAACTCGCCTTGTGTGCTGCCTACCTTTCCGAGGGGGCTGGGGCTGGTAGGGTGAGCCAGGCACCGGCTGCACGATGCCACGGGGCTCAGGAACAGAGGGAGGGCTGATAGAGAAAGGAGGAGGGGCCTCAGACAAGGAGAAGAAAATTAAACATTCCAACGCCTTCCCTACAAACTGACTTGAAGTCCAAACCTTTCTCACATGGCTCCCGACAGGATAAGAACACCAGGCTGTCCACCAGCCAAGTCTTAGAAACTTCTGGCCATCGGCACAAAATACCGACCCAGCTTGGCCACCTGGGCCTCAGGTGGGTCACGGCACATGGAGCTGTGAAGCTGGGTCTGGGCGAGGTGAAATGGCTGGCCAGAGATCACCCCGCTAGGCAGGCCAGGATTCAAGCCATCCTCGTGCAGGCAGAGAGGCCTACGGGAGGCACATGACAAGGCAGGCCAGGTGGCTTTCTAAAGGCAGGAGCACCGGCAGAAAATAGAAGAACACAGGCATGGAGAAGGCAAAAGCCCCGTGCTCTCTGGGGTGACCGCAGGAAATGAATGCACACGAGTCAACCCACTGGCCATGCTTTCCTTTGGGGCCATTCCCAGCCGGAAATTCCACAGGGCCCTGCCAAGCAGGGAAAATGCCATCCTGGGGCCACACTAGCAGGGCAGCCCCGCCCCACGCGGCCCTACCTTCCCTGGGAGAACAAAGTGCACCAGGCAGGAATGTGCCCCGGCCGTGGCCAGCCCCGGCTTGGCTGGGAGGAGGCTCTTATCTGTGGCCTAATTAAAGCCAGACTTGATTACCAAGATCTTCACGCCCCGGGGCTGGGGTTGCTGTAACCAGGTACCTGTTGCTGCAGCACATGGGGGCTCTGGGGGGCTCATGCCTCAACCACACTCTCTGCTGGACTTGTCAGGGCAGGCCTGGTATCCTGCCCAGAGCCCTACAGGGAGCTGCCCACCGGCCCTTCCCACACCACACCCCCTTCCACTCACCCCTCTATGCAGCCAGGGTTTCCACTTTGTCCCTGAAACACTTACAGCCTCGAAGTCCACTATTCAAGCAGCATCCCCACCCTGACCTCTGAGCACATGGAGAACCTTCTCCTCGTCCCCCAGAGCCCTCAGCTCCCACCGTTTTGGGATCTGCCTCAGACTCGTAAGTGGCCAGCCTCTCACCTCTGCCCCATTACCCAGGGAGGCCAGAGCCAGAGGCAGTGGGGAAATTCCGGGCAGGAGGGGCCTAGAAGCAAAGGGAAGAGAGAAGAAATGTAAATAGGACAGCCGTTTGGGACAGCAGGCAGTGTCAGGGACTGGGGGCAAGTGGTTTAAAGACTGGCAACTTGGGGCACCTGGGTGGCTCGGTCAGTTGAGCATCTGATTCTTGATTATGGCTCAAGTCATGATCCCAGAGTCATGGGATTGAGCCCTGTGTCGGGCTCCTTGCTGAGCATGGAGTCTGCTTAAGATTTTCTCTCTCTCTCTCTCTCTCTCTCTCTCTCTCTCCTCATCTGCCCCTCTCCCCTGCTTATATGCTCTCTCTCTCTCTCTCTCTCTGAAAATAAAATGTATCTTAAAAAAAAAAAGGCAACTAATTCAAAGGAAAGAATGTAAGAGTCCTGTGGGCCAAGCGAGTCACCTGCAGGCCAAATACCATCCAAGTCACCAGTCTGTGACCTGGTCCGCCCGGCTCTGCACAGATGGGGAAGCTGAGGCCCAGCCACAAGGAAGGGGAACATGACAAAGGTCACATCGGTAATTACTGAGAAAGTCCAGAACAGAATTCAGCCCAAAGCCCTGATCGGTGCTATTTAACCACCTCCCAACCTGCTGAGCCATGGCCCTGGGGAGGGACAGGGCAGATGGGAACTCAGACCGGGATGATCCACAGGGCCCCCCAGATAAGGGACTGATGGCTGGGATGGATCATATGCAATAACTAAGCGATGCTGACCATCCCCCAGCCCTTGGGGGGGTCTCAGATCCTGCAGGAGGGAGGGACGGTAGCCCAGGGACGCCAGCACAGCAGGATGATGAGAGGCTGTGGAGTGTATACCAGCCCTGTCGAGGGGCCACCTCAAGCACCCAGGCTGGATGGGGAGAAAGACACAATGACAATGTGACCCTCCAGGTCCAACTCCAGGGACCCCGCCAGGGCAGGCAGCAGGGCTCCAGGGCCAGGACCGGTCTGGCTACCGAGCCATGGAGGTGGAAGCAAGGGGCATCTAATGGCGCGCACCCCAAGATGTACCCTAAACAACCAGAACCCTGACTTCACAGCCCACGCCATATGGCCTTTCAGCCTAAGATTAAAGTCTGCATCTGCATTTCCAGGTTCGGTGAGTCACCAGGTACCACCGTCCTCGCCCTCAGGAGTGCGGTGTTCCCAGACCAAATCAAACCTTCATGCCTTGCGACTCAGAAATAAGCAGGGAGGCCAGGTTCCCCTCTGGCCAGAACTTCAGGATCCTCTCTCCTTGCCCACTGGGATCCACCTGCCACGCAGCTCCTCGGGGCGTTGGGCCACTCGGCCAGCGGGCGACAGTGGGGGCCGGGCCACCGCTGCCTTCTATTCTAACTCAGCTCCTCAAGGACCCCAGGGAACAGCACTGCAGCCCAGAGACCTGAAGCGTACGCTGGGCCTCCCCCTCAATTGCAGGGGGGGGAAGGCAGAGGGAAGGAGGCAGGGCACCTCGCTCAGAGGTGCTGCGGCTCTTGAAGCCAATTAGAGACCCCGGTTTACACACAAATCAAGAGAGTGACTGACAAGGACTAGTCATTAAAATTACATGATCTTTTTACTACTTTAAACTCTCTAATTCAGACCTTTTACTGCTTCAGAACTAATATCAGAGCCTCATCTCTAGCTTGGGCAAAACCTAATCCTGCCCTGGGTCAGAACTGCCAGAGCACTGTCCTGAATCTGCTCTTCTCACGCCCTCAAGAACATTCAATGGCTCCCCACTGCCACACGACAAGGAACCACACTGCGAGCTCACTGCTCTGGCTGGATTGGTCCGCCCCTGGTCCAGGAACCTGACCCAGGCCAGGCCCCCAGCCTGCACAAGCACAGAGCCCTCTCTGACCCCCTCCTCTCCATCTCTTCTGTGAACACCCCCATGTGTGGTTTAAAGCAAGCCACACGCCTCTGTCTTAACTCTCTGAGCATCTTGGTCTCACCTCCCCAGCCAACCATAGGCTCCACCTAAGACTCTTTTGTGGCCTGTGCTGGCTCAGGGTCTCAGACACGCACGAACTCGCTTACAGGAAACTGCTTACAGGAAAACCCACAACCCGTAAGCAGGCCAGGGGCTAGTCGCGTTTTCTACTTCGTAGAGGAGGAAACCAAGACTCAGAAATAGTGCTAACCCAGGGCCCCAAGGGCCCCAGGGACCCCGGCCGGGGTGGTGACACCAGGATCTGTGCCTGCTCTGCCTGGCTCAAATTTCTTCTCCCACGTGTCCCCTCATGTGCTCTAGATAAAAGAAAACTATGAACCGTGTCCCTGTCGTAAAAGAGATAAGACCAGCATACAGGAAGTGGGGAAACGGCTGGATGCAATTTGGTGCCCAGAGGCTCTGGGACCCTTGGGGGAGGCGGCGGGGGGGGGCGCGGGGGACAGCCCAACGGACTGGGGAAAAACAGTGCAAACAAACATATCTCTAAATGAGTGGTCAACTGGAAACCAGGGCTGGTATCGGGGAATCGGTGTTTTTCCGTTTCTCCATGGACTTGAACGCTCAGTGGCCCTCATCCTGCCCCATGACATTGCTCTGGCCTCCACGGAAGCTGAGCACTTCAGTACACAAAAACGGCACTGTTCATCATCGGCAAAGCTCAACTGCTAACTAACCGACCGGTGCTGCGTCCCCACAATAGACGCTCTTGCCAAGAGAACCACCCGAAGGACGGGCAGCGAGGGCAGGGTGTGCCCGGCTGCTGGCCCGTTGTGAGCCCCAGGTGAGCTGGGAGGAGGCAAACCACAGAGGCCTCTGGGCTACTGCTCTGCTTGCTCGTGCCATCCACCTCCCAAGGGAATGAACTGGCCCCTCCTGGAAAGCCAAGGATGGAAGGTGCTAGAAGAGGGAGAAAAGAATCAGACTGACGAGCCCACCACACACAATCTGCAACACGAGGGCCCCCACGGCCAGCTGCCAGCAAACCAGCAGCGCTGTCCTTGCCAGCCTTGTCACCTGCGGCCTGTCCTGCTCTCATCCCCTTGGAGAGCCTTCTTCTGCCACCTGCAAGCCATGCGATTCCAGAGAGCTGACCCCCTACTCACTTCCAGGGTGGCTCTGCAACTCAGGACAGGGCAATGAGGACATCGCGTCATCCAGACCTAAGTGACTGGTTCAAGAACAGGTGCTATGGGTTGAACTGTGCTCCCCCAGCGAGACAGGCTGAAGTCCCTGCCCCCACACCCCTACCCCCAAGACCTTCTTTGGAAATGGGGTCCTGGCAGACGTAACTGAGTAGAGATGGGGCCATCAGGGAGGGCCCGGAACCAGTACAACCAGGGTTCTTAGGGAGAACTGGAAGCCACGTGGTGAGGACACAGACACACAGGGAGAGCAAGGCCATGTGAAGATGGGGACAAGGACCAGAGTGATGCTGTCACGAGTCAAGGAACTCCTGGAGCCACCAGGAGCTGGAAGAGGCAAGGACGGATCAGAACGTGGCCCTGCCGAGCCTTGAGTTCCAACTCCTAGCCTCCAGAACGGAGAATACATTTCCTTTGTTTTACTTTGTTACGGCAGCCCCAAGAAACCACTAGGAGAGGCAGGTGGCTGGAGCCAGACCAACGGGAACCAGCCACACCAGCCCCCACAGGAACTCAGGGCGGGAAGAGACACGATGCCCACGAGGCTGGGACGCTGAGCGGCTGGAGCCACCGGTAGTCACCCTCACAGGACTTGGCAGACCTGCCCCAATACGACCTACGTGAGGAGGCTGGAGGGAAAACTACGCCTGGTGACATAAATTCAAGTCCTTGATGGCCTGAAACCGGCCGCGCTTCCTTCCCCTCTGGACTTTCTGAGACGTCCCTGCTGACAAACTCTGTTTATCCGTATTTCCTGAAACCCTTCCTTCCATGATGGAAATCTGTTGCTTACAACTGAGAGGGCCTTTAAGTTTTATCACATATGCAGTACAATTGAGTTCTTTACCATAACATATGCCCAATGAACAGGGTCCCCAGCCGTCACCTTGGGAACCTACACATACAGCATGAATGGTAACACTCAATGGGTCCTTCTCTCTGGGACACACCATCAGCCTTCAAAGTTTTGTGATGGCCGGTCCTCGTCCCAAAGGTGCACCTGACTGCTGACAGCAACAACAAAAAACAATCAGCCAAGCTCAGAAGAATCAATGGAGATATGGTTGATTTCAAGAAATGCTGCCTAAGAATGATTTTAGATCCTAAGGACAGAGAGTTTGGAGGGTCTCTGGTGTTTCGACAGATTGATGTCAGCAAGAACCCAGGCTCCTGTCAAGTTTCTATTCTGCCATGCTTTATGGTAGACTACTGTCCTCATGCCTATTACCTCATGGTCACAAAACAGCTGCCGAAGTTCCAGGTCCTCTATCCCCAGAGGGGATCTGGAAGGCAGGGAAAAGGGGACAAGAGCCAAACAGCTGTCCTGCTGGAAAGGAAACACTCTTTTTCCTTACATCTTACTGGTCAGAACTGTAAGACATGGCTGCCCCTGGCTGCAGGGGAGGCTTGGGATGCAAGTCTCTGACAATGGGAACTGTATTTCCCTGACAGGCCTATGTCAATCAGCAATGCCACCCGGAACAAAACACGGACTGTGTACAAGATGGAGAGAGCTGATGTACTGGGAGGGCAACTCACCAGATAGTAAAGATATTAAATAATGAGTCCTGTTCCCCTGAAAGTCCTAAAAACAAACAAACAAACAAACACTTCTATGGCTTTTAATTTGACGTTGGGGTAAATTCAACAAATACATAAGAATCATTTATCAAGGGCTCCTCGTGTGCCAAGTTCCCTGCTAAATACCTTTCCTTGCCCTCAAGGACCTCACAGGTAAAAGAGAGTCACACACACACCTCCGCCCCCGAAACAGCGGAGAGCCCCGAGAGAGCACAGGAGCCTGGGCACCGGCAGAGGCAGCCGGAGGAAGGAAGAGACAGAGGGGAAGTCTGGGAACGCTTCCACCAGCAAGGACACCTGCCTGGGTGTGCCAAGGAGGGCCCGAATGGGCATGTGCGCAGCGGCACAGAGTCAAGGATAGTGGGGGGTTGCGGGGGTGTGATTGGGGGAGTGGCAGGGAGCGGGGTGGCCGGGCTGGTGGGACAAAACTGGGAAGAGCTCCGTAAACCATGCTCAAGATCTAGACTTTCGCCTAAGGACATCGGAAAGCCAGGGAGAGACACGGGTGTTCATAAAAGATTACTCCATAAGGCAAGGTTGAGCCAAGAGGCAAGGACACCAGCCGGGGCTGGCCATACTGGGTAAGGGAGGGAGCGGGGACCCAGGACAAGAGGATGCAGGTAGGAACTGGCAAGGGAGCGTCCGGAGGGAGAACCAGTAGCCCCCAAAAACCGATGAGACTGTGGGTGACGCGGAGGGCCAGCGGCATGCGGGCAGGCTGGCTGGGTGGGAGACAGGACCTTCATCACGACCCAAGAAGACAGGAGGGGATGCAGGTTTGGGAAGGAGAAGAGTGAGTCAAGTTACAGAAAATGATGCCTCCAGACCGAGGTGCTTCCCAAACATCGTAGGCCTGTTGAGGGGGGTGGGGGGCTGGAAAATTGAACCTCCCTTCTGGGAAGTGCACCCCCCCTTGCCCAGCATCGCCCAAATGCCAAAGATTGTGCGAAGAACAGCCCTCCTGGGGCAAAGCAAGGCCAGGGGGCAGCAAGCTGAAGAAGACCTTCTGATGCCTTAAATAGAAGCAGCTGCTCTGGCTGGTGTGCGAGCGTTTACACAAGGAGGGCTGGGTGGCGCTCCGGGCCCCCACAAGGAGTGCTTTTTTTTTTTTTAATATTTTTTAAATGTTTATTTGCTTTTGAGGAGACAGAGTGTGAGTGGAGGACAATCAGGGGGTGGTGGGGTGACGCAGATTCTGAGGCAGGCTTCAGGTTCCAAGCTGTCAGCACAGAGCCTGGCGCAGGGCTCAAACTTACAACCTGTGAGATCATGACCTGAGCCGAAGTCAGAGGCCCAACCAACTGAGCCACCCAGGTGCCCCACAAGGAGCATTTTAAAGAAAGCCCAGGGGTTATGCTGGCTGTCCCGTGTGTGCGGCCCGCCTGTAAAATCGGAACTAAGCTTGCGTTTGTAAAAGTCTTGTCTTCCAAGAGCCTCAAGTGGGGAAGACGCCACCTCTGACCTCGCAGGTCCGTGCGGCGGGGGCAGGAGGCAGGCACTTGCACTCCGCTTGCCCTGGAAACCACCAGGTCCCTGTCCTGTACAAGGAGGCCCTTCACACTAGAGCACCATGCATTCCAGAACGTTCTCCGAGAGCCCCAAATAGCAACTTCGGCCCTGTCCCCCCCAAGAGTGAAAGGAACAAAGGCTGATACCAGGGGTCAAGGCTGGCCAAGTGGGCATCTCCTGCAGCTAGCTTTTGAAAGCACCCCACGCCCCACGCTGCGAGGTCCTACCTGGCCTCCGCATCTCTTGGAATGAATACCGTTTCCTCCCCCACCACCCACTCTGGAAGGTGGCAAATCAAAGTCCTGGGTGGTGAGAGGTTTGGCAGGCATTACTCTTGAAAGATGGGTCAGGTAAGGGCAGGTTAGAGACCCAGGAGCCATGGTCGACCCGACGGCAGAGGCCGCTGTGACAGGCAGTGTCCAGTAGGTGGCGCACCCTCGAGGTCTGCAGAGGAAGTGAGTGATGTTGACCAGTCACGCTGACTTGTCAGCACAAATGAGACCTGGGGTCATATCTGTGCAGATTCAAATGCTATGCTCTTTGATAATAGTACCCAGAGGTGCTGAAAGAAACTCTAGGTCTACCAAAGCCAGCATCTGTCTTCCCAGTGACTGGGAGCTCTGTCATTGGGACAATTTTGTTCCCACTGCATCCCCCACGCTCAGCACAGGGCCCAGCTGGTGCAGCACGCAA
>PJEM01000605.1:213076-356317 GCA_004023845.1 Helogale parvula
CCCCCGCCCCCACCCCGCACTTTGCAGACACCTCCCCTCAGGGACCAAGTCCCACTTCCAGGGCCCTGGCTCCCGCCTCTGTCCCCCACACCCGTGGTTGTCACACACCCCTGAACTCCAGTGTCTTGCCCAAAATGCAATTTAACATGGAGACTCGAAAACAGATCAAGGTTGCCGCTACAACTGAAGGGAGCCTGTTCCAGACACAGCCCCCTGGAAACGCAGGCACGCCCCCTTCAAGGAACCGCACGGTTGCTGGAAGAGCCCAGTTTGGAAACTGCTCTGCTGGCCCCTTGCGAACCCTAATCCAATGAGCTTGAAAAGCACTGTGTCTCACACCTCCCTAGCGTGGGAAACAGTTAACAACGGACATCACAGGAACCTTCCGATCTGAAGGCTGAGTAACTGGCCAATCCCTGCCGTTATAGACACAGGGTGCTCATTCCCGCACCTTTTGGGAGGAAGGTCAGGAATGATCACCCATTTCAAGAACAACTCTGTTATAAGAAATTCCAGCACATTCCGCCCCTGGGAGCACCCGCGTCTTCACTTTTGTAGCCAGAACCTTCATCTCGGGAAAGAGGGGGTGCACCAGGGGGCAAGGGGAGGGCTGAGACAGCAGAAGGCGTCCTGGGCTCAAATCCCAGCTCGGCCAACCAGCAGCTCGGTGACCTTACAGATTCCACACCTAAAAGGCAGGACAATTACTCACCCCTACAGCTCATGGGACTGATGGGTTTATATGAGGGATTTTTTTCCAAGTGCTTTATAAGGCACTCCCAAATGTTAGCTGTATTTATGTGATTTTACTATCGGGCTGTTAGAAGCTCAAGCAGAGCCGACCAATTTCTACTGAAGGTCATCTACACCTGATCCTGGGCTCTGTACAGGCTCCATGTCTTCATATCAGACCTGACGGACCTCCCTATCCAGGGAGGCTGGTCTGGGGTGCCCTTACCCTGGGGGGGCATGGGGAGGCGTTTGTCCCAGTGGGAATACAAAAGGGACCCCAGAAACTGCCTGAATGATACCCAGCAAGCTGGACGCTCACCTGGCCTCCAGCCCCCTTACCTGCTCCCCGAGCCCACCCTGCATTTCGTGTAATACCCACCGGCACCAGCACCCTCCCGCCAGACTCAGGACCCCCGGGGGCCACCAGCTGAAGCGCATGGGCTGGGACACAGACAAGGTGCGCTCTACCTGCCGTCCAAGGTTCGTTCAGTCCCTCGTCTGGGAGCAGGCAGGTGCATCTGGGAAAGGCACCCAGGCGGAATCTCTCAGATCCCCCCCATGGGACTCAGAAAGAGCTTCAGTGGCTTTGTGCTCAAGGCACACCTGGCCCCACCACGTCTCCTACCACCGTTCGTTAAAGCCCGGGGCGCTAAGACGAAGGTCCCCACACCAGCAGCACCAACACCGCCAGGACACTCGTACTGGTTCAGAGACTTGTGTGAGGCCACCACCTAGTGGAAGACCCCTCCCATGGATTCCGGTGACACTCAAGTTTGAGAACCAGGGCTTGCATCCAAGGCGCTGCACCTGGCTGAGTCCCCAGAGAGCTTTCACCTAAGCCAATGCTCAGGACCCACCCCAGGTATCTTGATTGGATTCATGCTGCCCCAGTGGTGGGGTTTTGTTTTGCTTTTAAAGTACTAAATGGTATATGATAGGAGGATATGATACCTACAAGGGACACATGCCATTACATATTTGTCAGAGCCCATAGGAACGGACAACACCAAGAGTGAACCCCAAGGTACACTAGGGAATTGGGGGACTATGATGTGTCAAGTTCATCCCCCTGGTGGGGGAAGCCTGTGGGGTAGGGGCACTGGGAATACACAGCCCCAGTGACAGTAATCCTGTGGAACCAGAGGCAGGAGAGCCAGGCTTCAGAGTCAGCAGGTAAGACCACCAGGTCGGAAGCAGCCAGAGAAGATGCAGGAAGGAGAGAAGTCATACTCCAGACTGAAGGAGGGAGGGATGGGGTGCGGAAGGAAGTGGGGAAGGCCTCATTCATTCCGACCCTGCTTTGGCTTCTTCCTTCCCAGCATCTGCCGTAAACCCTCCCCCTCGAGTGTAGTCAGTGCAGCAAAAGCTGGCCTGAAAGTCGCTCCACCACCGGGGGTCAAGCACTGTCCCCACCTGCTGGCGCGTGATCCTGAGCATGTCCCCCGCGTGTGCCTGTTTTCACTGGCCTCCTCACCTGGAGACGGAGGGTGTTAAGACACTGGGATGGGAATGTGGTGCCAGGCACAGCGGACACACGCGATAAACACAGGCTGTTCTCGGCTGGCCGGGGCAAACCGGAGCCCACGTCTGCTGCACGGAAAACAGCGGCCAGACAATGGATGTCCCTGTCTCCTGCCGGCACCATCTCTCTGGCTTGGAAGCCAGAGTGAGAGAACAGAACACAGGAGGGCATCCTCTCCTTCCACGTCTACATTACCAAAGTCAGGCTGGACGCACTGGGACAGGGACAGCCCTCATCCCATAAACGTCCACAGAGCACCTGCCCAGGCCAGAGGCGGAAAGACTGCAGAACTTGCGTTCCTCTGGTTAGAGTGAGGTTCCAGGCCCGGGAAGGGCAAGAAGGGGGTTCTGGGGGCCACTGGCCTCCCTCCAGGGCGGTCTCCTCTCGGACCCTGTATCACCCGCGGCAAGGGGAGCATCTTCCCCAGAGGGGACCCTCGGAAGGAGGGACACTGAGTCCCGGCAGGCGCGGCTGCTCGAGAGCCAATGTTCTAGAGAGAACCCAAGGGCACGTATTACAGAAAACGGCACCCCCCCCCCCGCCTCCTGTGGCTTTTTCTGCCTTTTGTTTTATACAGCGTTTTACTAACATACGATAAATGAGAAAGCGTGGATCACGAGTGAGAAGCCTAAATGTGCAAACAGACACCCGAGATCAAGACTGAGAAGAGACCCCAGCAGGTCTGTCGTGTCCCCACCTACTCAGCTATCCCCAAAGGTAACCGCAAACCTGCCTTCTTTCCCACACAAGTTCTGCCTCTGCAAGAACTTCACTTAAATGGAACCACACGTCAAGCCCCTGGGGCTCTCTGGCTGGAGGCCATGTCCATGGGACTCATCTGTGTTGCCAGGGGGCAGCCATGGCGCATCCTCACTGCTGTATAGAATTACAATATCCGGGGCGCCCGAGGGGCTCAGTCGGGTAAGCACCCCACTCTTGATTTCAACTCAGGGCATGATTTCACAGCTCGTGAGACTGAACCCTAAGTCAGGCTCTACACTGACAGGGAGGAGCCTGCTTTGGATTCTCTCTCTCCCTCTCTCTCTCTGCCCCTCCCTCGCTTGCATACCTATTTTTTTTCTCTCTCTCTCTCAAAATAAATAAATAAATAAACATTTAAAAAAATTTTTAAGGGGCACCTGGGTGGCTAGTTGCTTAAGCATTTGACTCTAGATTCAGCTCGCGGGTCGTGAGTTCAAGCCCCGCATCAGGCTCCATGCTGGAAGTGTGGCATCTGCTTGTGATTTTCTCTCTCTGCCCCTCCCCAGCTCGCTTGCTCTCTCTAAGCAAATAAACAAATCTTTAAAAAAAAAATTAATAGACCTACAACATGCAAATATAACATAACATACGTATCCATTCTACAGCTGAGGGACACCTGGGTGGTCTCCAATTTGAGGCTATCAGGCCCACTGCTGCTCGGAACATTCCATGTCTGCCTCTTGGTGGACACAGCACTCTCTCGAGGGTGGAATGGCCGAGTCACAGGGTAGCACGTGCTCTGCTTTAAGGAAATCATGTCCAAAACCCCTCTCAGCCTCCAGCCCCTCGCCCTGCTTCATTTCCTTCCCTATGCCCTGTAATCTCACCCTTCTAGATGCGGGTGTGCATTGAGAGCAGGTCTGGACACCACAGGGCCCCCTGAGCCCCGACTCTGCCCGGCCCAGAGTAGGTGCTGGAAAACACCTGCAGGGCACCTGAGCTTCTGCATTCTCTCCTGCACACGGGAGCTCAGGGGACCTCTCAGCTGTCCCCTTGGTCCCCTCCTCCCGTGGGCGCATTCCCAAAGCCCGGGACAACCCCCTCACCTTCATCCAGTCTCTAGCCATAGCTGCCAATTAGGTCTTGACCAGAGACGGGGCCCCCAGCAAGCCTGTCACTCTTGCTGCACAGTGTCCCTTCCCCAGGACAGAGCGTAAGGGCTCCTGGGAAAAGTCTAGGCTCAAGTCTCGGCTTTGAAAGCCGGCTGACTGCAGTGCCATTCTTGAGTGACGACTGCAGGCCACACCCCCAGGAGACAGGCAGAGAGCAGTCAGAACACCAGCAAGCTCACGGTCAGGGGAGAGAGCTGGGGAAGCGGGTCAAACAGCCCCATAAGGCTGGGGCAGGAGAGGCCTCTGGGCCGTGGGGGAGCTCGAGCAAAGCAGAAAGGGCCTCACAGAAAGATGTCACAGGGCTTGCCTCTTCTGAGACGCCCATTATTCCCCAGAGAGAGAAGGCTGGGGCGGTCAGGGCAAACAGACTGATGTAGGCAGAGGAATGGGCTGGATATGCAGGGGCGGAGGGGACATGTCCAGGGCGGCAGGACAGAAGCAAATAAGGGAGATGAATTAGAAAGATCATGGGGTAGGATGGTGGCAGGGACAAAGAACTGCCAACCCAAGGCCTCCGCGCTCCATCCTAAGGGTAATGGAGCCCTGGGGGTGTCAGCCCTAAGAGTAATGGGCCCCTAAGAGTAGAGGTCGCCCGATGATGATGGGCCAGGCACAGGGAAGAAGATACCGCCATCTTATTGAACTGCAGACCCCGCCCGGCAGATCTGGGGGAGTGTATGCCTTTCCCAGTCGTGCAGCTGCCACCGGGTCCCAGACACACCCGGGGCAGCAAGGGTGCGGACCAAAACGGGAACCAAAGCCATATATCCCCCACACCCCACGCCAAGCGAAGAGAGACCAAGGGGGAGAGGTAAAGGTGGAATGAAGCCAGGGTCGTAGACACCTTGCCTGGCCCAAGGCTGGCCCTCAGCATGGCAGCCACCGCTCTACTCCACACCACCGGCCAGTTCCAGAACCTTCCATCCTGCTTCAGAACAGGGCCTCTCCTCTAGAGCCTTAGACCCCAGCATCACCATGGCAACCACAGCAAACACAGGAGCCGGGGCCTCTGTGCCATAAACAACCCTGACAGATTCAATAAATATAGATGTACAACAGCAATTTGTGGGGAATTTATGAGAAATTAAAAATTCGGCTTGGACAATAAACAACCCATTTCAGAATCTGCCCCACTTAAAGTTAAATAAACCTCGGGCGAGCATTTTTTGAGCATGATGTTTCAAGACGAAAAACTGGGCCTTGCCAGGAACGCTCCCTGAGCCTCCAAAGCTAGCGCTGCTGTGGAGAGCACATGCGCACATCTGCTGACCTCCGAGGGCACTTTACAGTTTATGAAGCACCTGCATTCGCCCACCTGCTGCGTGTGAGACACTGGGGCAAGTATGAGTAACACCATTATGAGGATGCGCCTGAAGTCAATGAAGAGCCTGCTCAAGGTCACACAGAACTGATCAAGGTCAAAGACAGGATGCAAACTCGGGCCAGCCCAACGCCCAAAACACCATGCACATACAGGCAGCCACGTGTGCGTTTGCTACAACACACAAATTGCACCCACCTGAGTCTGATGTGGGGAGCCGGCTGTATTCTCTAGAAATCTGTCCTACTTAAATAGCATCAAAGGGGGTTGCTTCAAACAGATCAACAAATTCACTCAGGGGGCAGGCGGGCTCAGATCCCTGAGGCAACTCCACCAGGCTGTCTTCAAGATGAAAGACTAAGAAATAAGCAGACAGAGATCGAGAGTGCGTCGGGGGAGGTTTCCTGCCCCTGCTCTCTGAAGAGTCAGAGATTCACAAGGGGGGAGACAGAGATGAGTCACCAGTGACCCCATTAGGGGCATCAGCTTGTTTCACGGAGAAGGAACCGGAGCCCAGCCCAGCCGCATGGCAGGCACACAGCGAGTATGGGGCTCCTGCTGCCTGGGCCAGGGACCCCCAGAGCCAGCCACCTTGACCTAACAACACCCTTTCTTCCCACAAGCATCATACATCTTGAGAACACCGGCAGGTGCCCTCCTGCTCACTCTCTCCAGGCTCGCTGGCTCTGTGACCCCAGTTTCCAGTTCAACAACAGACTAATCGTCTCAAGAGGCCACCAACAGAGGGGGCAGGCTCACCAGCTGTGGGCGGGCTGCACTGACAGGGGAGCCCCCCAACCCCAGGTCAAGGCAGGGGCCCGCCCTTCTCTTGCTTGATGCAGCCCTGGGGTTCACGGGCACCACCTAGGGCTGCCTGCCCCTCAGAGGCACGGGCACCAAGATGGCTGAGCGCTGGGAGAGCCGGTTATGTGTGTCGGTGTTCCCAGGGGACAACAGAGGGCCTGCCGGCAGGGGCCCGAGAAGCACCCTGTGATGCAGAGAATGAAGGGACCTGCCCCAGGCCCTAGTCCTGCAAGTGTCCGCTCCCTCAATCACAACCACAAAATGGGTCTGTAGGGTAACAGCCATGGGGGCATCCGGGAGGGCCAGACAGGAAGGTCAGAGCTGGGGGGTTAGGGGGCCGTCCTGCTAGAGCCTAGCAGGGGCAGAGGACCCCGAGTCCCCCTCCCAACAGCCCAGGGATGGCACCTCTGGGCCCTAGGAGCAGTAACAGCTCCCCACAGCGGGGCTCCGGGGAGCCTCTCCGGCCCCCTCTGGTCCCCTCCCCCTGCCCACACCTCTGCAAGTGGCCCCCACCTTAAAGTCGTATCACCAGGGCCATGGAGAGGGAGTTCATCAGGACAGGATGAGAACAATGGGGAAACCGAGTCAGAGAGGAGTGTAAAATCACTGTTCAGAGCAGGCAGCGTGTGAGCCTTCTGCCCCGAAGCGCGGGCAGGCTGAGCGGCAGGAGGCCGGAGCAGGCAAGCATCAGCTTGGGGAAAGTGGACAGAGCTCGGGAATAGGAGTGGCCCTGCTCTGCCGCAAAGGTCCGCACGAGATACTGAGGGCTGCGGGGGCGCCTGGTGGCTCGGTCGGTTGAGCATCCAACTTCAGCTCAGATCATCACCTCACAGGTCATGAGTTCAAGCCCTGAACTGGGCTCTCCACTGTCAGCACAGAGTCCACTTTGGATCCTCTGTCCCCGTCTTTCTCTGTCCCTCCCCCACTCACACGCTCTCAAAAATAAATAAACCATTTAAAAAAAAGATATTGGGGGCTGGGTTCACAGCAGCCTTGGAAAATTCAGGAAGGGCACAGTAGGTTTTTATGGGAAACCAGTGAGGTCAGGGTAGCACTAGGTCAGGGGTAGGGAGGGCGATTGGAAGAGAGAGAACCCGGGCCACTGTGATCAAGCCCCCCTGGGCTCAGAGACCACGGCAGTCAGTCCTTGCTAGCTAGTCCCGGCTAGCTCTGTGACCGCAGATCTGTCCTTAAGCAGGTGACAGAGCTGAGCCTCGGTTTCCCCGTCTGAATAACAAAGAGAGCCTACCTCACACAGAGAGTCTAAGAAAGTAAAACTGTCCAAGAAAGATGTGGACCCAGGCTGAGCAAAGACAAGGAATTAGCTCAGACTCATGTGGTCAGAACTCACTGGGGACAGTGACCCACATCCACACTGGGAACTCTCCTCTGAAGCCTGGCCTGGGCCCATGCCATCAGGGAAGCACTCGATGAACTCCCGGCTCCACCCCACTCTCCCGTCCCACAGGGAAGCAGGAGCGCAACTGGTGTTGGGTGTTTGATATTCCTTTTCAAAAGCTCCCTTTCCAGTCCTCAGTTCCCCAAACACACCCCAGCAGCTATAGTCACGGATCACTGACCACAGATTTTGTGCCAGGCTTTCTAGTAAGTGCTCCGACACTCTATCTCAATTAGTCTTCTCAGCCTTGGGGGTTGGTGATTGACAACCCCCCTCCAGGCGAGGAGGCCAAGGCCCAGGGCTAAAGAGCTAGCCCACAGCCACCAACAAGTGCCACCAACAAGTGCGTGGACAAGGCTGGTCCCTGGAGCACAGTGCTTGCTGAGGGGGGAGGTGGAGTTAGGGGGGTAGTAGCTCCCCCAAACTCAGCTATCCGGTCCGGTCAGAATTTCCCCGTGGCCAGCAAGCTGCACAGATGTGTAAACATGGGGAGAGCACCTGCCAGCAGAGGGAGGTCCCAGCGAGGGATGCAGGGCCACAGCGCAGACAGACCCGCCATGGCGAGCAGCCCCCGCAGCCTGGCTGTGCTGGGAAGATGCAGGACGGGGGACCACCCAAGGACTAGCCACCTCCCCAGTACACACTCTCTGTCCCTTTCCCTGGGCCAGGAACACACACAGGGCAAAATGCCCAGGGGCAGAGCCTTGGCCACAGTGGGCAGAGAGGAGGGTCTGGGGCATGGATGATAAAGAAGAGGAGGGGAGAGAAGGGTCACGGGAGAGAAACAGGCTCTGCCCAATACCCGGGTGCATTCGAAAACCCAGAAGGGCAAACTCCAAAACAATGGGGTCTTTCCTCAATTCTCTATAAGGTTCAGGGTTTTTTCCCCCTGAGAAGTACATATTACTCTTATAAACTGCAAGAACAATCAGTACGACTTAATATTTATATAGCCCAAGAAATAATCACAGACTTGCCCAAATACTATCAGAACCAGATGGCCATGACAACAGCATCACAGCCACCAGCCAGAGCCCCCACCAACATCCGCGGAGGGAATGCGCTAGCTCTGGTTACAGGGAGGGTATATAATGCAGCAACTAAGAACACAAGCCTAAGTCGAACATGTAACAAAATGGAAACACTAACAATATGCTAAGCGTGTTTGTGGGGAGCAGATTACAAAAGGATAACGATTTTGTTTACAATATATAAATACGTCTTCCATTTCTACACTTAGAGAAACAACTCAGAGGGCGTTCGTGAAGTCTGACTGCTGGTATCTCTGGACTACCAGCTACCCCAAGGGCTGCTGGACCTTCCGGAAAGATATTTTTCTCTCTTTCTTTCTTTTTTTAATGTGTATTTATTTGAGAGAGAGAGAGAGAGAACGCGAGAGCGAGCATACGCACATGTGCACAGTGGGGGAGGGGAGGGGTAGACACAGAATCCGAAGCAGGCTCCGGGCTCTGAGCTGTCAGCACAGGGCCCAACGCGGGGCTCGAACCCACCAACTGTGAGATCACGCCCTGAGCTCAAGTCGGTCACTTAACAGACTGACCCGCCCAGGCGCCCCTTAAAACACCTTTTCAAACCCCTTCTGGAGGATCAAAGACTCCTGCTTCTCCTTCTCCCCAGGAAATGCTGGCTGGGCAGAAGCCCTTGTTCCCATCAGACAAAAGGCCTCCCATAGCAAAATTAGGAGGCTGAGGCCCAGAGCTGGCTGGGGGACACCCAGGTCTAATGAACATGTGAGCCCACAAGGGTCGGCCCAGAATATCCAATCAGCACACATCTTTATCAGGCCCTGGGCTCAGGGGAGGGCAGGCCCTCATATTTACCAAGTTTGATCAAGTGTGCCCCTACCCCCCACCATGCATCTCTGCTCTCTTTCCCTCGCCAGGCTCCCCTCTCCCCAGGCCACACTCCTAGGCCATTAGCTCAGTCCCAAAGGCATCCTTTCCTATCTAGGCGTGTGATGATCCTGTCAAAACACTGTAAATAACTTATTTCCACTTGGCAGGGCCTGCAGCAAAAACATCATCCAGGCAGGGGCCGCCTCCACGCCAGGAAACCCACACTCGTCCTGCCCGGGGACCACAGGCCCCCACCACCAAGGGAGTTTGGAAAGACTCAGTGTCGGGGCCAAACTTCTACCCAATGAGACAGGGGGATGGGTTTTATAAGACCCCTCAAGTCATCTCAGGAACCAGAAAACCGGTGCACTGCTGAGAGGCCCTCACTACCCCACAACTCTACATACCACCCTACACCCATCCCCTGACCTCAGGCCATACACACATCCCCTAAGGAGGGCTGCTTACCTACCCCTGCCCTATCCCATTCATCCATTTTGTCACTGTCTGGTAGAGGAGACTCTGAGAGGTCTTGTCACTTCCCCGGGGTTGCATCAGCAGACGCCCAGTGCAGAGGGGCAGCCGAAAGGCACTGGCCTTGCCAGCGCCCACCCCGGAGTCCCGTCCCAGCTCTAATGGTCACTTGCTCAGTGGTGGGATGCAGACACTGCAGGGGCCTGAACCTCAGTGCTCTCGCCTGGCAGGGGGGACACTAACAGTGGCACCCAGCAAGGCACAAACGGGAATTGTCACTATCACTGTCCGGGCTGGAAAGACACCAAAGCATTTTGAAATTGTTACGAGGGCATCTCAGAGCTCGGAAGGGATCTTACTAGGTGATTACTGCCCGGGTGCCCAGGAGCCCTGCCCTACATGTTCCCCCAGGACCCCTGATCAAACCCTACCCAGCCCCCACCTAACCCCCCAGCGCCTCCCAAGTGACTTCTGCAAAGCGATGACTGTGCCCTGCTGCACCGCCAAGTCTCAGACCCGGCGCGAGCCAGGATCTCCTTATAGGGTGTGCTCCAAGGCCACGAGAGAAAGTTCAGAAAGAGAAATACCGACGGTCCTGCCTTGTGTAGACGGGGAACAAGGGACCCAGAACAACCAGGTCCCTGAAAGGCCCAGTACTTGTGCAGGACCTCAGAGAACTCAGGGGTAGGATGTGCCTCCAGGGGAGTTCCGAGGCGGGGGTGGCTGAATGGGAGACAGAAAGAGCCAAGCTTCGGCTCTGGATTTGCAAGCTTTGGGGAAAAGCCATGTAATCTCGGCGGCGTACAGGACCCCCAGGACCTCCCCGCAGCCAGCGGTGAGCTAGCATGCCAGAACGGGGGCGGGGGCCGTCTGTGGCCAGGGAGTCTGTACCCTCAGAGGTGATGCCGGCACCCCACCGCGGCTAGACTCAGAGACGCAGAAAGAGGAGGGAAATGTATCAGTCTGTGCCCTCGAACGCACCCCAGCCAGGGCATCCTCTGCTCTGTCCTGGGGGGCACTACAAACCAGGCTGCGCCCCCCCCCCACATATAGAGGGGAAGGCCTCAGGCTTCCACAGTCGGGAGGGGACACCCTGCGCTGGGACCCCGCTGGCCCACGGCAGGAATATGACGTCACCGCTGTCGGCCCCTCCCTCAGCAAACCAGAGGAACACGAACGAACTTACACCATAATGTTGCCAGCTTCTTTACTTGTGACGAGAAATCAAACAACAAGGGTCCTTGTGTGGCTTATCTGCCCAAACTCAACAACACAGCGCACTGAGACTCCTACGATTTCCACGGGCCCCTGGGGACGACACCAACGATGGCGGCACCAGCGAGTCAGAAGGAGCAGCTGCTCCTGGGCACGTGCCGTGGGCCAGGCTCCGGGCTGCTCCTCGGCTGCATCGTGTCCGTGTCCCAACTCTGAGGCTGGCTCCGTTATTACTGCCGTTTTGTAAATGAGGAAACAGGTTCACTGGGCCCGAGTGTGCTGCACACGGCATGCTGCAGCCCGACACCCGTTCCTGATTCTCCTCTTCAGTAACAAAACCCCAAGCTCCTGTGAGGTGACAGTGTGTCTGGAAGGAAGACCACACTTCCTGGCCTGCCAGCCACCAAATGTTGGAGGCTCAACTCTGACCAAGGCCAGCACAGGCAGCGGCAGGACACGGAACTTCTAGGAAATCACCTAATGAGAACAGATTCAGGTGTGAGATAGCGGTGCCCTATTTCCGTATTGCCTTCCTATGACCTGGGATGTATGCACAATGGCTGGAGCCCCAGCAGCCACTTTTACAAGGAGGCGAGCTTGGGCCTAGGAGATAGTGTGGTACAAACAGAGACAAAAGGGGTCTCTACAACTTTATGGAGCCCTCGCTCCAGCCCCAAGTTAGCCTGCATCCAGCTTCTTTGGCACAGAGAGAAATAAACATAAGATTTTATTTAAGCCACTATTACTCCCAATCTGCTACTGGCAGCCCAACGCTAACCCTGATGACTCCCCCAGGGGAGCTGCAGGTGAGGGGCGTTGGGAGGATGGAAGCTGGCCAGGCAGAGATCCCCCTAAAACACAGTATCCTTGGCATGAGAGAGTCATGGAGAATGTGCTCAGGCCACACACTTCTGCAATTCTCACAATTTTCTGTTTTCATGTGCACCAAGATGATGATGTCCCATCTGTGACTCTGACTAGGTCCTTCAACAATTTAGGAAGGATGGTTCCAGCCTCCAGAGCTTTTACTCTCTCTCCTGAGGACTGAAGACTTCTCATCTCATTTCCCTGCACGCCCTGGCTACCAGGAAGCTCAGAACCACCTTGGGGGCGGCTGGGTGGCTCAGACGGTTAAGGGGCCGACTTCAGCTCAGGTCATGATCTCACAGTTTGTGGGTTTGAGCCCCACATCAGGCTCTGTGCTGACAGCTCAGAGCCTGGAGCCTGCTTCGGATTCTGTGTCTCCCTCTCTCTCTGACCCTCCCCCACTCATGCACCGTGTCTCTCTCTCTCAACAATAAATAAATATTTAAAAAAATTAAAAGAAAAAAAAAAAAGAACTACCTTGATGTGTCCTCACAGCAACAGGCCCGGCAGTCACTATTACATCTCCCTCTGCTCCTCACCTTGATTTACTTGTTCTGTGTTACTAACCCTCCCTTTGGGGGAAGAGAGAGAGCGTAAAGCATACAGAACGCCAAAAGGGAGGAATCTCCTAGACTATAAAATTAAGAAAAGCAACCCGTTCTTCTCTGAGTAGTTAAAATGGCAAATTACCTCCTAAGTTAGAACTTCATAAGAATGAAGAAGATTCTCCAACTCGTGTGTACTTCTTCCTGACCTTTCAAAACAGTACACCAGGAGAGCTCAACCCATTGCTGGAAAAGACATACCCCTGCCTTTACACATTGTCAGACACAGACTAAGAAACTTCCATGGGGGTTCCCGGGTGGCTCAGTCGGTTAAGCGTCAGACTTCAGCTCAGGCCATGATCCCCCGGTTCATGGGTTCAAGCCCCACGTCGGGCTCTGTGCTGACAGCTCAGAGCCTGGAGCCTACTTCCGATTCTGTGTCTCCCTCTCTCTCTGCCCCTTCCCCACTCACTCTCTGTCTCTCAAAAATAATAAATAAACATTAAAAAATAAATAAAAAGTCTAAAAAAATAATAAAAATTAGAAAAAGAGATTTCCACATATATAAACATGCTATTATATTTATAATACGTATTTCTTCAGTTCAAAGGCACTGAAGTCATAACCACCATATTAAATGTTCATTAAAAGGTCCTTAAGTAGGTATTAGGAAACCAAAAGAGTGAAAACAGGTATGTTAGCCTTGGCACAGAAAACCAACAGAGATGTGCGCAGTGATTACCTCTAGAGAACAAGATGATGGGGAACTTTGCCAATTGTTACATTTCTGTAATATTTAGTTTCCACTGATTTCCAACGAGTTCTTGATAAGGTGCGTCGATGAGCCAGAATGCTAGGCCTGCACAGTCTCCAGAAAAACAAGGCACAGTCCATGGCCCTGAGGGCGCTCCGGGGAAGTGGGAGAAGCCCCCACAACCCGTGATCATACACGACATGAGACCTTCTGCGCCTGGGAGGTGGGGCCCACGTGAGGGAGGGACTCTCTCAGCCTAGGGTGTCCAGGGCGGCTTTAAGGAGCGAGTGGCCGTGAGCTTGTTCAAACAGACCAACAAGTGTCAGCCAGATGGAGGAGGAGGAGGAGGAGGGACATGCAGGCTGCCAGGAGAGGGTACGCGGAGGACCACGCCTTGCCACAAGGGTGCTGGGACTCTGCATGGGGTGCTTTGGGGCGCACTTGGGGCAGCGGCCCAGGGTCCATTCCCTAGAGTGGGAACCAACTGTCAAGGGCCTCATGAACCCTCCAAGGGATGGGTCATCACCCTGTCCCCCCCTCCCCACCAGTCAGCCTCATGGCTGGACAGCAGACAGATGGGCTCAGAGAGTTCAAGGCAGCGCTGCTTTCAGAGTGATGCACGACCAGCAGCGAGGTGCACGGCGCAGGGCACGGGGCACACGGAGGGTCACAGATGGCCCAAGGAGCCAGCGTGCTGGGCTTTCTCTGCCTCGTGCTAGCTGAGGGACTGGGGCGAGCTCTCTTGGACTCGGTTTCCTCATCTATAAAGTGGGCATAACAAGTTTATCCATTAAATGGCACCAATAAGAATACTAACAGGCCTTCCCCAGACTGTCTTGGGGATTAAATGAGTCAACATAGGAAAGTGCTTACAGAAGTTCCCAAAGCACACGGGTCTTCGAGCACATGTCTGAGTGACCCCTCCCTAAGGAGGTGCCCATCGGATTGGGTTCCTTGGGATCCAATCAGTTCTCACACAGTCTGAGTTTCCAAGGGTCTCCCCCTCCCCCCAGGCCCAGGGGCCTCAAGGACCTGGCCCCACACCGGCCTCCCTCACCTCCCAGACGCCAGAGACGAGGACAGTGCGGGGGGCAGTCACAATCTTGAGGCAGCATGGTGGAGGGGCAGCCACACACCACCCTCACAGAGGCGTCAGCCATTGCCAAGGCTCCCTGTCCACCCCTGGGTCCGCTAGGACCCCACTTTCGGCACAGAGCCAGGCCGGGGGATACCGTGGTAAACCACCACTGAGTCCACGCTGCGGGGAGCAGTTCAAGGCCGCAAATGGTCCACAGGCCACAGGGCTCCACACACTCTAAGATCTTGGCGCCTTAGACTCAGTAATGTCACTTCTGGAGGCCGGTCCAAAGAGAGAACCTGGATGTGAACAGACACCCGCATGGCAGCACTCCTTGGAATAGCAAACCAGAAACCACTAGAACAAGAGGCTCTGGACCAGAGCAAAGGTTCCTGATGCTGGGACAGCCGGATGGCGGAAAACGGGCACCGCCCCCGTAAGGGTCATTACCCAGGGGAGTAAAGAGCAGGGGCAAGTGCCCGTCCATCCTCCAACCGCAGGGCTGAAGGCTGCAGACAGAGAAGCCCAGCCTGGATTCACACAACACTTAACAATGTATTTTAGGGAAAGGTACGAGAAAAGACTGAAATAAGTGTTTCAAAGATTATCTCTGGGCTTTCATCTTTACGCCTGTCCTTCTCTCCCCAGATTTCTTTTTTGTTGTTGTTATTTTTAATTTTTGAGCGAGAGAGAGGGAGAGAGAGGGAGAGACAGAGTGCAAGCAGGATACGGACAGAGAGAGAGGGAGACACAGAATCCAAAGCAGGCTCCAGGCTCCAAACTGTCAGCACAGAGCCAACACGGGGCTTGAACTCACAAACCATGAGATCATGACCTGAGTTGAAGTCAGATGCTTAATCAACTGAGCCACCCAGGTGCCCCTCCCCAGATTTCAAAAACAAACACATAGTACTTAATGAAGGAGGAATAATCAAGAGGGGTTTCTGTGTTGTTGTTGCTTGTGTTTTAACAAACACAGACGCTCAGGTCCTGCCCTGTCCTGCGTGGGCAGTTCAGGCCTTAATTCAATCACCCACATCACCCAGTACACAGAGCACACACCAGGGCCAGGCCCTGCACTCCCCGGAGACAAGAAAGTTCTGGCCCAGGAGGAGACATGGACTTGTAGCTCCAGCTAGGCGTGAGGGGCGGGGGCGGGGCGGCGTTTGCGGGGAGAGCCAGGAAGATGTCACAGGGGCAAGGTGACGCCTGAGCACATCTAACAGCACAAATAAAAACACGACAGTGGGGAGGGCGATGCCAGCTTCTTGGCCAACGAAAGACTCAAGCCGCTTGGTGGTCTGTGAACCTGCTTCTCCCAGTGCAGGCTGTGCGCCCAGGCCCTCTGGTCAACGCCCTTCGCCCAGTCTCAGCCCCCAGAGCCCCTCACCCACCCCAGCTGCACGGGCACATCCTCAACTGCACTGAGGATCGGGATTCAGCAGCTCTGGGCTGATGACTCCAACAGGCTCCGGGCCGCACCGACGGCTGGCAGCCCGCACTTTGAGTAGCAATGCCCTGGACAACTTCACCTCCAAACAACCTCAAAACAGGCGGCGACTTTCATTTGCCCTTTTCACCCCTTCCTGTTTCCCCCTACACAACTCTTTCCATCCCTTTGCTTTTAATTTTTTTTAACGTTTTTTAATGTTTTTCTTTATTTTTGAGAGAGAGAGAGAGACACGACAGCATGAGCAGGGGAGGGTCAGAGAGAGAGGGAGACACAGAATCTTAAGACAGGCTCACCTCTCTGAGCTGTCAGCAGAGAGCCCGGCATGGGGCTCGAACCCACAAACCTCGAGATCATGACCTGAGCCGAAGTCAGACGCTCAACTGACTGAGCCACCCAGGCGCCCCTGCATCTCTGTTTTTACGTGAATGGCGTGGAAAGGGACCAGGGAGCCATGACCTCAACTCCATGCTCAATGGTATGGAAAAGCCTGGGTCCCACCAGGGCACCACGGGGCACCGGCGCCCGGCTTCCCTGGCAGGGCCTCTGTCTGTTTTGAGGACAAGCTCAAGTTGACTCAGCGAGTCAAAGGCTGGGGGAAAGAAGACGCCAGAACTGAGAATCCCAGGCCGACAAAGCTCAGAGTGAAAATAAAACTGACAGAACCGAAACCACTCAGCACACATGGGCGGCACTTAGCAGCTCAAGAGCGTTTTCGCAAGTTGTCCTCTTCTTAACAGCTACTAAAAAACATCTGATAAGAGCACACCCTGATTTAAAGATCGCTTCCCCGGCCCCACGCACCATCATCGTAAGAAATGCTCTGTGATGTTTTCACATAAACTTGTCTGACTCTCTTACGTATATGTTCTAAGTAAATGACTGAGAATGAAAATAATTTCCAATGTTTTGAAAAAAAGAAATACAAATGCCTGTATTTCAAATGGAAAGAAATAAAATGTGCCTTTAAAAAAAAGGAATTCAGAAGCTCCTGGTGGCGAAGTCGGTTGAGCGTCTGATTTCAGTTCAGGTCATGATCTCCCGGTTCGTGGGTTCAAGCCCTGCGTTGGGTGGACAGCACGGAGCCTGCTTCAGTTCCTGTGTCTCTTTCCCCTCTCCCACTAGCTCTCTCTCTCTCTCAAAAATAAATAAATAAAGTATAAATTAAAAAGGAATTAAACTAAATTCACAGAGCTAGAAACCAGAAAGCAGTACTCGGATGATGGAGGGTGGGGAGGGCAAAGCAAAGAGACCATCAGACAACGTCCATTTTTAAGCACAGTCTCATTTACAGCTAGCTGTCCCCTCCCCCCATAAGGGAAAATAAACCCTCATCCTTAAGCCTTAATAAACCTTAATAAACCCTTAGGCTTCCATCAGGTGTCTTAGGTCCCGTGTGGTAAATGTCCTCCCATTTTCAAGACGATTAAAGGAGGATTGCATGCTCAGAAAACAAACTAATGGAAACTCAAACCCAGGTCTCTGGGCTCCTCGGGAAGGTCAAGCACAACCAAGAATAATCTGTATCCCTTGGGACGCCTGAGCAGCTCAGGCAGTTAAGCGTGTGGCTTCAGCTCAGGTCATGATCCTGCAGTTCATGAGTTTGAGCCCCACGTCGGGCTCTGTGCTGACAGGTCCGAGCCTGGAGCCTGCTTCAAATTCTGCATGTGTGTCTCTCTCTCTGCCCCTCCTCTACTGGCTCTCTCTCTCTTTCTCAAAAATAAACATTAAAAAATTTTTTTAATTAAATAAAAAAGAGTAATCCGTATCCTAATAACAGACCCAAATGACCATGGAAACATTCTGCATGGAGTCGATCTCCCAATCCCATGGCCACACTCCCTGGAGGTGCTGTGGTCTGCTGTCAGAGGGCAGGGTCAGAGTCACATTCTGGTGGCCTCGAGAAAGCCCCTGCCCGTGAGAAGATGGCTGGATGAGTGCCATGTCTCTTCTAGCTGCGAGGACAGCAGGCCCCCAGTAAACACCAAGGCAACCTGTATTTCCGCAGCCACTGCATTCGGCTCCCAAGCACCCGGGAGAGGGGGGAGGATGAAAGGCAGAATGTCCAGCCCTCATGGGCCCGGATCACCTGGAAATAAAATCTAGTGAGGACATCGAGCCCGGGCAGCGAAAGCACATGCAGACAGTGCTGGTGGCAGGGGGAACCCAGCTGACACCTTTATGCATATCCCTTGTTCTTTTTTTAATGTTTCTATTTTATTTTTGAGAGGGACAGAAAGGAAAACAGAGCATGAGCAGGGGAGGGGCAGAGCGAGAGAGGGAGACACAGAATCTGAAGCAGGCTCCAGGCTCTGAGCTGTCAGCGCAGAGCCCGATGTGGGGCTGGAACTCACAAACTGCAAGATCATGACCTGAGCTGAAGGTGGACATTTAATGCACTGAGCCACCGAGGCCCCCTAACTACATACTTTTTACAGCAATTTTTGAATCACTGAGAATATTACCCAAATAACAAATGCATTTTTTACAGCTGGCCAGAGAATTCAACATCTGTAAAACTTGGCAAGAAGCACACTACTCGACCAGCAGGCTTTCAATGGGGAAGCCAGCTACTGGATTCCCGTCTGAACCGGCCCTCCCTCCTGCACAGCTCCTCTCCTTGCACCCCCACGCATGGTCAGAAACAAGTGAGAAGTCTGGGAAGGGACCCTCGCTCTCCCTCACCGGCCGCACCCACCCACGTCCCGCCACCTGTCTCCCCCTGCCTTCCACTACCAAATTCCTTCCAGCCAGACCCCGTCACCACGACCACCACCCCCCCAAGCCCCGGTCGCGGCTCCTTCCAGAAGACCCAGCTCTCCACCCTCTAGCCCCACCTCGGCGAATTGTCCCCCGTGCGCCCTGCAGTGGCCCGCTGAACCCACGCCCCGTGAACAGCTCACCAGCCCTCTCTAGTCTGGCCCTGCCGCACTCTCTGGCCTGGCTACTTGGCAACTCCATCAGGGCCAAGGCCCCCATGCTTCCAAGCCACTCACGGTTGACAGACCCCCTCGCCCAGCTTCTGGGTCCTTGTTCACGTGTGCGCTCTGCCCGTAAAGACATTCAAATACCTTATTTCCCATCCACGCCTGAGCCAGGGACATGCTGTATCAAGAAACATCAACGTCCCTACCAGCCTTTCCTCCCCTCTGCCCACCCCTGTGTCCTCACGGGCCCCCCACCACAGCACAGGCAAGCCCTAGGGGCCAGCCCATAAGCTCAGGACAGCCAACGCTGCAGCCCCTGCCCCAAGGCTGAGCACGCACCCTGCAGCTCTCGGCCTCTGTCTTTCCCTTTCTGCTACGCGGTCGGCCACCCAACCTCCCTTCCCGAATGGTCTGCACAGAGACACTACAAATGTGTACACAAAGCACTCCGACAGCTCAAGCAAGCGACGACGCCGGAGGAACCCGGAGCAAAGGGCCGCTGCCCGCCCAGCGCTCTGCTGCAAGCTGAGCCCGCCTGAGAAACAGCGGCTGCTCCCGGAACTGGGTTTCGTAATGTCTGAATTCTCAAGGAATTTGGAAGGAGGACAGTGAATCTGTGACGGGTGGCTGTATTTCCCACACTTACAGCTCGCTCACTGGCATTTTAAAATACAACTCCAGCCCCCTGGCCTGCAAACAGCCCTCTCCTCCCCTGGTGCTTTGCAAACTGGTGAAAGTTCCCAAAATGTGCGAGGCAGGGACGCAAAACACACCTCCCCAGGATGCTGAGCCTGGATGTGGCAGGGCACTAGGTGAGCTGCCTTTCCAGATCTCCTGCCATCAAGTTCAAGGCTGCCCTAGCAAGGGGCAATGGGGTCCAGGGACGGAGAACCTCCCGGGCTTCCCTCCCAAGCCTTCCCCACAGATCCGGTCAGAGTGGAAAATGCGCCCAAGGTAACACCGTCCTTCAAGGCTGATGCAAACTCCCTGCTCGGCCCTCAGCAGAGCCCTAGGCTCATGCCCCAGGCCCCTTAGGCCACAGATGACCCACGAGGCCAAGAAGTGTTTTCTCCGAAGGCAGGCTCACTGGGTGGAGGGACAGTGATGGCGGTGCCATGGCTGGCATCTGGTCACTTCTAGCACCTGTGTGTTGCAGGAGCAGCAGGACAGCCTGGGATGTAGGTGCAGGTCCAGTCAGGACCATGACTTGAACCTGCCTCTCAGCTAGGCTCGATCAGGTGGATGAGGTCTACAGCCACAAACAAGGCTTACCCTGCCTTTTTCTGGGAAGCCTTACTGACTTAAATCTCTTCCACGCCTGTGCGGGTGATCCCAACCAACTACGGCCCCTGGATGCCGACTGCAGACTGCAGAACAAAGGAACTTGGCTTTGGCACAGTGGGTGCCCCCCACCTGCAGCCTGGCGCACAGCCGGCACCCAGGAAAGATCCGCTGAATGCTGGTGCGGGGAGAGCCCAGTCTTCCCAGCCCACACCTGCTGCCTGGGAGGGGCGTCAGGGCACCTGCGTGTCCAGCAAACTCATTACAATAATACCGAGGAAGAAACTGAGGCAAACAGGTACCTGCGACCATCACTGTTATAACAGGCAGCCCCTCGGGACCGAGGAGCGGAGGGTGCCTAGTCCCACGAGGCCCTCCACGCTCCCCATCTTCTTGCCTGAACCCCGTTAGACTCAAGGCAGCCCTCCTCCTGGACCGCAGGTTTTCCTGATGACAGCACCACCTGGCCTAACAGACCCAGGTTAGGGGATACCAGTCGGCCTGCACACAGGCCCGCTGCCAAGGCCTCTCTGGGTCTCAGTGGACGCACAGGATGGCCTGGGAGCCAGGCCACTGCCCCCTCCGAGGCCATGCCTGCTCTGATCCGGGTTCTGAGAAGTCAGTGGGCAAATGTGCTAAGGCGGTGGCCGTCCAACCACAGCTCCAGAGTAAATGTTTACAGCTACGTATCTATTTGTACGTTTTCAAGTTGACGTCTCCGATTTCTCATCGTAAGTTTAAATACTTGGAGAGGATGTCATTTCCAACATACTGTAAATATTAACATTTCAAAATAAAACTGTTCCTGTTTCTCTTTTAAATGGATCCAATGGAATCTAAATACCATAGTGATTTGAGGTCCACCATCATCCATCCTAAAATTACAGAATCCAGGGCCTCCCAAACACTGGGAGATTTAGAAAAGGGCCTTTTGCCTCGTCCCACTCCGATTCCCAGCCCACACCCTTCAGTGAACTTTCTGTTTAAAGGCCTTTAACTAAGTAGTCTATGACACTACTAGGCAAAAAAAAATAAAAATTAAAAATAACCCATATGCATATAAATGCTTTAATTTTCTAATTTCATGTGGCCATCAAGCTCTCCATGTCAGAAATTTTCGTCTGGCTGAATTATTATTACAATTATATCAGTGCATAATGGGTGCACATGACAGAAATGTTACAGATCGTGCAAGAAAAAACATTAGCGCTTATTAGGACGCATCTCAGAAAAGGTGAGCAAGAATTTTTCAAAAGTGTTTCATGCATCCACAGATGAAGGCAGAGCTTCCCGTCAGTGGCAGTTTTCAGTTTTTCAAAGCAAGTGCTAAAAAAACCCTTCTTCAAACAAAACGATGGGAGGGGAAGAGATTTACATAGCAAATTCTGAGTTCCTTTAAAATCATATGCCAAGAACTATAGTGATTTGTTATCAAAAATCAGTTCTAGTGTTCTAGCAGCCGACAGCTCACTCAGGTCCTCTTTCATGCCGTTGCAGGAGAATTGGAGAAACCTGACCTGCCATGGGGTGACTGTGATGGGCCACGGGGCCCAGGCGGGTTTTATGCCCCAGGGTCACATCTGCCTCCACAAGGTAACTAACCGGCTTCCCAGGTGCCGGGCATGATGCCAACCACCTTCCCCAAATTAACTCAAGTAGGCCTCACGTGATCCCAGGGGACAGGCACGACTGTTATCCCCACTTCACAGACAGGGAGACTGAGCTCTGAGTGGTTAGGCATCCAGCCTAAGGTCACACAGCCAGAAACACAGGCCCAGGTGACCTTGACCCTGACTGCGGTACGCCCTGCCCGCACAGAAATGGGAGGAGGCCAATGTGGGAAGGGCGCCAGGAAGGAGGGTTACCCAGCTCCTTCCCAAGCAGACGTGGTCTGAGAACGAGCACACAAGGAAGTTGAGGACCTGCACATTTTTTGGGGGTAATTTTAATGTTTATTTGAGAGAAGGAAAGAGAGACTGAGTGTGGGAGGGCAGAGAGAGAAGGAGACACAGAATCTGAAGCAGGCTCCAGGCTCTGTTGCTGTCAACAGAGAGCCCGATGTGGGGCTTGAACTCACGAACTGTGAGATCATAACCTGAGCCGAGGTCAGACGCTTGACCAAATGAACCTCCCAGGAGCCCCAAATTTTCTTTTCTTCAATGTGCTCCCATCCTACCTTGGAGAGGTTCCCAAAGATGTCTCTCACAAGTAAACACCACAGTCCTCGATAAAAGTCAACAACCCACGTTGTTGCTGCTGCCATTAAATCCCGGGAAGAGAAGTCACTTCCCTCACGGGAGGGTACCTCGGGTCTTATCAGCACTTTACAGTCTTGGCTCCTGACCTCGGACCCCAGTATCTTTTTTTAAATAGTAGCCAAAGCCCAGGTGACAAGAGGCCTGGAAACAGTCAATGGAGCTGTCCCCTAACATGCAGAAGGGACAGAAAAACCACTGCTTCTGCAGACAACCCAACCCACAATCAAAACCCGACGCTTCCACTTTACCAGCTGAGCTCCCCAGGGAGGATCACAACATCCTGAGCCTCAACGGAGGCTCATCTCTACAATGGGCACGGACACACTACTCCTGTCACAGGGCGGCTGCACAGAAAGGGACTCTGCCACTGGGGCCCCGGCACAGAAAACACTGGGTGCTGGCTGACGGCATGCCTCCCCGCCTGCCCCTCAGTCACTGACACCTCGCGTCCGGCGAGCACCCACCCTGCCCAGCACCCAGCAGCCCACCCGTCCAGGGATCTGGCGCACAGAGCCCTGGCCGATTTTGAAAAACCAGCCAAGTGTATTGGCTGCCAAATTTTGCAAAGAGTCTTTCTCTACGTCTTGAAATTTCAAGTTCTCTAAACACTCGGGGATGCCAGGAGGAGGTGAACAGGGAGGCGTCGCGGTGCGTTTTATTTTTAGATACTGGTGTGGAAAGCGTCCAGTTTGGCTTCTCTCTGGTCCCCAGTCACTACTTCCTCCCTGAAGGCATCACCAAAAGGAACGGCAGACACATCAAGGAAGGTTTTGTTCCTCTCTTGCCCAGTACACCCCATAACAATGGCTCCAAGGTTTTCGTCTCAGGGCGCCCTGGTGCCTCAGTTAATAAGCGTCTGACTCTGGATTTCTGCTGAGGTCATGATCTCACAGTCTGTGAGTCCCAGCCCTGCATCAAACTCTGTGCTGACAGCATGGAGCCTGCTTGGGATTCTCTATCTCTCACTCTCTCTCTCTCTCTCTGCCCCTCCCCTGCTCACAATCACACATGCGTACGCACTCTCTCTCTCAAAATAAATTTTTAAAACTTTAAATTTTTTTTAATGTTTATTTTTGAGAGAGAGACACACAGAGTGTGAGCAGGGGAGGGGCAGAGAAAGAAGGAGACACAGAATCTGAAGCAGGCTCCAGGCTCTGAGCTGTCAGCACAGAGCTTGACATGGGGCTCGAACCCATGAACTGTGAGATCATGACCTGAGCTGAAGTTGGCAGCTTGACCAACTGAGCCACCCAGGTGCCCCAAAATTTTAAAAACTTAAAAAAAATTATAAATGAATTAAGGTTTTCATCTAAACCTTCGCAGGAACCCACGTAAATAAAGCAAACACACCGACCCCCAGGTTATTCCTCACATCCTGAAATCCCAAGTCCCTCTCCCCTCCACTGCCCTCCTCTCCCTCCCCCCCTGGTGGGGGTAACAGCATCCGACTGTGTTAGTCTGGGACCTTCCAGGACAGGCATCAGGTATTGGGGGAAGGGCACATTTCTTCCCCTTTTAAGTAGCGTGTTTGTTGGTGAGCACATGAATTCACTTCCTCTAAATACTGTTCCTCCACAGAAATTTCTTCGTGAACCCGGATAAGCGCTACAGTTAACCTCAGCGAAGCACCTGGGCCTTCTCTTAGCAACATCCAGCTACAGCTCCAAGTATAAGGCCAGGCCTTGATGGTGGGTACAGCGGCATCTGCAAAGGATCCGGGGACTAAAGTAACTCTAGGTAAGGACTAAGAGACCAAGATAAGCCAAAGCATCCTGGAGCAGGACCAATCTGAGACTCCCAGGCCCAGAGTGACCAATGTACAGCTGCACTTCCTATGCCCCCTGCTGGACCCCTGACAGGCATTACCAATCAACCGCCGCTCTCTGTCGTTCACAGATTTAGAACCTTCAGGCAGCCACTACCAATCAATCAGAAGTGACCCCCCCCCCCCCCCCAGAAAGGACACTTCTCAGCCATTCCTGAATTCTGACTTCCCTCTCTTAATGTGTAAGAAATCAAGGTCCACAGAAAAACTCCGTGCAGATCACACGACTTTGCAGGGCCAAAATGAGCTTGGATAACAAGCTGATGAGGGACTTCCAGAAACTACCTCCTCCCCCAACACCAACCTCAGCCTCCAGGTGACAAGTTCAACCTGCTACAAGGAGGGAGACCAGAGGGAGACTGAGGCTTCTAGACAGAGACACCCAGCCCCACCCACCCACCACCCCCAATGGCCACTGTCAGAGCAGGCACATCTATTTTGGGGCCACACAGCCCGCACAAGGCCCTGGGAGGGGCTCTCTCTCCATCCATCCCTCCTTCTCCAGCCAGTGAGCACCTGACTCAAGTCCACCCCAGACTGAGGCAGCCCAAGGGTCAGGAGACCCCATACTGACTCGGTCCACCTTCTAGGAGCCAAAGGCCCATAAAGAAGATCGGCTGTCACCAATTGATAGCAGGATGGGGATGCACTTGACCTGGGGAAGGGGAAAGGAGAGGGGGCAAGAGTACTCTTGGAGATGAAACCACTCACAAGAATGGTCCGAGATAGGAGAAGACCCCCCCTCAGAGGCCTGAACAGCCAAGGCACGGGCCCAGAGGGCTCATGCTCCCTCGGCAGAGATGGAGAGCAGGCACGGACCAACCTCGGGGGCACCAGGACTGTGGATGTCTGGCTGGGTGGCTGAACTCCCGACTCCCATCCCTTCCTCCGATGAAGTCACTGCAACTCCACGGGCCCCAGAGACCACCAAGCACGACCCACGTCCTGCCAGGCCAGAAACCACGGAGATTCCACGGGGAAGCAGGTAAAAGTGTCGTGCAACGGAAGGAACTCAAGAACCCAGACTTTCGAGGGAGAAGGGGAAGGGGGCCCTAAAAGGCCCACCCATGTGAACAACAAGGAGGGCATGGTCTGTACTCACCTGCACGACTTCTATCCCTCGCTTCCTGTGGAGAGAAACAAAGAAAACAAAGGTTACTCAGGCAGTCAGGAAGCATCCTTCCAGAATATTCCCTACAGCCAGCTAACGGCAGGATCTCTCAAACAGGATCCCCAGAACAGCCTCGTTTGCAAAAGGAAAGTCTGCAAACTCCTAGCCAGTCCTCAAGGCCACCTTCGGGCAAAGAGAGAGGGCTGTTTCCCCAGAGAGACTTGGCTGAAGTTCTACACCAAGACCCCAAGATTGCTGGTTTTCCTCACAGCCCTCCCCCTCTCCAATCTCAGGGCCAGCCCTTCACGGGCACAGCTCCAGCCTGCATCAGCCCAGTGCCCTTCTCTCCACCGTATTTACCACCGATGGCCTGACCACCCCTCCTGGATGCCGCCACCTCCCATGGCTCCCCACTTCTTCCCGTATCAGGTCTACCACCTTGGCCTGGCCTCCCAGGTCTGCCTCAGCCCATCTGCTCTCCCACATTGCAGGAGTTCCCAAAACCCTTCAGCTCTGCTCAGCTCAGTGCAATCCTGGCCATCTCTCGTCCTCACTGGCACCCACATCCTCTGACCCTGAGACTCAACCATCGCAGGCCTCGCCAATATTTCTGCAAGCGTGGACTCTGCCTCTTCCATCTTTCACCAATGATCCCACGGCCACTATTCTCCTACACACATGCCCTAAGGCCCCCCACCCCATTACACACAGGATCGGGGGCTCTGAGGAATGCACAAAGGCCCCCTGCAACGCACCCGCCTTTACCTCCCCTGCCCTACATTCCTTGTGGCAAGCCTCTGGGCACAGGGCTGTGCCCCTTCTCCAAGCCTCAGTCCACACTTTCCAGCCCAGCTTTCAGGATGTGGCTCAAACGGAAGCTGTGCCAGGAAGCCTTCCCTGACCCACGACACCTTCACCCCACCAGCCCACCTGGAGCCAGGAGACCCCCGAGGACCTGGGGCTACCACCATCCCAGCCCTGTGTTCCGGAGCCCTGATGGGCTGTCCCCGGGGACAGGATGCTAGGGAAGGGGCAGGGTGTGCATGGAATGCAGATGGCTTGCCAATGGCCGTGCCCATGTGCGTGAGTTTTCCTGAGAAGAAAGGCTAGACTGCCCAGGGATACTCAAAGGACACTGTGACCAGGAAAGGTCATAAATTAGAGCAGGAACTATGGCAGATTCAATGGCTGCATGTACCCTGTGCCTACCTGGTTCAGTGTGACTCCTCACTATGCCCCTGCCCCTTCCCCTGCCCCTGGACAGAAATTCCAAGCAGCTAAGGGAGTAGTCCCTTGGCAAGTCCCAAAGGACAAGACTTGGGGCCGCACCTGGGGCAAGACGGACAGCCCCGAAGGAGACCGAGGGTGTGGGTGTACGTGACCTGCACCAGGTAGAAAGGGCTTCCGCTGGGCTGCAGCCCGGACCTGGCTTTTCCCTCTCTTTGTTAATCCTCACGGCATCCCGATTATCCCAGCGTGTGGCCCTCATCTCCTTACGAGGCCAACTGCGGGTCACTTCCAATCCGTCTACATCTGACACCAGCCCGGTCAGCTCTCCCTCCCCCAGTCCTAAAGAACAAACAGGACGCTCACTTTGAGCTAACTCGGAAAACACAAGAGACCTGTAACATAAAGGAAACCAAAACAGTAAGCTTGAGAACCGGCAGGCTGAAACGCTTCAGTGTGGCTGAGCCGTCAGGAGCCAAACTGGTCGCTCTGCAGCTCAGAGCTCCAGGCACAGAATAAACAGCGACTGTGGCAGAAAGGAGGGGGCGAGGCTCCCCTTTCAGCCCACATCAGGCCACACGCGGGCACAAGACACCCCTCAAGGCAAGGGCAGCTGCAGCACGCCAAGTGCTCTCTGCTCACTGACGGCTTCCGCAGCCCAACCAGGAAGGGTGAATGCTGACCCATTACTCAGATGAGCAAGTGGAGGCTGGGCGACCTCAGGAAGCTGGACTCTGCAGCCAGGCTCTCCCACGCCCAGGGCAGTACCAGGCAGGCCCAGCAGAGCTGGCATGGTCCAGCCTGGGGTCTGTGCTGCAGGGCCTTGGTGTAAGGAGGGAGGCGAGGAGGCTGGTGGAAACCACATGGCCCCTGGCGGCAGGACCCCACACACGCCACTGCGGCCCACTCGGGAAAGGAGAATGTAAACCCGCCGGGGCTCACTTCTCCTGAAACGTGTGTGGAACAAAAGTACCAACAAGCCCTCATTTTCCAAACTGCAGGCTCTGAAATCCTGCAAGTTCAGAACGTGGTTCAGGACACCCAAGGAGAGGACGGAGAGGAAGATCAACCAGAGAACTCACTGTCCAGTGATTAACTGCTGCCCCTGAAGACCCCAGCGCCGCCACCCCACCCCACAGACCTCAATGTGCCTCAAATGTGCAGTGTTTCAGGCTGCGGCTGGTAACTGCCACGCTGTGACAGCAGAAGACTGGCAGCAAGCAACCTGCACACCCCGAGACCATTCACAGCCCGCACGTGGTCAGAGAAATACGCAGCAGTGCGTAAAACGAACGCGGAAGTCCTCCCCGCACCCAGAAGGGCTTTATGCTAAAACACTACGCTATGTGAAAATGCAACGTGCAAAACCCTGCGTGCGGCGTGCAATGGCCTGGGTTCAGAACGGCGTCCAGCGCGAGAAAGCGGACTTGCCTACACACAGAATGAATCTGAAAATACCACAGAAAATAGTGGTGGGATGGCCTCTGGTCAAGGGCAAGGGCAGCTGGGGGTGGGGTGAGAACACTTGTTTTTCTCTGCACACTCTCATGCTTGAGTTTTGTGCCACACGCATCCAACAGCACATTCTCAAAAACTAGAGGAGTGTGTTTTTGAATTATCTATTAAATAACAGGGGCGCCTGGGTGGCTCAGTCGGTTAAGCATCCGACTCTTGATTTTGGCTCAGGTCATGATCTCATGGTTCATGAGTTCAAGCCTTGCACTGGGCTTGGGATTCTCTCTCACGCTCTCTCTCAGACCCTCCCCCACTCATGCTCGCTCTCCCGCACACTCCCTGTCTCTCAAACTAAATATTTTAAATAAATAAATACATAAAAGGTAAAACTCGAGCTACCAGCATTCCCAGTACTTGGCCTAAGGTAAATGCCTGATAAAGGCATGCAATCAATCAATCAGTACAGTGAATTCATCTAGGATTCATCTAGAAAAACTTCCAAGTTGTGCTCAAAGAGGAGCTGTTACAATGCCCATTCTGGAACCACCAGACTGCCCGGCAGGGAGCATCCAGTCCGGATTCTAACGGTATTTAAATATTCGAGCATCTGAAAAACAGACCGGGAGGGAGTACGGTGCCTGTAAACAGTTGGACACATCAGGAAGGTGATGGGTGGGTTTTTTTCTTTACGTTTCCTTATATTTTCTGGTTTCCTACAATAAGCATAGATTTACTCCCAAAATAATAGAAAAAATTACACTAAAAGTTATATAATCAAAGGAGTTTATTAAAACCCAGCACCTGGAGAACGTTCTAGAGACTCTAATACTGTCGCTTTCTCAGTATATGTTGCATCGATAGGTTTTGGATAGAGATCTACCCTCACCACTCATAAACATAAACCTGTTTTTCCAAAAACCAGATAGCTTCAGGGGAGCATCTATTTTGTAAAAAGGGCCCCTCCTCATCAGAAGCCTAAAGAGAGCACAGCCTTGAAGAATTTAAAATGCTCATTTACAAAACAAACTAGCCTTTGAGGACAGGAGGGAGAGCATTCAGGGAAGACTTCCTGGAGAAGGCAGCATTAGCCATTTCGATGACAACTGAAGGGAAACTACAGACCAACACTAGGGAGGAGAGATTAAAGAGGAATAACCTGAGGAGTGCCCCCCCCTTCCCAAAAGGCGTCTGGGAGTGTGGGAACATCAGATCCACAGCGAGGAGTGGGCAGGGGCAATGAGACGTGGATAGAAGACGTGGGCGAGTCCCAGAATGTCACAGCACAGCCTGGCCTCTACCCTGTGGGCCAGTGGGTCCCAGATACCAGGGTGGATGACTAAGAATCACCACTGGAGTCTGTCAAAGATACCCATTCATTCAAGGTCTAGTCCTGCAGACTCTGATTTGGGAGGTCCAAGGTCTAAGGTCTGGGAGGGATTCGGGGCCTGTTCAAGCCCCCAAGTGCTGGTCAGGGGCGGCCAGGGGTGACGACTCGGGGACTGTTCAAGCCCCTAGGTGCTGGTCAGGGGCGGCCAGGGGTGACAAGAAGGAGCGGCCTGTGCTTGAGGAGCAGCAGGACCAGACTGGGGGAGGGGAGGTGCGGAGGTGCTCATTTGGGCGCAGCCCTTCCGGGTCTTGGGGACAGGACTAAAGGACACGCAAGAACTACAACAGCTGTGACACTCAGTCTGGCACAGCAG
Organism: Helogale parvula; assembly: GCA_004023845.1. Taxonomy (NCBI): domain Eukaryota; kingdom Metazoa; phylum Chordata; class Mammalia; order Carnivora; family Herpestidae; genus Helogale; species Helogale parvula. Next base: position 242,752 of record PJEM01000605.1, read on the forward strand.
GCCGAGGCCACATGCCAGCACCAGCAGAGGACAAGAGCACACTGCGTGACGGCAGCCGAGTCTTCCACTGCCCCGTCCGTGGTCATACCAGGAGGTGATCAGACACCCAGGGCTGGGCTGAGCAGGCAGTTCAGGGCTCAGAAGATGCCATCAGGGAGGCAGGTGAAAGGGGAAGGGCTGGGGTGCATCCCGAAGAGGAGACCATGGAACTAGACCTAACTGTACCATGTGCCTCAGTTTCCCCATCTATCAAGTAAAGAGAATCCTGCAACGCACCTCACAGGGCTGTTAGGGTGTGGGGAGCCAGAAAAACGGAGATTAGCCGCCTATAGGCAGGGAAGCACCACTCCCTGTCAGGAGAAGCCAGAAGATCAAAGATCAACCGCCTGCAGGCAGGGTAGTATCAGCCCCTCAGGCGCTGTGCTAAAAACCCTGGTTTGGTTCCTCTTTTACTCCAGCCTTAATCCCTTAACCCTGTTTCCTAGCAACCGACTTAGGTCAGCTGCCTTGTTTTCCCGCCTGGAAACCTTTATAAGATATGGTGTTTTCTCAATAAAGAAGAAGGGGCTTGATCAGAAACCTTGTGTTGCCTCCACTCTCTGCGTCTCCCTCCTGCCCTATTTCTCTCTCCCTCCCTCAGGAACGGACCCGCAAGGATTTACCGGCCAGGGCGGGACCGGACATTAGGGCCCATGCTAGCAATATGGGCTTCTGTTACTTTGTTCCGTACTACCCTCCAGCCTTCTAGAATTATCCCTCCTTGATCTCACGTGATTCTAATAGGGGCGGCACATGGCCTGGCACCTTCTCTGAGATGCAGGACAGACATGGGACCTGAACCAGGCCAGTCCTGGTCCCTTCCAGCACGGGTCCTGGGGACCTGTCCACAGCACAAAGAACATGGCCATGCCATCGCCTCTCTGTGGCCAGACTCACAGGAGGAGGCTGCACTGGAAGAAAAAGTCAGCACCCTCTCACTGGAGCTCAAGACCCCAGTGAGGCCGGGCAGGAGCCTGGCCTCTCTCTCCGGGCTTCCAGTCGCAGATATCTGCCTAGGCCACTTTACCCTGAGTCTCTGTCACTGGTCACTGTCTTGCTTACTGTATACAGCAGGTGCTCAGTAAGTGACAGCGGCTACCACTTCCTGAAGATGACAAAATTACCCGGATGACCCAGTGTAGGAGGAAAGGAGACAACAAGGGGAGGGGTCCACCGAAGAGGGTCAAAAGCAGGAGGAATAGAAGTTCCCAGAAGCCGGGGAGAGAAGCATCCACGGAGGCTACATAAGACCTGGGCCTTGGCCACTGCATATGGCATCAGGAAGGCTAACAAAGGACACCTTGGGACCACGACCCCCATCAAGTGGCAGGCCTGCCTCACCACAGAGCAGGGCCCTGTAGAAACCAGCAGCAGACATGGGCCTGGGCCTCAGCTTGCATATCTGGTAAATGGGTGTGATCCTTCTGGCCCAACAGAACCTTCTAGGGCAGGGGTGAGAACTGAGGACTGCAGACAAGGAAAGCACGGGAATTGGTGAGTCAACACAGGAGAGAAGGTGACGCTGAGACACAGAGGTCCCCTCGGACTAATAAGGAGAGAAAAGTCTGGTGGTGAAAGCCAGGAGAACTGCAGGCACTCAGAGAGAGCCGAGTGGCAATCAAATAATTCAGCCTGTCAAAAAAGGGGACGCGGGCTCATCAAGAACTGCTTTCGGGACGCCTGGGTGGCTCAGTCAGTTGAGCGTCCAACTTCAGCTCAGGTCATGATCTCATGATTCTCTGCTGTCAGCATGGAGCCTGCTCTGGATCCTCTGCCTGTCTCTCTCTGCCCCTGCCCCCACTCCCTCCCCCTCTCGTTGTCTCTCTCAAAAATAAATAAACATTAAAAAAAAAAAAAAGAACTGGTTTCTGGCCATCTGCAAGGCCACGGTCATTTGCCTCCTACCCAGACACAGCTGAGAGCTGGCCACAGGGGGCAAGCCGCTACTGAAAGGGGCCCTACAGGACGACCCAGCTGCAGAGGGAGGCCAGGCCTCCTTGGAGCAATTTCATAGCGGAGGGAATCAACCCGGAAATGCAGGCTCCCTCCCACCGACAGGGGTGGAGAAAGACACTGCACCTGCACCCAGAGCTGAAAACCACTTAGAGACGGGAAGTGTGTAATTATGCAAGTGGAGAGCCAGGCACGATTTGTAGCAGAGTTCGGTAACTGCCAGATTTTAGGAGCCCTGAATAATAATAACGCCCTTTAGTGCCCATGAGGCCAGCAGGCAACCAACCTCCCCGCCTCCCGCCTCCCTCCTCCCTGTACCCCCCTCCCCCTGCTGCCTTGTAGAGGGTGGGCCCTTGGAGTGCCTCCAGAGGATGGAGGACAACGTGGGGTTCCCTCAATAGGCAGCTGGGCCTCCTCCCTCACCAGTATGTGCGAAGGGACATGCCTCCCGCTGCCTCAAGTGCAGCCCCAAGGTCACCGGCTAACCCACACTGGAAGTGGACTCCTTAAGAACCTTCCTTCCTTGGCTCCCAACCTCCTCAGAGCCCCTGGTACCCCAGCACAACAACCAAGGTTGCCTGGCTCCAAGTCGCCAACTCCTACCAGGCTAAGGGCGCTGTGCTGGACGTTAACGGTGGGCACCAGTGCTGGCGGTTCTGCTGGGCACTCCCCTGGCCTCACACCCCCACCAACTTAAGCGCGGCCATGCGGCTTGCTTTGGCCAATGAAATATGCACAGAAGTGACCCATGTCTTTACCAAGCAGACATCGTCAACTGCCAGTGCCAACCCCATGGCCAGGCCTCCAGGACATCCTCATGGAAGCAGGGGGTCACAGACGGCCCCCAAAGCTGGCCCAGACCCACTCATGAACAGAAACTTGGCTGAGTGGCAACAAAGCCAGGCTGGGGACCAGAAAGAACCTGTTAAGAGGACCTTCAGCTAGTGGTGGTTCTCCACTGAGGCAATTTTACTTCCAGGGGACATTTAGCAACACCTGAAGACATCTTTGATGGCCACATGAGGGGAAGTGCTACTGCCATCCAGAGCGTAGAGGCCCTACCACGCAGAGCCCCCTAACAAAGGACTCCCCAGCCGGAACGGTCCATGGTGCCAAGGCTGGGAAACGCCAGGGTGTGGAGACCAGCACGGAGCCACCGGACTATGAACAAGCCAGAAATAAATCTGTTGTTGTAAACCTCCTGGGGTTGTTTGTTTTAGCAGCCTATCCTAACGGATAAACGTCCCTTGAAGAAACAGGGCTTGTGGCTTGTCTACACCCCAAATTTTGAGCACGGCACCTGCCACATAGCATTTGGAGGTGCAGCATGAAGGCATCGGTGGGGGGAGGCAGCATGAGTCCTTCTCAGAAAACCCTCCCAGGAGGGATCGCATTTTCTAAAACCACCCGAGCCTGACAAAACTCTGTGCCTTCGCACAAACTGTTCTTTCTCTCTGCCTTCCATGCCCTTCCTCCCCTGGCAAACTCTTGCTCAACCATCAAGAACAGCTCAAACATCAGGCCTGCTGAAGGCTGTTCCCCTGCCCCTTCCCAGGGGCAGAAACGATGGCTCTTGAGCCACCCAGCCATCTGATACTTAGGACGGCCCTGTGCTGGGTTTCAGACCTGGAGCCTCCGAGGCCAGGGGCTGGTAACTCGCTTCGGCATCCTGTGCCCACCACGGACCCTCAACCTGGCAGGGGCCCTGCAAGCTCTTCCTGAGTGGATGTCCCAGCCTCCCGGCGCCGGGGCTCCGACCCTGAGCCACCCCTGCCCGGTGCTTCCTCGGCAGCCCGGCTCACCCGCTGATGGTCCCGTGACTTGGATTTCCCTCTCATTAACAACGCCAGAAACTGAAATGGCCCAATATAAAGGCAACATACGAACAGGATTTTAAAGCCAGTACAAACATTTGAATTGTTTGGACAGCTCCAGCAAAGAACCAGATAAACTGGAAGCTGCCATATGTCTTCTTTTTTTTTTTTTTTTCCTCTCTCTCTCTTTGGAGGTGGGGGGGGGAGAAGGGAGAGCCATTCCCCTGATTGGACAGTCACCAACTCTCCTAACTGAAGACCTTCCCCCATTCGAGGGGCCCCACCTGGAGGAGGTCCCTCAAGGCGCAGACACGGTAGCATGAGTCAGCGTGTTCCTGCAGACCCAGAACAAGCCCACGGGGTCCCTGGTGGCATCTTTCCCTCATGAGCCCAGGAGGTGGGTGAGAGGCAGGGCCAGTGACTCACCTCCCCACCCCCTCCCGGAGGAGAGCAGAGCCGCCAGGGCTGACAGGCACATGACAGCACAGGACCAAGGCACCTTCAAATTCTCACCCCTCCACTTCCAGATTAGGGAAACTGAGGCAGGGGTGGGCTAGAGATTCCCCAAGGAAGTATTCTGCTGCATCCAAAGTGTCCTCATTTCAGGGGCAGCTGGGTGGCTCAATCGGTTAAGCATCAGACTCTTGATTTCGGCTCAGGTCATGATCTCATGGTTTGGGGGATCGAGTCCCACATCTGGCTCTGGGCTGACTGTGTGGAGCCTGTTTGGAATTCTCGCTCTCTCTCTCTCTCTCTCTCTCTGCCTCTCCCCTGCTCGTGCTTTCTCTCTCTCAAAATAAACTTAAAAATTTTTTCTTTTAATTTTTTTTATGTGTTTATTTTGAGAGACAGAGAGTGAGTGGGGAGGGGCAGAGAGAAAGGGAGACACAGAATCTGAAGCAGGCTCCAGGCTTGATTGAGCTGTCAGGACAGAGCCCAATGTGGGGCTCGAACCCATGGACTGTGAGATCATGACCTGAGCCGAAGTCGGACACTTAATTGACTGAGTACCCCCAGGCGTCCCCCCGCTTTTTAATATAAAAATTCTCTAACTGAAATTCTTTTTGAGTCTTTCACTACCCCTTTGCAGGCGCTATAATTTTTCTTTCTTCTAATCAGGGATGAGCCCTAAATTGCAGGGGGAGGCGTGTTCCTAGAAGCAGGCGACCCACAAGGTCGGTTCCAGCAAAACCACCTGTACCACCTTCCACCCAGTTGTCAGTCTGCCTTCCCCGGGGCTAATGACTCACCCTGTCTTCTCCCCAGCAGCCTCTCAATCCCAAGAATGCAAAGTCATCTTAACGTCACCCTAAGGAACAAAGTAAGCTACAGCAGGAAGAGAAACAGGAATTCCAGTGCTGACATTTTCCTCCTTTGGAGCCACTGGGGGAGAGAGAAGCCTGCGGGAGAAGGTCTGGATTTCTGTAGCACCTTTCCTCAAGGGACCACACGCCCTTAAAATAACTGCCCGAGTGTGTGTCCTGGGCCTGCCTCCGGGACGGGGACACTCGCAAAGGCTGTGCCCAGCACACGTTACACATCTCCATCCGCCCGGCCCCCGCTGCTCACACTCCCTTGCAAGTGAAATCTCCCTTCCGGCCGCCGGCTGGATTCCAAGAGCATGAGAAGGGTTCTTTGAGCCCTTGCAGTCTGGGAGGAGGGGGGCAGTCGCTGCCCTGTGGCCCGGCCGCCCACCGCGGAAGCCCACGGCTCCCCGTATGACTGCTGTCCCCCGGCTGGCCTGGTAACAGACGGGCCCCAGAACCACAGCCCCTCTTCCCCCCCACAGATGCTGGTGGCCACAAGGCCCCTGAGTGCAGCAAGCATCTGGGGGATGGCAGGGGGCACAGGAAGGCTCCTTAAGAATGTCGTCTGATCTGAGCCCTGAGGGCGACCAGGGGGCCAGGACAGCAACGCAGCTGGGGCAGAGCCAGACTGCTGGGCGCTGGGATTCCCTGGGTCCGTCTGCCATGGGCACAGCTTACTGTCCCATCAAAGGTAAGGGGAGCTTACCTCCGCCCTGATCTCAGAAAACTTAAACCACAAAATACCTTATTCAAAAATCTCCCCACCAGCTGAACTATTTACAGGACGGCAGTGGTGTCCAGGTCCAAGAAGTCAGTCAAGGAACGGCCTTACCCCTCGGTCTGTGATAAAGAGCAGGGAGTCAGAGCCTGGCTCTGACCTTGACCCAGTCCCTCCTGCAGGCCGGCCCCTGGCCGGAGGAAGACAGAGGCGGTGTGAATGAACACTGGACTCATTTCCTACGCTGTTGTCACAAATCACCACAAACGCAGTGGCTGAGCACAACACAAACTTCTCTTTCAGTTCCAGAGGCAGGAACGGGGCGGCAGGGCCGCGTTTTCCTTCTGGAGGCTGCCCGTACCCCCCGGCTCGTGGCCACGCTGCTCTGACCTCTGCCTCGTGCTCTCATCTCCTTCCGCCCCTCCTGTGTCCCTCTCTGGAGGACCGGTGAGGTCACACAGGGCCCGCTCAGGTGACCCGGGATGCTCTCTGATCTCTGGACCCTCAACCTTAATTCCGTCTGCAAAGCTCCTTACCATGCCAGAGGCCATATTCACAGGTTCTGAGGACACCTGCTCGGGGAAACGTTATTCTTTTTTTTTTTTTTAATGTTTTTATTTATTTTTAAGAGGGAGAGAGAAAGACAGCATGAGCAGGGGAGGAGCAGAGAGAGGGAGACACAGAATCCGAAGCAGGCTCCAGGCTCTGAGCTGTCAGCACAGAGCCCGACGCGGGGCTTGAACCCATGAACTGTGAGATCATGACCTGAGCCGAAGCCAGATGCTTAACCGACTGAGCCAACCAGACGCCCTGGGGGGACGTTACTCTGTCTCCCCCCAACACCAGGGCTCTTGTGGCTCTGCCTTCCCATAAAGCTCGGACATTCCCTCGGACTGTCCACAGGTGGACCGAGTGCGGACCCGGGCTCCTCCAGAGTTCCGTGAGGAGCCTCAACAGTTACCAAGAAGGAGGCTGCAGCTCAGCCCCCACGTGCCCCCAGGATGCGAGAGAGACACTGGGCAGGGCGCCTGGGCACTTCGTTAAGCATCTGTATCTCGATTTTGGCTCAGCCATGATCTCAAGGTTTGTGAGTTCGAGCCCCATGTCAGGGATTCTTTCTCTCTCTCTCTCTCTCTCTCTCTCTCTCTCTCTGCTCCTCTCCTGCTCTCTCACTCTCTCTCCTCTGTCTCAAAGTAAATAAACTTTGAAAAGATAAAATAATAAAAACATGAAGAGACACAGAGCAAACCAAACACTGACACAGGGATCCCTGATGGGGAGGGGCGCCCTGGGCCTGGGTGGCGGAGACCTAAGCCCCCAGAGCAGGAAGTCTTGGCTCTAGGCTGGGGGGAGGGTAATATTCCTGACCCCTGGGTCCACCGTCAGGCCCATGAGAGATGCGCAGACCAGCCAGGCCTTCCCGCCGCTCACTCCAGTGCCATCTGGCTTCGCTGAAGGCCAAGGCCCTCCTCAGACCCTTCCAAGTGACGCTGAGCAGTGACGGACACTCGCCAGAGGGAGGCATTTGGAGCCTGAGCCCAGCGCGAGGCATCCCAAAGCCTACAGGGGCCTGCTAGGTCCCCCGCTCACAGGCCCAAGGGTGCTAGGCCCTGGCCTCAGCCGCCTTCCCAGATGCACTAAACACCCAACTCTAGAAACAGGGCTTCCGGAGCCCTCGAATTTAGGGAAGGTTCCAAAGCTCTGGCACGATCCAAACAAACGACTGGCAACAGCAGTTAATTCCTGGGTCCCCTCACTCCCCATCCAGGCCTGTTCTCCCCGAACCAGGGAGAGGGGACAAGGGAGGAGACAGAGGCCAGAAAGGGCACTCGCTCCAAAGGTTCCATTAGGGGGTGTGACAGTCCTATTTTTTCAAGTGAGGACAATTCAGAGAGGTCAAGAAACTAGTCCAAATCTTACGCTAAATGGAAGAAGCTGGACAGAGAAAGACGCAGACTGCATGGGGTTACTTACAAGTGCAATCTAAAAACAACGTTGAGCTCATAGGAACAGAGACCAGAATGGCGGTTGCCAGAGGCTGGGGGTGGGGGGCAGGAAGCAATGGGGGCAAGGCTGGTATAAGGGACAAGCTTTCAGTTCCCAGATGAGTAAGGCCTGAGGACCCAGTACATGACAGGGTGACTATAATAACTATGGTGACTATTGTGCACAATACCGCATTGCGTAACTGGAGTCTGCCGAGAACGCAACGTAACTGTTCTCACCAGCACAACAAAAACACACAGCTGTGTGAGGTGATGGATGTGTTAATTGACTCAGATGTGACAATCATTTCACAATCTACACATACAACAAACCACATCGTACACTTTATTTTTTAATGGCACAGAGCCCGACACGGGGCTTGAACACCACGCACGGAGATCAGGACCTGAGCCGAAGTCAGACACTTAACCGACTGAGCACCAAGGGGCCCCCCCACATCGTACACATTATTTTTTTTTAATTTTTTATGTCTTTATTTTATTTTGAGAGAGAGAGACAGCGTGAGCAGGGAGAGGGGCAGAGAGAGAGAAAGACACAGAATCTGAAGCAGGCTCCAGGCTCTGAGCTGTCAGCACAGAGCCCAACGCGGGGCTCGAACCCATGACTGTGAGATCATGGCTGAAGTCGGATGCTTAACCCGCTGAGCCACCCAGGCACCCCGTACACTTTAAATACATCACGATTTTATTTTTCACTTATACGTCAATAAAGCTGGAAAAAATATATGCGTATTTAAAACAAAAAGAAACTCATCCAAAAACTCAAAGCAAGTAAGCCAGGGCAGAACCACACGTAAAGCTGTGTCTGTCAGCAAAGACCATCCTGGTGCCGTGGCCGGCGAGGGCAGGGGTGCAGCCAGGACTGCAGGGGTGAGGCTTCTGGGTTTCTGGGGGAGCAACTGTTCTGGACACCGCTGTCCCCCCCCCGCCCCCACGCCGCCAGCTGCCCCAGCCCTGGGCTGGAACCCGTCCTTTACCCTTGACCCCAGGGGGCTGGGGGAGCCTGGTGGGTCAAGAGCCAGAAAGCACTTCCAGCGGCTGTGGCTGGCCTCAGACATCCCGAGACGACGTGCAGTGCGGACCGGACACGCCATGGGTCATCTGTCTCTCCCTTCTCCGTGAGGCTGACAGCTCCCCTGACTACGATGTCACTTGGAATCCACGCTCTCCATGCAGCAGAGTTTAGCTTGGTCCTAGGTAGAGTTGGGGCTCCCCAAGGAAGGCAGCTGGGGACTGGCCCACGACCGCAGGGCTGACCGCCGCCACCAGGGTGGGGAGCCTGGTCTGCAGGGAAGGTGGTGGGACGAATGTCCTCGGAAGGTTCTGAGTCTACCTTCGAGAGAGAGTAGCTGGCTGGATCACCGGACTCAAGGAGACCAAAGGTGCCGGAAAGCAGAGGCCGGTCAGGCCTCGGGGGACCCAGTGTCTGCTCCCGGTGATGGGCACACGCCCCCCCCTTCTCGTTTGGGCTCCCACCCTGCCAGGCTCTGCAGCTACAAAGCCATAGCAACGAGCCCCAAACATCTTGGGAAATCCTTCAGACAGCCCCACGCAGGGTGTCACGGCCACAACCTAAAGCCAAGAGCCCGGGCCCTGTGCAGAAGTGAAAAATGCCAAGGAGGGGAGGCCCTGATTCTCCAGGAGGGAGAAGTTTGAGTGCGGGCAAAGGGCAGCCTCCCCGCCCCGGAGGCCGCCAGCCTGCCATCTCCCCGTGTGCCCCACCCCCCCAGCCTGTGACCTTTACACTGAAGACATGAGTCATCACCTTACCACACCCCCAAGTCAGCTTGGCTTCCCCCGACCCCCCGCTGGCATCAAGGCCTCTGTGACAGGTGCCTCCCTCCTGGGCCAGGGAACCTCACCCCTGCTGGCAGCTCAGCTCCTAGCATACCTGGCTCCGTGCCCTCCCCCCAGGCCACTGCTTTCACACTTCCGACTCCCTGCCCACGAGGGCGGCCCCCCATCTGGAACACCCTCACTCCCCCGACAACAAGAGAACCCAGCAGGCAGCCCAAGCGGAAGGCCCATGAGGAGCCAGGGGAGTTCGAGCACAGCCGGAACCCAAATCCTTACCAGAGGGTAAGACCCACAGCCCACTGCCATCCTTGTGTGCGGGCGGGTCTCTCAACATCCCAGCCCCCACCCCCGACCCAGGGCACTATTCTGCTGGACCCTCTCCAGGAATGATGCCATTGCCAGGATAAGAACTCAAGACGGAGAGGATGAGCGCAATTAGCAAGGGGAGACTGAGGGGCCCACCCCACCCACCCCCACCCCGAGCCAGGGTTTTCTTAAACTAAATTCCTCCTGATGACTTGCTTTCTCACCAACTGCCTTTCTATCCAACGTATTCTTTTATTCATTCATGTCCTTCTTTCATGCAGACTTCCTGAGCACCTACTATGTGCCCACACAGTTTTACTATTAGGGACACAATAGTAAAGACAGTGGAAAGGATTCCTGTCCTTAAAGAACTTAGAGCATAAAAGGAGGGGTGAACAAACACCTGAAATAAATACAACAATGTGTGACTTGTTCAAAAAGACTACTCAAGGGGCTGAGGCAGAGAAGGTGGGACTGTGCTGAGGTCTAAAGGCTAAGAGGCCATTAGTGGCGGGGTGGGGGTGGGCGGCTGCTAGCAGCAGGAGCAGGCATCATGTGCAAAGGTCCTGAGGTAGGAAAGAGTTTCAAGCACCTGAAGAATTGAGAAAAGATCACAGTGCAGGGAGAGAGAGGCAAGGAGGCACGTCTTGGGACCCTCGGGGGCTGTTCCTGGGTCATCTGGTAACCTGGGCCAAGAAATTCTCCCTTCGCTTTAAACTCCTCAGAGCTGGGCGATCAGTCACTCGCATCCACGAGAATCCTGGCTTCCACAACATCCAAACCAAAGCATCACATTCCACCGCCTTCGCCAACAACCTGTGCCTCAAACTGGACAGGAACCACCAGCACCCGGCCAGCAGCCCAGCCGGAGCCCGGCATCACCCCCCACCTCCCCGCCCGCTCGTCCCCCACGCCATTAGTCACCACAGAAAGCTTTCACTTGGGCCCCTAGGCAGCCATGGCCTGGGGGGTCCCTCCCCCAGGGAGGTGGCCTGCTGCAGCCGCAAGGAGAAGCAGGGAGAGGAAAACCAGATGGCCCCTCGGCTGAGGGGAAAAAGAGAACCCCCAGTAACGCTGGCTGGCTGATTGCATGTAATTATGGAGGCAAGCGCTCTTTAAAATTAGCTTCCCAAATGTGGATATAATTTCAAGTGTCCCTTGCAGTGTGATTACAGCGTCAGCCCGACAAATGTTTTATCGTCAGTCAGATCATTCGGGCCCCTGCAGGCAAAAAATAACGAAGCCAACAGAGGCGCTGGAGCCAGACTGCTCCGCCTCCCGGAGAGGCACTTCCAGCTGCGGGGGGGGGGGGGCACCCTCTGGGAACCCCAGCATGCAGAGGACTGGCCTCACTCCCTCCAACGCAAGCATAGGGCCCTCCCCGCGAAGGCAGGAGGCACACGGCTCTTCTCTCCTCTCTCTTTCCGGATCTTCAGAGCCTTTGATATTCAGCCTCAAATCCCAAGAGCAGCCAGTTAATAACAAGGAGAGCTTCACTTACTAGATGGCTCCTATGGCCAAGTGCTGCACTCCATGCCTCAGTTTTCCCATCTGTAAATGGGCGTGTCGATGGCATGGAATGCATCACATGAGGCGTGAATGACGCCTGGCACACAGGGCGTGCCCGGTCAATGCCACCACAATCCTCCTCTGCCGCCCACCGAACCCTCGAAGAACACTGGCCGGTTCTACAGATGTGGACCTGGAGCTCAGAAAGCCCACAGGAGCCACTGGTCTAGTGGGTGCAGGGTGAGATGCACACACCGCTCTGCCTGAGTCCATGGCCACACTCGTGTCACACTGGGTCTTGCTGGGCTCAGGGGATGGAGGAAAAGGTGTCCCTCTGAGCTTCTCAGTGTGCATTCAGACCTCGGGAAGCAGCCTGGCCGCCCCAGCTTCAGGACACCACCCTCTTCAGGTGTCTGGATTCGGACACATCACAGGCTCTGGCCGGGTGGCTGCCCTCCATCACTCCCCTCTCTCACCCCTAACTCGGGGGCCTGCACCGCACTGGGTTCCCCCATTTCATATACAACAGAGCCCAGGCCAGAACTGAGGTGGACTTGAGGTCACGGTAAAGTCAGGAGGAGATCAGCCAACTGTCACCAGGCCCCCACGACAGCCCAGCCCTAGGGGATGAGGTACAACACACACCACCACCCCCAATCCGCACCAGCACCCGAGGACAGAAAGGGCTATCACCGTCCCATTTCAAAGATGAGAAGCCCAAGGTTTGGAGAAGCATAACAGGACAGGTTCAGCGTCCACAACGACAGAACAGCAGGGCTACGATATTCCATCCGGGCCTCCCTTCTCAAAGGTCAGAGACCCAGCCTCCCTGAGCAGCCCAGAGCACATAGCCCGGAGGGCATCGATGGGTGTGTGAGAACAGTGAGCGGCAAACAAAGCAGTCCAGACCCACGACTGGGAGCCAGGCAGGAGCCGTTAGGGGCGCCCACAGCTAGCACTGGTTCTTGCTGAGACCAGGGGACATCGGGCAGTGTCTGGAGGCATTTCTGGTTGCCCACCGGCGGCGGGGAGGGGCTGGGGGCACCCTGAGGCTGGAGGCCAGGCATGTTGCTGATATCTTTCAATGCCTCAGGACAGCCCTCACAAGATGGAAAGATCCAGCCCCAAAATGCAAACAGAGTCCAAGTGAGGAGGCCTGAGTCGCAGCCATCTGTGGACAAGCACGGGGACCTGCCTGGACCTGCAGTTGTTTCAAAACACCAGAACCTTTAAGGGCGCCTAGGTGGCTCAGGTTATGATCTCATTGCTCACGGGTTCGAGCCCCGTGTCGGGCTCTGTGCCGACAGCTAGCTCAGAGCCTGGAGCTTGCTTCCGATTCTGTGTGTCCATCTCTCTCTGCTCCTTTCCTGCTCATGATCTGTCTCTCAAAAATAAATAAATGTTAAAAAAAATATTTTAAAAAAACAAACACAAACACACCAAAACCTTCAAACAGATAAATACGTGTGTTAGCACACATATGCACTTACGAAAATGTGGGTATGTGCATGCTTGTGCGGCTTGCACGTACCAGAACATCCTGGAAGGATAAAAAAAAACACAAGGAGCGATTCTGAGGGTGAAGGGGCACAGCTGGACGAGACCCCTTCACTCTAAGTCCCTTCTTACCTTTTGATTTGCATCATGGGACTGTATTGTCTATTTCAATACACTTACATTCGCTCAAAAATAAGAACACTTCCCTGCGTGTGCACGGTCTCCCTCAACTCCCCAACCTCCACATTTTGAAATAACCCAAGGTCGGCCACTGCAAAACATCTTACTGACGGCTAACTAGAGCCTTCATTCAGAGGTGCACGGAGGCACGGACGGTTTCCACGCGTCCCCCCAACATCCCCACTCACCTACACCCACAAAGCTGGGCCTCGGGCAGCCCCGATCTGGGCCCGGCTGGAGGCAGAGCCTGTGGGGTGACTCAGCCCAGGCTGGCCAGGCCACGGTCCTAGTTGATGCCAACCGGGCCAGCCAAAATCCACCCCGTTGCATCCAGCCTCAGCAGAAGGCAGCGTGCGCTCGCTGGCCTGGGCCCCGCTGGGCCTGGGCACCGGCAGACTCCAGAGGGGCAAGGAGCCAGGAATCCCGAAGGAGGGCCAGGAGGGCGTGCTCACCTTGCCTCAGCTACACTCCCAGGCGCCAGGCACTCAGTCCCCCAGGCCTTGTGTAGGGGCACCTGCTCCCCCAGATCCACCCCCCATCAAGTTGGCCATGACCCCCAGAGAAACCTATCTCACTGGGGCCTGGAGGACACCCAGCCAGCCTTTCTGGAAGTTGCTTTCTTTGGTTCTCACAGCGACCTTCCCCCCACCCCCTCACCCCTGCGCACTCTGCACCCTCTGCCCCACCCTCCCAGAAAAGCAGGACTTTGTTCTCTCCTATGACCCACTACTCATGCACTTAGGGACTCCAGGCCCATTTCCTGGCCCAAGAAGGAGATAAACACCCAACTCCGCAGCAGGTAGGCGCATCCCAAGTTTAAAGAGAAGCTTCACAGGGGATGGGCCTCCAGGTTCCAGAGCGCGGAGGGCAGAACTGGGTGCAGTGGACGGCCCTGCAGAGTCCAGTGCTTTCAGGCCTCCTCAGTGACCCCTCTGGTCCTCACACTGCCCCGGGGGGTGACGATGGGAACCTGGGTGCACTGAACATCCCAAATGCTAGAGGATCTCCTCCCGCCCACCCCCAACCTGCACAGCCCACTTCCCCACCGGGCAGGCGTCGGCCTCACCCCTCTTTCCCTCTCCCAGGCCCCCCCCCAGGGGGCAGCACATTTCCTAAACCAGTGCTCCTACGACATGAATGTGCAACAGGCACATGACCTCCTGGGGACTCTGCTAAGTGCTGATTGGCGGGGCTGGCTGCGAGGAGATGCTGCAGTTCTCACAAGCCCAACCTGGACGGTACCCTGAGGAGCGAGGTCCTAACAGGTCCTCACATCTGGCCAGCAGTCCGGCCCCTCCCCACTGCCTGGTCAACCACAGCAGCCTCTCCCCCTGCAGCCCACAGCTCCAGGCTCGTCATCGCCGGTTTGTCCTCTGAGGTTTTGGCACAGCCCGCCCTGCCACGCGCCTGCTAGGCCTCCACAGGCTCAAGATGACGGCCAAGTGCACAATGATGGCTTACGGGACCCTGTGCCACCTGGCCTGGCCTCAGACCCCATCCCCCACACCGAGGCTCCTGGAGGCTCCTTCCCTCGTCTGCTGCCTCAGCTGCACCCACCCAGGGAGGGAGAGGCCGGGGGGTCCCCCCCAACCTCTAGTCTCCCCAACCTCTGGTCTCATCCATTCAATGCCAGCATGACCACACCTCCCGAGGTGGGGGTCCCCTCCTGCCTGCTCCTAACTGGAAACATTCCCGTGGTGGAAAGAGACTGCCAGGGCAGGGGGCCCGGGACAGACACAGGAAGGTGGTGCTCTGTGAACAGCTTCAGAATGAGAAAGAAAGGAAACAAGACACAGGGCTGTGTCTCTGTCAGTCTGCTCTGGAAACTCATCTGTGCCCACAGCTCAGAGGAGGGGACCTCCCTCCGCCCCCGCACACCACCCTAGGCTAGATCGACAGGAGGCTGTCAGCCTGATCGGCCTCCAGGAGCAGGCTTAAAAGCCACCATATTATCATCAAGTGCTTGCCTTGTGCCAAGTGTGTGTGCAGACCTCCCGTCCCCTGAGAGCAGCCGAGTGAGGTAGGGCCTGTCATCACCTCCCCCCCCCCCCCGCCCCCGCTGAAACTTACAGATGTGCAGGGACCTCCCATCAGGGTGGCCAGGATCCAAGCCAGGGTGCCACCTCTGGGCTCCAGGCTCCTGACTACCCGGTGTGGGTGCAGTCCACACCTGCCACGGTCCCGGGGACACCCCTCCCCCTACGACCTACTTCACTGCTTTCTAGATGCTCTCAGCCCAGGCTCCCGGTGGCTCCCACAGCCCGCCTCTGCCCCCAGCCTGACTCGCCCCAAGTCCCTGCTTGAGGACCCCTGACCTCACAGCATCACACCTTCACACACGCGGCTCACCACCTGAACTACACCCAAACTTGTCCGCCCAGCGAGCTCCTCCCGACCCTCAGAGACCCAGCTCAGGGTCAGCGCCCACACGAAGCCTTCCTCAGTCTTTCCGGACAGAGAAAGTGGCACCCTCCACCATTCCTTGAGCAAGTCTTCAAGGCTCCTCTATGCCTGTGTCACCCTCCCACCCAAGCTCCCAGGGCGTGGGGACATCTGTGTCCCCAGCACCTAGCATGGTGTCTAAACACAGACCCACAGCACTGAGCGCCACCCCCATCACAGTGATGCTTGCATCCACCTACCACTTACCAAGGGCTCCCGTGGGTGTTTCTACAAGTTATAAATAAATGTGACAGGCGGTGATCTACAGGGTTTTACACTCATTATTTCAACCGACATACCAACTGTTAAGGTTAAATGCATGCTCATCCTACAGATGGAAAAACTGAGGCACAGAGAAGCTCCATCACGGGCCCAGAACCACAGAGCTGGACGGTGTCGGAAGCAGGGTCCCTCCTTCCAAGGCTGGCCTGGGCACCCTGGCCAGCAGCTAGAGGGAAGACAGCCCAGGCTGCTCCATATGGACAGAGGGGTCCACCCAGCCCAGAACTGCCCGCTCCAGGGCACAGTCACCCATCAGAGGATGGAGCACAGCCCCAGGGACGGCAGGAGCACTGCTCAGGCAGGTGACATTTAACATCCTAACATGCGTAACTCCTGCACCTGGGCATGGGACTTCATTGTTAGCGAGCACAGCGCAAAGCTTTTTTTTTTTTAATTTCTTTATTTTTCAGAGAAAGAGAGAAATCAAGGAGGGGCAGAGAGACAGGGAGACAGAGGATCCGAAGGAGGCACCAGACTCTGAGCTGATAGCAGTGAGCCCAATGAGAGGCTCAAACTCAGGAACCATGAGATTGGAACCTGAGCTGAAGTCAGATGCTCAAACTGACTGAGTCACCCAGGCGCCCCTTTGCCCAAAACTTTTTAAAGGGTCATCAATGTCCACTGAGTGTTTTGTGCAGTAATTTGATGGGAGCCTTTGCCCGCCACTTAAGTAAAAGTTAAAGCACACACCGTGGCCTGGAAAGCCCTGAACAACCTAGCCCCCTCCAGCCTCTCCATTGTTCCCCTCCTCACATCTCCAGCCATGCCCTCCCTCCTGCTGCTCCACAAATACAACCTCCCTTGCTCAAAAGCACCCCAGGGCCTTTGCATTTGCTATTCCCCCCACCTGAGAGGCTCTGGCCCCAGCCTTTCAGATAACTCCTTTCTAACCAGGCAGGCCACAGCCCCAAGTCCCTCTCCTTTAGAAAGGCCTTCTGTGACCACCCTGAGGACAGCCACCCATCCTCTTCACATCCTTGCTGAAATGACCCCCTTTAACTCACTGGCTGACGTGTCTGTCGCCGCCCTTCCTCCAACGTCCCCCCACAGACTAAAGCTGCTTTAGGACTTGTCCACCTCGTGGCTACCAGTCTGTCGCATACGTCCACAGTGGCTCACGAGGCCTGGCAGGGAGGGATGCCAACAAGATGTCTGTTGGGGGGATGCCGAGGTGTCCCGCTGCAAATGCACGACCAACAATGAGACCCCGGGCCTGAAAGCGATCCGGAAGTCCTAGGGGGCCAGATTCCCGCTGGTGTCCCTGCTGACCGCCCCCGGGGTCTCCCGGTGGCAGTAGTCTAGGATCGGGGGCTCCTCTGTTCTACCCTTCTCTTCTCCCAGCTTAACAAAATGAAGTTCAGCCAGAGGGGCTGTGACACAGGTGACATCGGGCTACAAACGGGGACCAAAACCCGCCATCGCACACTGTACAACCATGTCTGCCAAATCCCCCCTGGCCATCCGTCACCAATGTGAGCGTCCTCTCCCTAAGTGTCCAAGTTCCCGGAGGACCAGGCCAGAGAGCACCTGCTGGAACTGGGCACGGGGTGTGTTCTCAGAAATGTGTCCTGAACAATGAACGGGCACCCATCCCTCCGGGAGTTCACGGAAGAATGAGCACCCTGGGGTCTCCCAAGGTGGTCTGTCTTTTCCCCACCGTACCCAGCACAGCATCCTCTGAGCACCTGCTAGGTACCAAAGCTGACTGGCACACAGGGTGAGATCACACACCGTTGTGTATAGAAGTGTCCCCAGGGCTTGACCCTGCTCAGCATCCGTGCCCTTTACAATGACTTCATGCTCCGATCAAGAGGCGTCATTCACTGTGCAAGCTAAGCACTGCGGCGCGGTATTAGGGTCACCGTCCAAATGTCACAGATTAGAAAACCGAGGTTCAAAGAGCTAAGTGCTTTGCCAAAGGTTGTGACGCTAGTGAGTTGCCCAGCACAGGTAGGTAGCAGACCAAGTTGGATTTGCCCGCATCTCCCAAAATGTCTTCTCCGAGAGGCGAATACATCAAATGCAAAACACTAAGTTAAACAAAGATAAAATGTGTTTTCAATCCCATGGGATGCACTGCTCCGCAAACTGAAGTGACCACAGAAATTCTTTAGCGGGTCACCTTGTAAGAAATCCTGTTGTGAAGAATGCTCATATACAGTCTGCCCCCAAAACTCTAAACCACAAGTGTCAGACAAGAGAAGTTTCTCTGAGATCCTTAGAACCTTTACTTCAGAGAATCTGTGGCATTCTTTATATTTTGGTATCATTATGAGTGTTTTTCTAGGAATAGTTTTTTCTTTAATATTTATTTATTTTTTGAGAGAGAGACAGACAGAGCGTGAGCAGGGGAGGAGCACAGAAGGAGGGAGACACAGAATCCGAAGCAGGCTCCAGGCTCGGAGCTGTCAGCACAGAGCCCGACACAGGGCTCGAACCCACGAACTGTGAGATCATGACCTGAGCCAACGTCAGACACTTAATTGATTGAGCCACCCAGGTGCCCCTCTAGGAGTTGGTTCCATGGCTTTCATCTCAACCTCAAAGGTATGAATGACCCCCAAGAAAAGCTAAGAAGCTCTGTTCTACAAAAACAGGTGATTTATGTGAAAGACTCTGTACTTCCTCCAATAAATTCCATTTATTGCTTTAAAAAAAAAAAAAGAGGTGAAACTCATCTTGACTCCTTGCATCGAGCCTGTGCCTTGTTTTGGCCAACGGACGTGGTAGAATCATCAGGCCTCCAGAGGCCCCGCACATGCCCACTGTGTCTTGGATCCCTGCCTGGTGGGTAAGACCACACCAAGGCCACCTGCGGGAGGACGGACACGAGGCCCGGTCACTGCCAGCACGCAGGGCAACCCTGACCTACAGCTGACGGCAGACCCGCCAGGGAGCCCGGCCTGAACTGTCACCCCACCAAATGGTGACCCAAACAAATGGTTACGG
This sequence comes from Helogale parvula, assembly GCA_004023845.1. Taxonomy (NCBI): domain Eukaryota; kingdom Metazoa; phylum Chordata; class Mammalia; order Carnivora; family Herpestidae; genus Helogale; species Helogale parvula. Next base: position 261,551 of record PJEM01000605.1, read on the forward strand.
CTTCAAGCCGCAGCACTCAGATGGCCTGTTACTCAACGTTAACCGATCAAACTCTTCCTTACACATAAAGGATCGGAAAGGGAAGGAAGATGTTTCTAATCACACAGAGACGTCCAAGCCAGTGCTACCTACATTAGCGAGCAAAGCGGAAATCACCCAAATATTCAGCAGTAGGATTACGGCACACTGTATCAGAGCACGGATGTCCAACAGAAAGAACTATTCCATAGTGATGAGAAAGGATTATGCTCTGGGGCGCTCGTCCGGTTGAGCGTCCAACTCTTGATTTCGGGGCATGATCCCAGGGTCATGGATCAAGCCCCGCATCAGGCTCCCCGCTGACCTCTGCACTGAGCGTGGAGCCTGCTTGAGATTTTCTCTCTCTCTTTCCCTCTTCCCGTCTTCCCCGCCCTCTCTAAATAAAAAAATGTTTAAAAGGATCGTGCTCTGACACACTTTATTTCCGGGTGTGGTAACAGCGCTAGGTTTCCGCTTTAAAGGCCATGCTGAAATATTTACATAGGATATTGTATGTCTGCAATTTGCTTCAAAATCATATGGGGGAAATAAAAAATAAGATTAGCCAGAAGTCGACAATGGTTAACACTTATTACTGAGGTGGGGGCGAGGGGGCTGTGCTCATTTTCTATTCATTCTTTTGCATATGTTGGAGATTTTCATATTAAATTTCATAATTTCATATTAAAAACTACACTTTGGGAAGATCATTCTGAAAACTGTAGAAACATGAAATTTGTTTACACCACAATGCTTTGTGCAGAGAGCAAAAAAACAAAATGCTACAGTATGTGCAGAAAACAAAACTCAAAATGCTGTGCGTATCATGATTCAACCCTGTGGCGGTCACACACCAAACAGAAAGAAGAAAATACATGGGGGGCTGGGGGGAGAGAGAGGAGGTGTCTCTTCAGAGTTTGCTCTCATAATGTTAAACTGTCTTCACAGAGGACCAAAAAAAAAAAAAATCAGGAAAAAGAATGACATACATTCTTTCACTTCCTTCAGCTGGGGCTCAGCATGAAGGAGGCACTAGCTGGTGGGGGGCCCTCCCAGAGGCTGCTGGGCTGTGGAGAGGACCCTCAGGTGCCCTCAAGGGCCCCAGCCTCCCCCCACCCCCCGCCCCCGGCCAGAAGGCAGGGAAGAGTGGGGAGGGGAGGGCGCTATCAACCAAGATCTGTCCTTCCCAAGTTTAAGGGATCACACCCGTGGCCCCTTCCTTTGACCAGTTTTGAGATGGGAAATGACACTCAGCTCTCTAAAATTTATCTTCAGACAGGAAAAAACAAATCATTTGGGGAAGAAGGTAAATTACCATCAGATCCCCTGCTCTGTGCTAGAAACCACCTCCACCAATTCAGCCATCATCTCTCTGATCCCCCAATCTGCCCCACAATCGAGTGTTGACCCCCTCACCAGCCCAAAGTCAGTCAGGCCCTGGGCGCCAGCTAGCGGCCACCCACCAGCACACCTGCCAGCCCCCTGCCCCAAGCAGCACCTGCACTGGGTCCAGGTGCGGGAGGGGGAGGAGGCAGAGGGACCACACCCGGCTGAGGCCCCTCCCACACTCGGCCAGATAGCAGCTGGCGCCCATGCGACCCCTACCAGGAGAGATGCTTTGGACTAAATATTTGAGTCCTCCCAAAACTCATATGAAAGGCCTAACCTCTAACGTGAGGGTATCTGGAGGTGAGGAGGACTTCAGGAGACTGGAGTTAGATGAGCTCAGAAGGGCAGAGCCCCATGGGGTTAGTGCCCTCATGTGAAAGGCACTGTATGTGTCCCCCCCCTCCACGTGAGGTCACAAAATGCAGCTGTCTAAAAACTAGGAAGAAAGCTCTCCCCAGGAACTGGACTTTCAGCTTCCGGAACCGTGACGAATAAATGTCTGTTGTTCAAGTGACCCAGCCTGTGGCATTTGTCACAGCAGCCAGGGCTTATGAGGAAGAAGGTAAAGCCCTGGGGGCAAGCCTAGAACCCCAGAGAGGCTGCCAAGGGGCCCCTAGTGTAGGGAAGGGGTCATCCGTACGCTCTATTAGATGAATCAAAAGTTAAAGGTCGGAGAGCATAGGTAACGGGCCACCGCTGGTGTGGGAACGGAAGTGGAGGGCTGTGTGCGGGTGTGCATACACGCCAGCTTGTCACACACAGCACGCGTCCACGGGAGGCAAGAGTGTGGAACCATGGCTCAGGGTCAAATGTGAGGAGGAATGATTGTTTACTCCATGCCCTTGGTAGAATTTCACTTTGAAATGTGTTTTTTGTTGTTGTTGTTGTTTTTAATTTACCATTTGATCCTTCACAAAAGTTGGTCATTCCCTGCTCTAGCCCTTTTTTTTTTTAAGTTTATTTATTTTGAGAGAGAGAGAGACAGAGTAAGAGAGACTGCGCGAGTGCGTGGGAGAGAGGCAGAGAGAGGGAGACAGAGAATCCCAACCAGGCTCTCAGCGCAGGGCTCAGTCTTATGAATTGATCATGACCTGAGCCAAATGAGGAGTCGGACGCTTCACTGACTAAGCCATCCGGGCGCCTCTGAAATGTCATTTTAAGAAAAGGTCGTTTTTGGTTGGTTGTTTTAGGAGCACCTGGATGGCTCCGTTGGTTGAGTGTCCACATCTTGATTTCAGCTCAGGTCATGATCCCAGGGTCATGGGATCAAGCCCTGCATCAGGCTCTGCATTGGGCATGAAACCTGCGTAAGATTCTCTCTCCCTCTCTCTCTGCCTCTCTTCCTTCCTGGCTTTCTCTCAAATTAAAAAGAATAAGAACTGGATTTTTTTTAGTATTCACAAGTCAGATATGAATCTACCCAAGAGAAACTCTGAAATTTCATGCAGACAAGTCAGCGGACTCCTTGAACTCGGGTTCAAAGGCTCTATTTTTATCTGTCGATAAACTGCAATGACCCCTCCTCACGGCCTCACGTAACTGCCACGAAGTACTTCCCTCAGTTCTTCGTGGTCCAGCGTGACAGCTCAGGTCCAAACGGCGGTCTGATGGCTACCCCGAGAGCAGTGGGTCACAGATTCACTTCCCAGGGCTCTGAGAGAGGGTCCTCGAATACGAGCTCCTGTGAGGGCCCCACGACTAAACAGCAGGACAGGACCTGAGCTCCCGGAACCGGATTCCTGCCAGCTTGTACAGCGCCAAGAAGGTCGTCTGGGGCTAACGAACCATGGCAGCTTCGCCTGCTGTCCGTGGTGGGCACAGCAAAGGGGGAGAGCCCGGGACTGCCCTCACTTCCACTCCTTTCCTTTCCCACAAGCACCACCTCCATCTACCTGCCTGGGAAGGCCATGCCACTAAGCAGAGCCACTGGCCTGGGAGAATTCTGGAACACACAGGTAGAGGTACCTGCCAGGCAGGGCAAGGGCTCTGGGCTGGGCAGCCACTGGCTTCTCAATGGTCCTCACTTCCTCGCCAGCTCCAGAAAGGAACCACAAGGGACCTCAAGCCCTAATTGTGCCCCACCACGCTGAGCCTTCTCCCAGCCTTGGCCTAGCCCCTTCCCCAGGGGCCTGCAAGACTGAGCCCCTGAGAGGTGTGCAAGCCCGGGTGTGGACACTCACCACTCACCGCCTTCCCCTTCCGGGTGTAACCACTCCCAGCGTGCTCCCCGCAGCTCCCCCAGGGCCTACTCAGGGTGGAGGGGCCAGGACAGGCCACCTGAGGGCCCTGCACCCACGCTCCCCACCCCAGGGCAGACTGAGCGCCCCTCCAGCCGCACAGCCTGGATCAGACAGTTCGCAGCTGCGATATTCTCCAGGCTCCCGGTCTGGGAAGGAAGGGCAGTTTCTAAACGTTCCTCATGCACAGGACAAGGCCATCAGTGACAGTTTACATAACACGGGACTGGTTGGCCCCAAAACACTGTCCAACAACACGGTCCCGCACAGCACAGTGGGGCAAGGAGCACATGAGCCTTCACCCTGGACTCCTGGTGGCCTTGGCCTTTCCCCAAGGTCCCATCAAACTCCATCCCTCGAGGCAGAATTACATGAACTCTTTCTCCAAGATGCTCAGCACCAGACCCCTGGGCCCAGGGCCTTCAGAATCTGCCCATGTCCAGCTGGCTGTGGATTTGTCAGAGGAGCAAGGTGGAGCCAGGGGCCCCGCCTTCACCTCCGACTTGTGGGGGTTCTCTTCACACCCCTCTCGGAGCACTGCCCTGGCGCAGGAGACCGTGTGTGTGGCCCTGCAGGCTGGCAGAAAGCAGCCCCCACTCTCACCCCAGCTGGCCAGGGAACCCAGAACCAGGGAGCACCCCTGCCACCCCAACTCCCCAATGGCCATCACAGTCCGCTCAGCAAGCAGTCCCCAGCATCCTGCATGGGGTCCACGCTGCCCACACCCAGACCGTGTGGCCGGGAAAGAGGCGCTCCCTGGCCCCAGCAGCTGGCTCAGGCTGTGGCTCGGGAGCACCCATCAGGCCCAATCGGAATGAATCCTGGGTCCCCTGGGACCCACACCCGGGTTGGAGGGAGGCCCTGGAGCCAGCCCATCCAGGCCTGAATCCCAGCTCTGCCACCTGCTAGCCGTGTGATCCCTCTGCACCCCATTTCTCCTAGGAGGAGACAGGGGTACAAGCCCACGCCCTCATGCAGATCACATGAGAGTACACGAGGGACTCAGCACGCTGCCTCGGTCGGGATAAAGGTCAGCGCGAGGCCTCACCCTGGAACCACACAGCCTGGGAACGGAGCCTGGGAAGAGGCCAGGTCCTGTGACGTCACTTGAGCCCCTGAATCCACCACAACTGTCTGTGGAGATAACACTTCCAGAGGCCCCCTTCCTTACTGACCCAGCTGGCACTTGAAGTTTCTGTAGGAACTGATACATCCCTGTGACTTGTAGGGATCAGTCATACAATCGACTTTCTGCTCAGGTCATTAACATGAGCCTGACACCATCGACAATGGTTGAGGGAGGGAGAGGACTGGGTGACACCGCCGCCTCGGGGTCCCCCAGCAATGGGGACAGACCTGCAGGCACACAGCCGGGCGCACGGGTCTCGCTCTCAGAAGACCCCCCCAACCACTGACAGCGCAGAAGCACCCACAGATCTGCCCACGTCCCACACAGCTGCCCACGCCCCTACCCTTCCCAGGGAAGCTTCTGGAGTCCAAAGAGCTGGCCCTTCAGCACTCCCAGCAAGGCTGCAGGAGAGATGGGAAAGACCGCACCGGTGAGTGGCGGTGGAGGGACCCCAAACATCTGGGCCCAAGGACTGAAACGGTTCATCCTGACCAGGGGTGGGGTCTGCCGACGACGGCCCAGAACAGAACAGACCCTCCCTCGCCCTCATACACAGGTCCCCGGAGGCCAAAGTGGGGGCATGTGTGGGGTTCAGAGGGGAGGCCCAGCCCAGCCCGCCACACAGCGGTGAGCACCAGGCTGTACAGCTGCGCTCTAGGCTGTGAATTCTCATCTGCAAAGACCCCTTGAGGCTCAAGGTTCTGGAAAACTACTTCTCCAAGAGGGCAAACCTCTGCACCTCACCAGAGGATACTCACTCCACTATCACCTATGGACACGAAGGGTATGATGACAGGTGAGGGGAGTGAGGGACGGCCCCCTTTTTCCTTCAAGGATGGTCTCTGGCCCATTCAAAGTAGGAGGAGGTCTGCATGCCAAGCGCCTCTTGTGCGTGGGCACGAAGCCGACTCCTAACAAGGAAGAAATCGAGGCCCAGCGAGGGGCACCCAGGGTCACCCATCCAGTGAGGCCAAAACGGGGCTCAAATCACACATTGTCCCGGGACAGCACTGGGAATCCATGGCCCGCCTCCCCAGATGAGCAGAGATCAACTGAGTCAGCACCTAAATTTCCTGACTCTGGGCAAGGCGGACGTCCAAATGGAACCGAGAGGGACACGGAGAAACGCTAGCAACCCATGGGCACTGAGGATGAGGCGCTGGAAAAGAGTACAAACAAAAGCAAAGCCCTCCTGTCTTCTCCTGGAGCCATTTACTGAAAACAACACCACCTCCGTCATGGTCAAGGGTACAGCTTTGGAGGCACGCAGACCGCTGTTCAAATCCTATCCCCAGGAGTGGGCAGCCACCAAAGCTGGGAGGGTCACTTACCCTCTTTGAGCCTCAGTTTCCAAATATGGACTGAAAGACTCAAAGCACAGCGACAGGCCCAGAGCAGCTGTTACTCTGGGGCTAAACTATTCTTGTTTCGCTGAAAATAATGCCACAGGGACCCTCTGCTGGCTCCGGCTGAGGCTGGGAGCGCTTCTCCAGGAGGACCCCACAGAGCCCCTCCACACCAGAGGCAGCCACGTGGGCTCCCCCAGGGGACGGAGGAAGCACCCCCCTCACCGCAGGGACACTTCCCAATTTACAGACAAAGGCCTCTGTGAGGCCCAGAGGCTCAAGCCTGGTCCTTCCTCCCCAGAGCAGTGAGGAACCTGCGCCCAGAGCGCTCGGAGCAAAGTCCAGAGCTTGGCTGCGCCCAGGTCAAAGTGAGGGCCAAGAGAGGTCTGGAGCTGATTCCTCAGGAAGCAGAACTCCTTCCTGACAGGACCCCAAACCCCTGCCCAGACCACAGAGAGACAGCAACAGGCCTCTGAGGGAAGGGTCAGAGTTCCATTTCTTTTCAAGGATCCTGCAATGAATTTTAAGATACAGATTTAAGAAAAAATAAAATCTTTTAAGAATAAAATATTGGGGTGCCTGGGTGGGTCAGTTGGTTGGGCCTCTGACTTTGGCTCAGGTCATGATCTCACGGTTTACGAGAGTTTGAGCCCTGCGTTGGGCGCTCTATCAGCACAGAGCCTGCTTCGGATCCTCTGCCCCCCTCTCTCTGCCCCTCCACCCCACCCTCTCAAAAATATAGGAAAAGAGTAAAATATTAAAGAAAATAAACTATAGTGTCCGTAAAACCAGGTTCAGCTCCAAGCTGCCCCTCCCACTAGCTCTACAACTCTAGGGCTACATCTCCCTGCTAGGCCTTCATTTCCCCATCTGTAAGATGGGTGGGTGCAAAGAGGAAATTCCAGCTGGAGAGAAAACAAGAGGGGGACGCCTGGCTGGCTCGGTCAGTACAGCGGATGACTCTTGATCTTGGGGCTGTGAGTTCAAGCCCCACGCTGGGCACAGAGATTACTTTTTAAAAAATAAAGAAAATTTAAAAAAATTTTTAATTAAAAATAAAGAGCCCAGAGAGAAACCAACAATCCCACAGCACTGAACATTCCTCATAAAAAAGCCCGGGATCCTAAAAGGGCAGGAGCCAGCCCTTCCAGGATGGGCACCTGGGGTCTCACAAACACCGCCCCCCATATACCAACACGTTCCTTCTCTCCCCTCCAAGGGTCCCCCCAGAACCCCGGGAGAACAGAACTCCACACACAACCTGCACAGCACCCTCGCCTCAGCGGGGGCCTAGCCCAGCAAACATTCCCTAGAAGGGCGGGGGCTGCCCCTGGGGGCAGAGGGTGCCCACTGCTCTATGGGTCCCTAGAGCCCAAGACTGGCCAGCATGCAGCAGGCGCTCAATAAATGAACCTACACTGGGACAAACACCCCAGGGTGGGGCCCAGATGTTTCCTCACCTCCACACCCCAGCCCTCCACTGCTGGGTGGAAATATGGTGTGAGGCAGAAATGAAAGCGAAACTCTTGGCACCCCCCTACCACCCCTAGGCCTTCCCAGGAAGCAGTGAGCTGGGAGGCCGGTGGCATGTCCAGGTCACTGGCGCTGGAGGGCCCCCACACCAGGAAAGGATCAGGCAGGGAGGCCCCCTGTCTGCCCCGGGCTGGGGGCTCCCACCAGAGATATGTCAGAGGCCCCAGGCCCCAGCATGGACAGTAGGAAGGCAGGGGAGGTGGCCTCCTGGGGCACAGGGGAAATGGTGTCATTTATTAAGCATCTGCCATGCTTGCTAGCCCTAGAAGTGGCTGTATTCTGCCCACTTTACAGACAGAAGAGTGGAGGCTCAGGGGAGGCAGAGTGGCTTGTCATCCACAAACAGGTGGGCAAGGCTTGTGCTCCAAGTTCACTGCCATCCCCAACACCTACCACTCCTCTGGGCCCCGTAACTGTACACAGAGAATGCTCAGAAAAGAATGCCCTGGTTTTCTTCTAGAATGGTTATCAAACCATTTACTCGGATATTACATTCAAGGTGGAGGCAAAGGCCACCAAACAGGGTAGAAACGGCATGGTTTCAGGAGTCAGCTAGCCCCCAGGGCGAATCCCAGCTCTGCCACTCACAGCCGGGGACCAGGCTGTCCTCACGCCCCTCTCTGGGCCTCAGGGCTCTCACCTGGCACATGGTGATGCACCACCCACTTTGGAGGGTACACTTCTGACCTGCAATAGTGCCTGACCTGTGGTAGGTTCTCGCTGGGCTCTGATGTGAGCCACTGATCTGGCGGAACAGGCTGAAGCCTGGAGGGCCGCGTGGACGAGCCCCAAGTCCCGGCTTCACGGTTTGGGCCCCGCGACCCGATCGTGCAGACCTCTGATGGGAAGCCAGTGGGGGTGCAGCACAAACCGCAAAGTGAAATACCCAGGGCTGTGCCACTCCTCTGCTCCCAGCCCTGGCCCGATGACCAGTGTGACATCTGGCCAGGCCAGTCCCTCAGGACCCACCGTTAAGTAATTGCAGCACAAAGCTGCAACCAGAGGCAAGAAATGTTTAGGAGAGAGGACTCTCCAAAGGGTAGCAGCCAGCAAGCAGACTGGGCGTGTGTGGTCCAAGGAACGCAAGTCCCCCCACGGGGACCTCCCAGGACGGACCGGCCGGGGAACCTTTACACCCAGATGCCCTCCTGGAGAGGACCTATCCCCGAGAGACCAGTTTTCGCCTATTTAACTCAGCATGAAACATGCCTGACAGTTTGGGGGTGAGGCCTAGTAAGGCACTTGGGGTTTTCCAGAAGAATCACTGGGGCACTGACGTGAAGACAAAGTTCCCAGGCCCCTTCTGCGGAAAGGGGAGGCTGAAGGACGTGTATTTCTCACCAGGGCCTCCAGGGGCCGCTTCTGGGGGGCAAGCTGGCACACACTGGCCGGGAGGAAGGTAAACCAATGAGAGCGAGCATCAGTGGCCCCCAGACTCCACGTGGAGGCCAAACCTGAGCTTTGGGAAAGGGGAAAGGTCAGCTGGTTTAGGGCCTACCAACACTCACTGCTCCTTCCTGAACCCAAAGGCTGACCTGGGCCTCACCCATGTGGCCTCCTGTCCCGGCCCCCAGATCACAGCTACAGCCTCAGGTGGGAAGACGGTCCCAGGACCACCCACGGGGCGCCCCCCATCCCACCGTCAGGGAATAAGGACACCAAGGACACACTCTTGTCTCCTTTGACCACCTGTCTGAAGTGGAAACCAGGCAGCCCTTCCTGAGACAGCTGCCCACAGTCGCACGGAGGCCAGAGCTATGACACAGGCAGGTCGGGGCGTGCGGCCTCTGGCAGCAGCACGGCCCACCCTGTAGCGCTTTAGCTCCTAGCAGAACAGGGCTCTCGGCCTCTTTGCTTAAATGTCACCTCCTCAGAGAGGCCTCCTCTGACCACACAGTGCTTCGGTGGCCTCGGCCACCCCTTGCCACACCGTCTCCAGTTAGCGGGCTTCCGGGACTGACCACACGGGGCAGCACTTAAGCGCGTCTGTGTGCTGACCTCCCCTTCATCTCCATACCAGGTCCATAGGAGCCTGCGGGCGGGGACCCGCGCCTGCCTGGGAGCAGGGCTCAGGATTCGCTCTGTGAATAAGAGTGACGGAATGGAGCCCAGGGGCTCCTCCCAGGCCTGGGCTCCCCCTCCTCCCCCCGCCCCAGGGTTTGCATCAGAGCCCAGAGCACTCCAGAGCCACAAGCGGCTTTTGGCTGAGCCACAGGGACGTGCAAAAGGCTTCTGAAACCCACCAGTCAGTTCCTTCACCCACTAAGAGATACTCTTTTGTGCTCCTACTATGCGCGCTGTTAGAGGCCCTGGGTCTCAGCACCGAACACAGCTGCCAGCCTCCACCTTTACGGAAGCGCCTTCAAAGACAATGTGCAAGTCCAGACAGAAATAACAAACCCACTGGGAGCTTAAGATTCCAAGAGAAAGGGGAATAAAAGGCACCTCTCAGGGGCGCCTGGGTGGCTCAGTCGGTTAAGCGTCCGACTTTGGCTCAGGTCATGATCTCATGGCTCGTGGGTTCAAGCACTGCATGGGACTCTGCTGACAGCTCAGAGCCTGGGCCTGTCTTAGGATTGATTCTGTGTCTCCCTCTCTCTCTGACCCTCCCCTGCTTATGCTTTATCTCTCAAAAATAAATAAAACATTAAAAAAAAAATTTTTTAAAGGCACCTCTCAGAAGCTGTCTTTGGGAGGGACCGCAGCCTGACCACGTGTCCCGACTCCCTCTGCAGGGACAGTGGACGGCTGAGCAGCAGGCTCGGCCAGCAGGGCTGATCCGAAGCACAGGGAGCAGTCGACAGGGACTTCCTCATGGGAGTGATTCTCAAATCCCCACTGGTGGTGACAGACCCGCCCCCTGAGCCCTAAAAGCAGGGGTGGGGGGAGGGGACGCTCCCAGGAGCTGTCACAATCTCCAGCCTGGCACCACAACAGGCCTCCACAAACCAGGCTATGAGACCCAGCTGGGGAGGTGCGGGCCACAGGGCGGCTGCTTTCCGAGGGAGGCCAGCGACAGTCAAGACAACGCACCTGGTGGAATTCAAACAGCCCGTTGGGAAAGGCCTGGCCTGGATCAGCACCCCGGGGGGTAACTCCAGAGGAAGTCCTGTTCAAGAGGCGTCGGGCAGGCAGTGGCGGGCAGGCAGTGGCGGGCAGTGCAGAGGGCACAGCGATCCTGGAGCCGGGAAGCCCCCCTCCCCAACACACACATCTCACTGTGTGACCTTGAACAAGCCACCCCACCCACCAGGCCTGGGTCTCCCCCTCGGGATTCCAACCAACTCTCCCCTCAGGCAAGGCCCAGCTTCCGCAGGGCCCCTGGAGGGGGAAGGGCTGAGGTCGCCCGATGCGTGGAGGGGGAAGGGCTGAGGTCACCCGATGCGCGCAGGAAGAGGGAAGGAGCTGGCGTGCGGTTCCCGAAGGATGACTGGCTTCCGAAAATGAATCTTACTTTTAAAAAAACAAGGTACCAGAACATTCCCTCAAAAAGCTAGCTCCCCAGCTGAATTCACAATACGAGTGGGAACAGAAACCCCATTTACTTCCAACTGTTCGGGATCTGCCCTCGGGAGGCACGTCGCTAAGCATTTACTGAAGGCCCCGAGCCTGTGAAACCACGCGGGAGGCATCGCCGGCAGAGGCAGGGTGGCCTGGGGTTCAGAACGGAGGGTCCCAGCCCGCTGTGCCTGCACTGGTGCCCACGCCTCCACCCCACACGCACACAGTGTGGGTCAAGCTCACCGTCAAAAGAGAAACGCAAATCAAAAGCACCATCTCACCCCTGTGTGCGGCCAAGATCAAGAACGTTTGCCACCGACCGCTCTGGGGAGGGGGCGGTCAACAGGCTCTTCCGTTTGCTGTCACTTGCGGGCTCTGTCTCTCTCTCTCTCTCTGCGAGCAACTTTACGACTCCCCTGGAAAAGTGAGCCACCTGTGCCCTCTGACCCACCACTCACTCATCTGGCAGGGAGTGCCCTGGCAATGGGGTGGGGTACTCACGGCCCCATTGTCTACACCGGCAGAGGCCAACCAGAGCAGGAAAGATCTAGTCCATCGTGTTAAGAGCTGGACGGCTCGGCCAGTAAAGAAATGAGGGAAATGATACGAATCGACCTCCCAACGGAGCAGAGACGTGCTATTTCTCTAAGACATGCTGTTCCGTGAAATGAGTCGTGGACAGAACGGTACATTTCGGAGGCCAGAACACTCGCGTGCCCATCTGCACAGAGCACCTAGAGAGAGAGGCTGCCGACAGCACCTGCCCGACTGACAGGGACCCAGGAACGAGGGAGTCACTGACTTTGTGCTGTACTTAGTACTCTTGACGTTTCTTCAATGTACGCATGTATTAAGTGTTGGAAAACGAGAAAAGTTTCTAATAATAGGAACACGACTGCTCATGAGGACTCAGCATCTTCTGGAAGCCCAGCACAAACTGTTCTTGAATCTCCAAACTTTTTTTTTAACGTTTATTTTTGAGAGAGAGACGGACCGACAGACAGTGAGCAGGGGAGGGGCAGAGAGAGAGGGAGACACAGATCCGAAAGCAGCTCCAGGCTCTGAGTTGTCAGTGCAGAGTCTGATACGGCGCTTGAACCCACGAACTGTGAGATCATAACCTGAACCAAAGTTGGATGCCTAACCGACTGAGCCACCCAGGCGCCCTGAATCTCCAAACTTTAATAAAAAATGGAAGTACCCTCTTGCATTAATGTATGAGTTTCTCAGGCTCCTGGCCCGTAAATGAGGGGAGGACGGCACCCCTGGCTCCCGGTGGGGGGCCCGTGTTGAAGGGGACACCCCGCCGGGTGGGCACCGCCTTGGCTGCTTCTGACAGCCCCACACAGCCCACACCCAGCAGGGGGACCGGGCAGCACCCATCGTGGGCTTCAGGTCCCTCCCAAACAGCCGAGGCCGAGCATGCGGGCCCCACAAGTGCCAGGGATCCTGGCACAGCGAGGCCTCCGTGGGCGGAAGCCCACTGCCCACTCCCCAAGGACAGCTACAAACACAAGCAGCAGCCGCAGCCACTTCTCATGCCCGGAGTCCTGACTCCCTTCGATCGCACAACACCCCTATGCTAGGTAGAGCCAACACTCTCACTTTGCAGTTGGGGAAACTGAGGCATGGGGGGGCCCAGGGTCACGTGGACGGTCTGCTGTGGAGCCAGGCTGGGGCCCAGCACCGTGCAGATGGACATCTTCTGCCCCCATGAGTCCCGGTCTCTGCCTTGGAGGCACGGAGACAGCGTTCCTTTGCATGGCTGACTTATGGACAGTCTCGGGCATGGGTGCAAAGGAAACCTGGTGGGTACCTCCTCCCACCCCCGCACCCCCGAAATAGTGCAAATCCAGACACTGAGACAAAGAGGGCCATACCTACCCACAGAGCAGCATTCCTTAATCCCGGAAAGATTCTCCTTCCTCCCCCCAAGAATCTCCGGAGAGAATGCCAGCCCAGGGGCCTTCGAAATGCCCTTTTTTAAAGAAAGGAAGGCAGGGCGGGGGGGGGGGGGGAGGCCTGACGGCACCCCGCCCCCCTCCCTGGCATGCCTCCCCAGGTGTGAACACCACACTCCCAGCTCCCCGAGGACAGGGGCTCTGCCCTGCTGCCCCCGACCCTGCGGCCTCTCGGCCAAGCCCCCAGAAGGTGCTCAGTGGCCTCCTGGGCATCAGTGGCCGCCAGGCCCTGTCCCCGTGAGGGGCTGCGCACGTTTCCCTGGTGGGACGGTCTGGGATGAGAATGTGGCCTGCGATGGCTCCATAACACGGTTCCTTCGGACCAGGGGGCTGAGCTGGCCTCCGAGAACCTCCCAGACATTCTGCTTCTGGAGGCTCCGGGAGGCCGGGGCCTAACCTGGGCTGAGAAGAGACCACACGGAAGTCATGTCCTGGGGTGAAGGGGCCTCGGGGTCCCCATCCCCGCGTCCCAGGCTGCTGGGAGCGTGAAGCGAAACGAGGTGCCAGGAAGGATTGCATTACAAAGGCAGCTGACAGAAAAGTGCGGACAGACAGCGGGCCACCCACACCTTACACCAGAACGCTTCATGAGGTCCCGTGACTTTTCACGCCCTCCCCCGGTACAGGTTCAGGCACAGGACAGAAGAAAGTGGGAGGGTGAGGAAGTGGAGGAGTGACACAGAAAACAAAGGGAACGGAGCGGTGGGGGCCAGCTGGCATTTCCAAATGACACACTGAGGAGAAGTTCAAAAATCAAAAATCAAAAACTCTCCAGCATTTCCAACTGCCAGCTTTATTTCTCGGCTTCCCCTTGGGAGTCCCTTCTGGACGTCTTGCAAAGGGTACAAGGAAAACGTTTAAAAAAATGTTTTTTTAAGGGGCACCAGGGTGGCTCAGTCCGTTAAGCATCCAACTTCAGCTCAGGTCATGATCTCACGGTCTATGGGTTCGAGCCCCATGTCAGGGTCTATGCTGACAGCTCAGAGCCTGGAGCCTGCTTGGGATTCTGTGTCTCCCTCTCTCTCTGCCCCTCCCCGACTCTCTTTCTCTCTCCCAAAAATGAATAGACATTAAAAAAGACAAAGAAGAAAGAAAACGGCGCAAGGAGAGGGAGTGAGGCTGCTCGGGTATGAGCAGGAAGGCAAGGAGGATGGCGGAGGACGAGAGAACACAAACCAGAGTCTCATCCATGTCCCTGTCCCCGAGGGGAGAAGAAACCGAGGACAGGGACAGGAACAAACAGTACCACTGAAAACAGGCTGAGTCAAAGGCCCATCCATCTGTTGACTTGTCAGAGAGCTGTCCTATCGAGGTGCCCCAAGGGTGTGAAGGCTGGGCCCTTATGCCCACCTGCCATGTGCAAGCCCAGGTGCCAGCCCCCTCCTGCCGCCATCCACATGTGATGCCCCTGGCAGAACAAGGCAAGGAAGTGTCCCTGGGAAACAGCGCAGCAGCTGTACCCTTGTGAAGGGAAGAGTGGGTCCACCTCACTGACGGAGATGCCCAAGTAGAAAAGGCTTTCCGTGGGGGTCTCCAGGTCACCAAGTTGGGCTCATTCTAAAAATTAAACAAAAAGGAACAAAAGTACGGAACCTACCCCTTCTCGCACCTGCTTCCCCATCTGTAAAACAAAGGGGCTGGCGCAGATGACCCTCAACATCCCTTCCTGCTCTGAGATTTTTACAAGGCCTGACACCCAGCTAAACCACTCATCTGGTCCGTGCAGGTCGTGCTCTCCGGCGCTGACACTGCCCTAAACACTCGGAGCAGAGCTTCACATCGTTTTCAAACATTTCTGGATTTTCTCATCAGAGAAAGTCACAGGCAACGCATCATCCGTCAAAACAGGAGCGTTGCACCTCCAGACTGTCAATGTCGAAAGCGTGACAGCGTCCATCCACATCAGCTCTCGGGTCACTGAAATCGAACCAGCTTTCCCTACCCAGAGAACTGCAACGGCCCAGGGCTCTGGCCCCCCTGTGAAGAACCGGAGCTTTCTGCACCAAGTAGAGAAAGGTGGCCACCAGGGGGCGCTGCCCTGAAAGTAATAACGAAGAGGAAAAAAAAAGAAAAACTCTTGGTGTTTTCTTTTCCTTCTTAAGCTTAAAAGACACTATATCTAGAGTTTCCCTAATGAAAACACTCCCTGAGGTCCCAGAATGACCCAGATGCTTTCTGTCTTCTCCTTGAAACCAATATTCTGGCTAGAAGTAGGCATCCAGACTTTGAGGGCAACAACCTTTTCAGAGAAATTAACCCTCCGGGCTGGACTTCCCCCAGAATGGTTGACATCTCAGGGCTTGCCCTGAACACTCCTCGAGCCCTGCTTAAAGGCAGGGGGTGTCCATGGAAAGGGAAGGCAATCTGCAAGTCCAGCAGCAGGGCCTAACCCCGAGTCTGGGCTGGAACTGTTTTTGCGAGAGCCTTCTAATTAACGAGCAAAACATACCAGCCAGATGACAAGCCTCACGCTTTAGCTGCAGACACAGGATGACACAAATACAGACAGACTTTAGGGAAAAAAGCGTGCAAGGTATTAACTGGGATTTCCCAAGTCTCAGATGACTCTGGAGCCTAACACCAGAGAAGGGCATCCAAAACACGTCAAAGGGGCTTCACATTTCTGCCCTGGCTGGGGCACTTTTTCCCTGTGTGTATCTGTAGCGCAAAGTTCAAGTGTCCTTTTTTAATGTTCCAAAAGTCCTCGGACCCATTTTCAAAGTCCTGGCTGCAAGTTCCCCCTGATTTCCTGGTGAATTCTCGGGCTGCTTGGCATGCCCTCCCGACCATGAAAAGCTTGCTTTCTCCTTAGGAGACCAGCCTGAGAAATGGCAGCCAACTCCATCCCCGGGCCAAAGGACGCGGAGCCAGGAGCTGGTTTACAACAAGGTGCGCCCCTCTGGCTGCAGTGCCTGCGGGGTTTGCCAGGGCGAAGGGGCAACAAGCCCGTGGGATGGGCATCAGGGGCACAGAAGTGCCACAGGCCGGGGGCCAGCATGCGAAGGGCAGCTCAGACTCACTGCTTGTTCCGAGCACCAGGAGATAAGGAAGCCCAATTGTTCAATTCTGCAACGTGTTTGGGGACCCAACAGAGACAAAAATGTAAGTGGAACACGTTTTCAAGAATCAAATCCACCAGGTGGAAACCCTGAATAACAAAGGGATTCCACCAAGACTTTGCAAAAGGCTTGGAGAACCAGATTCCCTTGGGCTTTCCGATAAGAACAGGGTCTCACTAAGGGCTTCCCAGAGGCAAAGCCACAGTTGCAGTGCAGGTGAGGTACACCTTACCCAAGTGGGGATGCTTCTGTAAGGGGCTAGGAATGTAATCTTATTAAAACACCATGAATCTCCACCACTGAGCACCAGCTTGGGGGGCGGGGGGGTCCTCAGATGGAGGAAGGCCATTCTACACCACATGCATTTACCCCACCTCCTCTGCACCAGACGCTCCCTAACTGCGGGACCCCAGGTCGGGTACCCCAGCTCTCTGCAGATCGCTCCCCCTTCTCAGACACATGGCCCAGAATCGCCACCCGGGTCAATTCTCAAAGCTGGTGTGACGCTCTAATGAGACAGCAAATCACCACATACATGCCAAGTATTGCTACTCGCTGCACAAGAGGCTTAGCCCAGTGGCATGCAATGACAGCGTCAAGGGCTGCACACGTCGGGCACACAGTGAGTGGTCTGCAAACATACACACCGTGCTGCCCTTCTCCACGAAGGGACGGGAAGGAAGGAGGAAAAACACTCCAGTCTAAAAGTAACCTCCAGCCACAGGCAGACGGCGTGGATTCCCCGGTTCCCCAGCTCCCTCTGCCACCTTTAGCAGCGTCCCCAACGCACTCGGGGCAGCTGGGGGCTTCCCCACCGAGGGTCACGGTGCACCTGGAAGCCCCGGTCCGTGCCACACCGCCCATCCTGGCCGCCGCTCCCCGCGAGCAAAGCCGGCGGTCACCACAACCACCTGGCCGCTGGGACTCAACGTCCGCAAGCACCGCTCCTTCCCGAACGCTCCAGCCTCCCAAACCAGCGGCTGGGGCTGAATGGGGCTCGGGCCGGGGGTCCCCGAGCGCCGGGGCCCCGTCCCTCCTTACCTGCACAGCTCGGCGAAGGCCTGGAAATTCAGCTTCTTGATTTTCTTCTCGCTCAGCCAGTAGCCAACTCTCTTCCCTTTCAGAAAGGTCTGCATCTTCCTCCTCGGGCGGGGAGCTCGGGTCCGGAGGAAATCGCCCACAGGCCGAGTGTGGCGGCCCGGCGCGCGCCGCGAGCGTGCGGGCACCTCCTCCGGCGGCGGGGACGCGGAACGGGACTCGGGGCGCGCAGTCCTGCCGGGAGGGGCGGGCCGGGGCGGGCGCCCGGGCGGAGGGAGCGGCGCTCAGCGCGGCGTGCCACTGGCTGCCGCCGCCGCCCACGCCCCCGCCGCCCGCGGGGCTCGCCGGCGCGCCAGATCGCCAGCGCCGGGGCCGGGGCCGGGCCGGGGCCGGGGCCCGGGCGCCCCGGGGCCGCGCCGCACATCCCCTTCTGCCCCCCCACCCCCACCCCCGCGGCGGCCCTGGCGGCGCAGGCCCGGCCCCCCGCGCCCCTCGAGGCCCCTACTCGCCGCCCTCCCGCCCGCACCGGCGGCCCCGGACTCCGAGCCCCGGGGCGGCGCCATCGGCCGCTGCGAGCCGGGCGCGTGCCCTTCCCGGCGCGATCGGACCCCGGCGGGGCGCACGCGGCCGCACGCGCCCCCCCCCCCCGCCCCGCTGCCGCCGGCCCGGCCCACCGTCCTCACCTGCCGCCGCCGCCACCGCCTCCCCGTGCTCGTCTTCGCCCCCGCGCGCAGCCCGCGCACCCGCCGAATCCGGCCGCCGCCGCCGCCGCCGCTGCCGCGCTGACCCGGCCGGGCGGCCCGCTGGACCCCGCCGGGGCGGAGGAAGCGCCGCAGCGCCGGCCGCTAGGGGGCAGCGCCGCCCGCCGCCTCTTAAAGGCGCCGCGCCCTCCCGGCCTGGCTGTTTGAGGCTTGTTTGCGTCGGGGCTCCGGCTGGTGAGCTTCGGGACGGAGGGCGCGGGACTGGGTTTGGGGCGGCCATTGCCAAGTGGTGTTTGCTTGTTAAAGGGGCGGGAGGAGTCGTGCTGTGGGCATGTTAGGTTTGTCCTTTGGGAGTTTCTTAAATCTAAAGCATCACTGGATGCCCGGCAGTATTCAGCGCCCCCCACCCTGGGTAATTCACTGGAACTGCAGCGGGGGGCGGATACAGACATTCAATGAGATCATCTCTCTTCCCTAGAGAAGACAGACCCAGACCCAGGACGGGCCCCCCTGGGGTGGTGACCTGAGCACCCAGGGCCTTCTCACACTTAGGATGTGGACTGCCTCTCTGGTCCCTTTCCACTGAGTGGAGACAGGGCGGAAACTGGAAACTTCTAAAATGGGGGTGGAACACTGCCAGGAGACCCTTTCCCCTTGGAGTGCAAGTCAGCAGCAGCCTCCGGGCCCTTGATTCACTAAAGCCCACTCTGCCTTGCTCGAGCCCTGCGGGAAGATAGGAAAGCATCCAGCCTTGAAAGAGCGCTGGGTTTGGGAGGAGAAGACATGCAGGAAAAAATGAATGAGGGGGTGGGGCTCAGAGTTCCAGGGGAGACATTTAAGCTGGCCTTGGAAAACAAGGAAGATTTTGGTAGGCCCTAGAAGGGAGGATAGCTACAATGGAGTCTGGGAGAAGAGAACCAAGTTGTTAGGGGAGAGAGGCTCTCCTTAACCAAACTTGGGCTCCTTCTTTAAGGCCCAGCCCTAGGGGCCTGCCTCCTTCCCCTGAGTACAGCCTCCCCACCCTTCTCCTGGCCTTCCAAGTTGCAGCAGGGAGCGGCCGGTCCACACTGGGACTAAAGGAGTGATCACGCGAGTACGCTACCTCCACCTCGCAGCTTGCACTCCACCGCTCACCTCACCGGGCGCTTGCTGTGTGACCTTGCAGTCCACCCAGCCTCTCTGAGCTTCAGGTCCTCCATCTTCCCTCCAGAGATAAGCAGTGCCTCATGAGAGCAAACTGCAAAAGAGTAGTGGCTACGAGTTCTAAAATCTATGATGTCGTGGGGTGTGGGGGATGGAAAGAAGAAGAAAAAACAGATGTTTCTCATATAATGGGAAGAACCATCTTTGGTTTCTGAAAGACCGGATTTGGGGGTCCTAGTTCAGCACCCCCCAGCTTGGGCAAGTCACCCTAGCCCTCGGAGCTTCAAGGGTTGCGGCAATGATTAGAACAAGGTCATGGACGGGTCTTCAGCAGGCCTTGAAAAATGCTGCTTGTTACTGACTCATCCAAGGATTCTTAACTTGAGGCCCAGTTGAGAGCCCACTGCACCCCAAGGTTTCAGGAACCCCTGGAGCTGCCAGAAATGATGTGCATAATGGTCAGAGCTTCTTACAAACTTTGCAACTCTGTGATTTGCCCCAGAGGTTAAGAATCATTCATTACTCTGGCGCCCTGCCCCCCACCCCCCAGTGGCTCAGTTGGTTGAACATCCGACTCCGGTTCCAGTCATGATCTCACAGTTTGTGCTACCAGCTCAGAGCCTGGAGCTTGCTTCAGTTCTCTGTCTCCCTCTCTGTCTCAAAAATGAATAACTATTTTAAAAATGTAAAAAAAAAATCACTAATTACTCCAATTTTAGCATATGTGCTGCCAAATCATGCCCAGGAGTCACTAATCTCTCCAACTTGCTTTCTTTTCAAGTTAATTTATTGATTTTGAGAGGGAGAGGGCACGATGAGCAGGGGAGGGGGAGAGAGACTCCCAAGCAGGCTCCACACTGTCAGAGCAGAACCCAACTCGGGGCTCAAACTCACAAATCATGAGATCAAGAGTTGAAATCAAGAATCAGAAGCTTAACTGAGCCACCCAGGTGCCCCCCTTCCCACAACTTGCTTTCTTATGAAGAAAAGGATGGCCCCAGAGAGGGAAGGGGATTTGCCCGAGGTCACCGAGCAAGTAAGTGGGAAAGCCAGGACCAGCAACCCCAGGCCACCAGCCTTGTGGAGGTAGGAAGGGTGCGAGAGGGGAGGGACAGGTTCTGAGAAGCAGACCCCTCCATATGCACCGGCGGGACCCCAGACCCACCTACATTTCTCTGGAACCCTGGGCAGGTGCTGGCCTCAAGCCTCCTCTCCACGGAGAATGGGAACTTCTATGGCTTTTATCTGTTTTAAGATCTTGGTGATCCCACGGGGTCTCTAGGGCTAAAGCCACCCTTCAGTCCCACTTGAACTAAACGAGGGAACCATTTTGCCTGCCCCACTCCAGCCAATCCATCCATCTTTGGATACGAGGTGACCCTGGGGAGAGGCATCACCTTGGGCCAAGTATTTATGAGTTTACTACTTCCTCCACTTCTCTGAGTGCCACAAGGCCTGTCAACGCTTCCCTACTTGTCTGTCCCCTGTAGTCCCAGCTCGTCTGTTCTCCACTCTTCAGCCAGGACAGTTTCAGAATGAAAATCTACTGTACTTGGAGTAAAAACCCGGGTGCCTCAGTCGGTTAAGCACCCAGGCTTCAGCTCAGGTCATGATCTCACGGTTCCTGGGTTCAAGCCCTGCGTCAGGCTCTGTGCTGACAGCTAGCTCAGAGCCTGGAGCCTGCTTCAGATTCTGTGTCTCCCTCTCTCTCTGACCCTTCACTGCTCGCAGTGTCTCTCTCTGTCTCTCAAAAATAAGTAAATAACTTTTTTTAAAAAAGCCAAAGCTCCTGGAGGAGTCCCATGGCCTTCCAGCCTCCTCTCCTGACATTACCCCCAACACCCTGGCCTCTGTGATCCCTGCCGTCCTAGGACCCTGACCCAGCCCTTAGCCATTCAGTTCATTGTTCTGGTATCTTCTTCCCTCTTTTTGTTTATTAACTCATCCTCCAGCTCCGAGCCCAGGGGTCCCTTCCTGGCATCTCAGTCTAGTTCAATGACCCAGATGGTAATCCCACTTAGACTCTAACGGGGGCTGAGTACTTCACGACTGCTTGTCCCTCCACTAACTCTGAGCACCCCCTCCCCAGGGCAGGAACCGTGTTTCCCTCTTCTCACCACATTATCGGTCTGACAGCACCAGAGTAGAGCATACCTACTGGGAGGCGGGGTTCTGGAGCCACCGGAAGCCAAACTGCTCCATAAAAGTGACTGAATAAATGAATGTCAGGTTAGTCCCCCCAGGCGGTCCCTGACCTCACTTGGGATAAGAGAGGCAAAGCTAGGAAAACTCCAGAACAGGAACCTAGAGACATCTACATTCCCTCTGGGAGGCTGATGGACCATTAAGGGATTAAATGGGCTATTGTGTGTCCGTGGCCTGGGGCCTTCCTGGAAGAGGATTATTCCAGGGTGGAAGTGGAGGCGCAGTAGAGGGAGGGCCTTGGGTAGGAAAGGCACTGCCAAAGGTAGAAGTCGGCCACCTGGGAAGCCCTCCTAACCCCAGTCCTTCTCCTGGGGGAGACTTGGGCTTTGGGAAGTAAGACAATGAAGTGATTGAAAATCACAGCTGACGGACCCTCAGCATTCTACTTAACCTCTCTGAGCCTTTCTCACCTCATCAGAGACCCCTAAGATGGTATCTATTAAAAGGTGACTCGTTAAGAAAGTCAAGGAAGGGCGCCTGGGTGGCTCAGTCAGTTGAGCTGCAGACTTCGGGTCAAGGTCATGATCTCACGGTTATTGAGTTCGAACCCACTCTACTGTCCGTGCAGAGCCAGCTTCACTTAGGATCCTCGGTCTCCCTTTCTCCACCCCTCCCCCGCTAGCACCCGTTCACACTCACAGGAGAGCGCGGGAAACGTGCTCTCTCTCTCTCTCTCTCTCTCTCTCTGTCAAAAGTAAATAAACAAGCAAAGTCGTGGTATACCCATTCTGCAATGGTTTGGCACAAGGAATTAGATGTGCTGTTTCAAGATGCAGCCAGCCTGGCATGACCACTTCTTATCTGTGTGACTGTGGGCAGATTAATCCATCTGTCTGAGCTGCGGTTTTGTCATCTATTAAATGAGAGCAATCAAAGTTAGATACTTTGAAAATAAAATAAAAATAAATACATAAATGGGAGTAACTATCAACCCTAGTTTGTAAGATTGTCGAGAAGTTTAAATGGGTGTCAATATGTAAAGGACCGTTAGTACAGGAGCTAAATCCATGTGTCAGACACATGGACATGTGTCAGAGCGTTAGCCACTGTTGTGCTACTGGCCACCTTGTCAGCCGTGGTGTGGCCTCTGCAGCCATTAAAATAATCAAATAGGGTAATATTGGTTCATTCCTTCATTCACGAAATATTTTTTAATGTTTGTTTATTTTCGAAATAGAGAGGAGATGGGGCACCTGGGCGGCTCAGTCAGCTAAGCATCTGACTTCAGCTCAAGTTATGATCTCACGGTTCATGAGTTCGAGCTCCGTGTCGGGCTTTATGCTGACAGCTTAGAGCCTGGAGCCTGCTTTGGATCCTGTGTCTCCCTCTCTCTGTCCTTCCCCCACTCATACTGTGTCTCTCTGTCTCTTAAAAAATGAATAAATATTAAAAATTTAAAAAAAGAGAGAGGAGATCACAAGCTGAAAGGCAGAAAGAGAGGAGATCACAAGCTGAAAGGCAGAAAGAGAGGGAGACAGAATCTGAATCAGGCTCCAGGCTCTGAGCTGTCAGAACAGAACCCGACGCAGAGTTTGAACTCACAAACCGAGAGATAATGACCTGAGCCAAAGTCAGACACTGAACTGACTGAGCCACCCAGGCGCTCCTTTATTCACTAAATATTTACTAAGCACCTACTATGTGCCAAACACATAGGGATATATTCTAGGCACAATATATTCTATATTAAAGGCACTAGGGATACCACAGGGACAAAACCCAAATCTCGACCCTCATGGAACTTCTATTCTCCTGGGCTGGACAAAAAATATACAAGGTAAGTAAATAACTTGTGTAGTATGTTATCCAAATGCCATATGCTACAAACAAGAAGTCACACCAAGGGAGACAGGATATAGTAGATTGTGATCTTAATTGAGGGGTCAGAGCAAATCCCACTGGAAGGTGACATTTGAGCAAAAATGCGACAAAGGTGACCAAGCCCGTCGTAAAGATATCTTGGGTAAGAGCTCTCTGGTGGAGGAACAGCAAATGCCCTAAAATAGGCTCAGGCCTGGGTGTTGACAAGGAGGCCAGTCTGGCTGGAGCAAAATGAACAAAAGAGGGGGAAAGAGGAAGAGCCAGAGAGAGACCGGCCGGGTCACGCAGGGCTCACGGGCCACCCCAAGGACTTTTTACTCCCAGCAAGACGGGATTTCGCGAAGGGGCGCAGGACCTCCTCTGGTTTTACCGGGGCTCTCCTCCTGGGTGTGGGAGAGGCCGGAGGAGGCAACGGGACGGAGGGAAGAGTTGGTTAGGATTCATTTGCAATAATCTAGGCAGGGAATGGTGGTGGCTCAGACCCAGGCCATAGCGGTGTAGGCAGTGAGACACGGTCACATTCCAGATAAAACTGGAAGGAGGGGTCGGTGGGATTTGCTGGTAGATGGGAAACAGGGTTGAGCCCAAGAGAGAGACGCTGGGGGTCTGAGGTTTGGGGCCCAGGCAGGTGGAAATGTGGAGCTGCCAGCCGCTGGAACGGGGGAGACAGAAGTGGGTGAGGGTTTGGGGGTTACGGCAGGAGTGCTATTTTGAACGGTTTAGGTCTGAGATGTCTGTCTGACAGCTGAGGGACATCAATTAGGCCATTTCGATAAGGAATCTGGAGTTCAGGGGCGTGACTCAAGCAAGAGATATAAAATCAGGAACTGTCAGCACAGAGACGGGACTGGCAGCCGTGAACCTGGGTGAGATCACCAAGGGTGTGAGCGTAGGTGGAGAAAAGTTCAAGGATGGGCCTCAGGGGGAGGACAATGTACAGAGGTCAGGGAGGGGCCGAAGAACTGGAAAGAGAGCTGAAGAGGCCCGAGGAAACCCAGCAGGGTCCTAACCCTGGAAGCCACTTGCAAGAGGTTCTCCCGGACGATGGCGCAGTCAGCTGGGGGCAGACGGAAAGACGGACAGGTGGCCTTGGATCTCACAGTGGGAGATTATTGATGTCCTTCGGAGACTGAGTATCGAAGAGCCTCTCAAATATGTTAAAGAAAAAAAAAAGGAAATGTAATTCAGCATGGACGGTGGGGGCTGCCACCAAGTAAAAAAGTCGAGGGCCACATATCCATATATGCCTGTGTGGACAGAGCATGTCTTGTTTCTGAAAAGATACACAAGAAACCATTAACAGTGGTTGGCTTTGGGGAGAGGAAGGGGGGAGGGAGGGCAGAGGTCCCCGCTGTGAGGGGGCTCATATTTCGTTGCATATTTGTTTGGCAATTAAAGTGTTTTTCATCAAAGATATATTACTTTTTCCATTAAAAATAGTTACAAAAAGGGGAAACATGATTATAATGAATGAAGTGAGAAAATATAAAACTGCTGGCACACAGCAGACTTCCAATAAATGCATATTTTCTGTTGAAAGGCACTCTGTGAGGGCCCCCGAGTGGCTCAGCGGGTTGAGTGTCTGACTTCAGCTCAGATTATGATCTCGTGGCTCATGAGTTTGAGCCCAGCGTCGGGCTCACTGTTGTCAGCATGGGGCCCCGCTTTGGATCCTCTGTCCCCCTCTCTGCCCCTCCCCTGCTCTCTCCCTTTCTCTCTCTCTCTCTCAAAAATAAATAAAAAGAAAAAAAAAAAAAAGAAAGGCACTCTTGTGGGTTGGCTTGAACTTCAAGCTGGAAATGAATCAGAATTGTTTTCCGGTATGCATCTTTTTAAAATAACATTTTCTGGGGCGCCTAGGTGACTCAGGCAGATAGGCCACGGACTCCGGCTCAGGTCAGGATCTCACAGTTCGTGAGTCTGAGCCCTTAAACTGGGCTCTGCGCGCTGCTGCCGAGCCTGCTTGGCATTCTCTCTCCCTTCCTCTCCTCCACCCCTTCTGTGCTCTCTCTCTCTCTCTCAAAATAAATAAATAAATAAACTTAAAAACAATAAATAAAGTAACATTTTCTAATTGAACCAAATTAGCAATATGTACTTTAAGACATAAGAAATGATTTTTTACTGTCATCGAAAACTTGATCCATATTGAAAGACCCCTAATTGCTTGTGAAAGCTGCTTTTATGCCTGGTCCCGCCAAACCGGCATCCAGACTGAGACCTCAGATTGCCCTTGGTCGGGATGTGTTCCTGATCTCTTCTGACCTCTCCCAGCTCACCTTGGGGAAGAGACTAGGTTGTTTGTCCTGCAGAAGGGCCAGCCTTCTGGATTTGTCTGCATCCTCGTGATGCCGGATAGCTGGTCCATCTATTCCGACGCTTCCCGGAAACTGGCCACCCCTGAATGGCTCAGTGGGTTAAGCATCTGACGCTTGACCGCGGCTCAGGTCATGATCTCACAGGTTGTGAGCCAGAGCTCCAGGTCGAGCCCCCACATCAGGCCCCGCGTCTGGTGCTGCACTGGCAACAAGGAGCCTGATTGAGATTCTGTCTCTCCCTCTCTGTGCTCCTCCCTTGTTCTCTCGAGCAAATGCTCTCTCTCTAAATAAACAAATAAACTTTAAAAAAAGAAAAAGCTTTAGAGGCACTTGCGTGGCTCAGTCAGTTAAGCATCTGACTCTTGGGTTCAGCTCAGGTCACAATCTCATGGCTCATGAGTTCAAGCCCCACATCAGGCTCCTTACTGTCAGTGAGGAGCCTGCTTGGGATTCTCTCCCTCTCTCTCTCTCTCTCTCTCTCTCTCTCTGTCCCTGTCCTGCTCACTTGCTCTCTCAAAATCAATAAATAAACTTTTTTTAAAAAGCTTTTGACTGAAAAAAATTATAGATGGTATTATGTATACTAGAAAATACATAAAGTCTGGAGCACCTGGGTGGCTCAGTTGATTAAGCCTCTGACTGTGGCTAAAGTCATGATCTCCCAGTTTGTGGGTTCGAACCCTGCTTTGGGCTCTGCGCTGAGATTACGGAGCCTGGAGCCCACTTCCAGTTCTGTGTCTCCCTCTCTCTGCATGTCTCATGCTCTGTCTGTCTCTCTCAAAAATAAATAAACTTAAAAAAAAAAAAAGTACATTAGGTTTGCTTGTGCTAAGATTTTTACACATGTGCCCACCCACATTACCACAGCCCAAAGCAAGACAGAGGATGCTCCTAGCTCCTAACTCCGTGGCTGGCTTCCTCTTCTGCCCCTTTCCGGATGATGGCCTGCTTCTATATTTCATATAAAGGGAATTTTATAGTATGAACTCCTTCACCCAGTATTGTCTGCGAAATGCACACACATTGTTGTGCGCATCCAGGGTCTTCCCCATGATGGTCTTATTTCAGTGACTGAACACGCCACAATTTTGTGGTCCTTTCTCTTGCTGGTACATCTCCTTCGAACACCAATCGATCATTTTGCCTGAACCCACGATTTCCTCAAGAGTTGCAAAACTGATCAAACTCTCAAGTCAGCTGTCATCCCCGGAAAGAGTGGGGTAAGGGAGACTTAGGGTGACCTTGCAGGTGCAGGGGGAGGGAGCTGATTCAATTCAAGAGATGTTCACATAGCCGATATACAGCTGCTGGGCCCGGAGCCGAGCCGGGTCTGCAGAGAACCCGGTGATACGGCATTAAGGACGTCTCCGCCCCGCCCCCCACGCCCCCACCCCTGCAGAGAAGGGAGTGCGCCTCCCCTTGTAGCAAATGCAGACCTCCAGCATGAAACGCCCATCTGAAGGTCACGCCATGACGGCAGAGTGGGGCCTGGACCCCAGCTGGGCTCTTCCCTTTTCCTGTTACTGTGGGAAGTGGCAAAGAGGACTTGAGGGCCAGAGCCTCCTTCTCAAGACCTCCAGAGGAAAGAAGGAAGGAAATACAGAAACCAGACGGTGCAATCAAATTTCGAAATGCCGCTAGCTGCGCCAGCACGCCCTCCATCCAGGCCGGTCCACCAAGTCCCAGGGAGGAAGCCGGCCTCCGGCTCTGCCTGCAGACTTAGCAAAGTCAGGCTTTCAGGATCAGGGGCCGAGAGCTTCCTTGGGCAACACGTGTTCTCTGCTCACACCTTTCTATTGAAACCCTGATCAAAGCGCTCAAAAAGCAGTGATCAGGCCAGTGCGTGGGGATTGGTCTCCATGAAAGCCCCCTTCTATGATATCCATTCTCCCTCCAAGGCCTGGGAAATGTCCCTCTCAAAACCATCAGTTCCTTCCAGTGCCAAACATTTCATGACATTCTTTTAGTCCTCTGTGGCACTTAGAAAACACAGCTATTGACTAACTATATTAAGAAATGCCATCCACAACCCACCCCAGTCAGCCCCTTGAGCCCCAGTGACGTCCACTCTCTGGGGTCATGGGGAAAGAGGCCCCTGGTGGCCTCTCTAGTCCCAAATTGCTTTTCCTGGCACAGTCTGGCCCTCTGGGCTCTGCCAGACAGAGAAATGCAGAGGGACCTTGCTTTACCAGAAACCTAAATTAAACAAGGAAAAACAAAACAAAGTGAGTTCACAGCGCACGGACCTCAAAGGCTGGTGCTTTACCAGCCGCGCTTGCCCCACTTCTAACATGTGAGTCCATCTACAACACGGTTTCTCAAACACCACCGCTGAGCACAAGTCGATTGCAGAAGGGAAGCATAACCCACACCAGATACACGAGCTGTGTGCTTCTTCGGCTGCAAAGAGCACAATCATCACTTGGAATCTTGGTAAGGTTTTGACTCAGGGGCCTGGGGGTGGGGGCCGGGCCCCTGTGTTTCTAGCAAGCGGTGCTGCTGCCGGTCCATGGATGACTTTAACCAACAACATTCTAACAATGATAATAAAATGCTAATTCACTGGTTCTCTGGCTGCCCATGACAATCACCGAAGAGCTTTTACTTTATTATTTTTTTAATCTAGTGACTTTTTTTTAAGTTTACTTATTTTGAGACAGAGAGAGAGGGAGAACAAACAGAGGAGGGGCCGAGAGAGAGGGAGACAGAGGATCTGAGGCAAGCTCCAAGCTGACAGCACAGAGCCCAAGGCGGAGCTCGAACGTGGGAACCATGAAATCATGACCTGATCTGATGTCCACTGCTTAACCGACTGAGCCATCCACACGCTCCTGAAGAGTTTTTAAAAACAGATATCTCTGTCTGTGCCCCTTCCACACCTGTGGATCAGAATTCTTGCATAGAGAGAGAGTCAAAATGAAAAAATAAATAAGACCAGCATCTTGCACATACCAGTGATGACAATGTGCAATGAAGGCTACAATTCTTAGAATTGTTCACTCCTAAGATCCACATTAAGAAACGCAAGAAATGAAACAGTCTTCCCCAAGATATTTGGAGACACACGGGATTGAGAACTATTGCACTATGCATGACCATCATCTTCATCATCTATAATCAGGTAGTCAATATTCTTAACAGTTAAAAAAAATAATAAGTCCAGGAGCATTTGGATGGCTCAGTCGGTTGAGCCCGTCTTGTTTTGTTGGCTAACATCATGATCATGGCCTCACGTTAGGCTCCGCACCGAGCACAGAGCCAGCTTGAGATTCTCTCTTTCTCTCCAAAAACAATAATTAATAAAGTACACTTACCATGAATTATAGAATTGTATAGAATAAGTATAAGTATAGAATTGTTAAATCACCATATTGTGCACCTGAAACTAATACAGTAAACACTATTAAACATGATATGTAAACGATACTGGAATCCCGCACCCAGCTCTTGATTTCGGCTCAGGTCATGATCTCACAGTTCATGGATTCCAGACACGAGTTGGGCTCTGCACTGAGTGCGTGCAGCCTGTTTGGGATTCTTTGTCTCCTTCTCGCTCTGCCCCTCCCTGGCTCAAATTCTCTCTCTTTCTTTCTCTCTCTCATAAATAAATAAACATTAAAAAAAAAACTTAATAAAAACCCTTTAAATAAGTAAAGTGCTGAAAGAAAAAAAAAAGTAAACAGAAAGACTAGCCCCCAGACACCCTTGTGCACATTTTCTAAGGCTCTGACTGGGTCCATGCGGCATTCAGTCCTCATGATGACCTTTTGCCAGGGCCTCAGCTAATTCCTGCCGTTTGACACCCCAGGACAGTGAGGGACTTAGAGGCTAAAGGAGTGAGAATAAGTGGCTGCTAAGGCTGGAGCCTGGTCCTGAATCCACGCTGTAAACTGGGACCAGCAAACTAGAGCCTGGCCAAACCCTCCCCGCATCTGGTTTTTGTACAGCCCATCAGCTAAGAATGGTTCTTCCATTTTTAAATGGTTGAGGGAAAAAATCCAAAGAAGAATTTATAACATGTGAAAATTGCACAAAATTCGGATTTCCATATCCACAAATCAAGTTTTATTGGCACACAGCCGCCCGTGCTCTGTCTTGTCCGCGGCCAGCCAAGGCTCCTGCTGTAATTACAGAGACGGATAATCGCCCCGGGGACCGGACGGCCTGTAGAGCTTCAGATGTTCACTTCTGGACCTTTCCAGAAAAGGTTTGCTGACCCCTGCTCTGAGTGGTCACTCGGTCACTCGGTTTGTAATCCTCCACTTTTCTTTTTATATACTTAACGGACTACTGTCCCCCCCCCCCCTCACGCTATGCTGAATGGGAACTTGTATAAAGTTGCTTTTATAGAGTCATTTAACAATAAATCAGCTGATTGCTGGTCCAAGATTTCTGGTGGGTCACTTCAAGCTCGTGGTTGAATGTGAACACACCGATGTGTGAGGCCACAAAAACACTTGGAGCGACAGGACAACGGTCCTCTAAAGGCTGTGTTAGGCCAGGCATGAAGAGAGCAACCAGCTAAGAAAAAGTAAAATGACAAACTAAAGAGGGCGAGGTAACCTCCATGAACTCTGCGTTCCTTCATAGGATATATGAAGCATTCATTTCTGGGGTGTCAACAGAAAGAGACACAGCCTTGACCTCAAGAAGCTCATGATCTAGTGGGGAAATTAGGTAAGATGTGGGGAGCTTCACAGGAACACAAGGATAGGCTATCCTGGAAGGCATCCTGGAGGAGGGGAGTCTAGCGAGGCTAAGTAGCAGGTGCTACATAAAAGCCTTTTGCTGTAATTAACACCCTCCAGGAAAGGTTTGTGTGTTTCTCAGCTCCATTTTTCAACTGCGCTGTTGCAGACCTGTGCCTTGTACCTAAGAGGCACTTATCAAATGGTATTTTGAATTTAGTGGAGGATGGGAGGGAAAGGGGGAGAATTACAGCGTAGACCTCTGGGGCATAACCATGGGGAGCTTCTGGATTCTTCACGGTTCCTTCTACCTACGAGAAGACTCTTCGTTTTGTTTTCTTTGTTGATGATAAAATTAATACACACTCATTAAAAGATTTTCGGGAAAAAGAGCCCATGGAAGCAAAAACCATCTAACGATCCCAGTTAGCATGTACTTCCCTTCCAGCATCTTCTCTATAAATTGGTAACAAGTTTTATTTTAATTGTTTTTCCTGCGTTCGCCCCACTCATTAAGCATCCTCTAAGTTGGAACAGCCTCAATAATCATTAGTTTTAATGACCTACTACTCTGCCTAGCGATTAGGCTTTCACCTCACCTGACTAGTCCCCTGATATTGAACACCAGAGTCATGCTCTGGTTTTCGTCTTAATCGTGAGGACTAAGCAATGAGCTTAAGCCGAGCACTGCCCTGGACATATTAGCAACGATTACAGATCACGCTGGCTGTCTTCCTCCCTGAAGCTTACGTATGATGTTGTCCTTGGAAATGACTCCTCAGAGCGGAATAACGGGGTCGAACTCCTCCAACAGCAAGAAGTCGGAGGGATTTCCCAAAGCCTGGCACTGACTGGAGCTTCCTGGGAAGCCTTTAAGGTGGTGATTCCTGCTCAGAGCGGCCACATTGGCGTCCATTATTTCCAGTGCAAATAGAGCCGAGTTTTCATATGCAAATGAACCTGCTGAAGCCCCAAAGTAGGCTGTCCTACTTTGACAGGTGCTGGCCCTCTTGCTTTAAAGACACTGGTTTTAGCCCCTGATTGCTTACCATATTTATTTACATGCAGCCCCAAAAGTTGAGAGATTGAATAAGTAAAATTACAGGAAACCCAGTTACATTTGAATCTCCCATACACAGTGAGTAATTTTTTAGTATAAGTATATCCCAAATGGGTTGTGGGATATACTTATCCTATTTTAAAATTCGGTTTTCATAGGACATTCCAGTTTGACTGGGTCTCCGGTATTTTATCTGACAACCCTACCCCAAAAAGGCCCATCAATCTCTGAAGCGACCTCAGTGTGAATGTGACCTTTATCTGCCACCTGGGGTTAGTCCCTCCTCTTCTCCAGGGAGTGGGACTATCTTCATTGATTGGATTCCAAAAATATAATCCCTGATGTCCTATTCGGGAAGCTGGGCCAGGCCTAGAAGAGCTAGTTTGTTTGTTTTGTTGGGTAAAGATTTTGCCTGCTTACATTAGTGGGTAAAGATTTGTTTTCTTTTGGGAGAGCCAGAAATATCCAGCGAGGCCTGGGCCCCAAAGAGCCTCTGGAATAGGTCAGAAGTGGCTCCCTTTATGTCAGCCCTGAGGAAAGCCCCTCTCGGATTTTCAAGGCCGGTGGGGAGAGAAAAGCAGCACTCGGCCTTAAGATGCAGAGCATGGGGGGCCCGCGCAGGGAGGCCAGTCTGAAAGAGAAGTCAGGGACCGCCTCCCCATCACGGTGGTGTGGAAGGACCCACCTACTGGAAGCTCTCTGAATGCCCCTCCTCACCCGGGCGCTCCTCCCTGCCCATCTGGCATCCACACCCTGACTTCCGGAAAGCCCTTCTGTGGTTCAGGGTCCAACGTGCAATTCCCTCAGGTGGACTCAGGAGATTTTATCTCCTCATCTGAGACTGAGGATACCCTGTGGGGCCTCCTCTCTGACTTCTCCAGTGTGAACCTTGACCTCTGTCCCGGACCCCAAGACCCCAACCATCAGTCCGGGGCACCTGCTACCACTGGGATATGTGGAAACCCCCCACCGCCGCCACTCTGCCTTCTGGGCTGCCCTACGGAAAGAAGAGAGTCACCCCACCCTTGCCCCGCCTCTCCTCTGGCCTTTTGTCCCCAGGCCACGATGGCCCCATTCCTCCAGCTGGTGCTGCCTTCGGTGCCACTTCCAAACCCCTGCCCCCCTCCTGCCCCCTTCTGGGGCCCCTCTGGCTGCCTCAAGGCAGAGTTGAATTCTCTTGAAGTAGAGAGCAGTGTGTGTATAAGTCTGCGGTCTCTGGTCAGTAGCTTTTAAGACTGGCTCTACCCTTGGCCAAGGAGGCTGAGGCTCAGTGGCCTGCTCAATGTCACATGGCAAGTTGGTGGTAAAACAGCACTTTGAACCCAGGACTCTGGTTTCTAAGCCAGATTTATTTTTACTCCGTCCGGCCCAAAGCGCTTCAAGAGGGGTGTATAGCCCGGTGGCTCCACGTGTGGACACTTGAATGCCTGGTGTTCAAAACCCAGGTTTTGGGGTGGGTGGGTGACCCTGAGAATGCTTCCCAGCCTCTCTACTGAGTCTCAGTTTCCCCACCTGTAAAATGGAGGTAACTTTAGCACCTCACTTAAGGGATCTCCCTGAAGATCAAGAGATGATCCTTACACAGTGCATTAGCATTTAGTGACTATCACGAACTGATATTATTCTAAGACCCACTTAAAATAGGATTTGAGCAAAGAAAGGGATGGTGGGGGTCACTCTGTTGTTACAAATCTCAGTATTAGGGGAGCCTGGGTGGCTCTGTTTGTTGGTTAAGCGTCCAACTCTCTCGATCTCAGCTTAGGTCTTGATCTCAGGGTCATGAGTTCAAGCCCCACGTTGGGCTCTGAGCTGGGCACGAAGCCTACGTGAAAAAGAAAATCTCAGGGTGCCTGGGTGGCTCAGTCGGTTGAGCCTCCGACTTCGGCTCGGGTCATGATCTCATGTTCGGGGGTTCAAGCCTGAATCGGGCTCTGTGCTGACAGCTCAGAGCCTGGAGCCTGCTTCGGATTCTGTGTCTCCGTCTCTCTCTGTCCCTCTCCCTCTCATGCTCTGTCTCTGTATCAAAAATAAATAAAACATTAAAAATAATTTTTTAAAATAATAAAAAAAGAAAATCTCAACGTTGTACAAAGTTGGGGGTTGGACGTGAGTCTACTTTGACTTCCAAATCTTGTGTCCTCTGAGACGATTGTGAACACACTGTAAGGCAAAGTTCTAGGGACTGAAATTAGGGTGATCCTGGACACCACTCCTTTACCCACTACTTCACTGAGCGCCCACATGTGCAAGGCGCTGTTCTAGGCCTCGGATATGCATCGGAGACAGAAACAAAGCCCTGCCCTCCCTCAGCTCACATTCTAGTATTGGAAACAGGCACTGCACATATTAAAAAATGTAGTCTCCAAGATCAGGAAACAGTGGCTGCTAAGAAAAATAACACGAAGGCTCAGCTACAGCTCTTTCTGGACGGTAGCGACACCTAGCGGACATTCTGGACATGTCCGGGGTTGTCACATCGGGGGAACACACTAGTTCAGCTGGCCTGTGTCGGGGACACCAGACATTCTAGGACACACAAGACAGAAGAAAGGATGAGGGACTGAGGACCAACCCGCTTCATGCAATTCTAGAATGTTCCAACAGACATCCATGTGGATGAAAAATCTGCTTATACCTATAACACGAGCCTGGAACCGAACTTGGTTTCATAATTAAGCACAAGGTATTTTGTACACAGATTGTACACTCAGTGCGTCTCCAGGCACTCAAGGACCATATACACAGAGGGAAAATTATACTTGGTTTTGTTTGGGACTCCGCCAAGAGTTGGTCACTGTTTTAGGAAATCCCATCCGTGTGGAATTTAAATCAACATATCACATCTTGGGGTCTCAGTTGAGCCTTCGGCTCAGGTCATGATTTCATGGTCCATGAGTTCAAGCCCTGCATTAGGCTCTCTGCTGTCAGCACAGAGCCTGCTTCAGATCCTCTGTGTCCCCTCTCTCTTCTCTGCCCCTTCCCGGGCTCATGCTTACTCACTCTCTCTCTCTCTCAAAAATAAACATTTAAAAAAATATATATCACATATTTGTCACCGTCACATTTATAATACCTCTAGGGATAAAAGCAGACTTCTGCCAGAACTTTCAAATATTAAAATCCATATTAAATTATTAAATATTAAGTTTCTTTTATCTCTCTTTTAAATTACAGTATATCCTATTGATTTTTTAAAGTATGTGCTTAGGTAGATTTCATTATCTGTGAATACATTTCATGCTGTGACATTTATAAAAGGAGCATCTGGGCAAATGAGCAGAGGCCCCACAGAGGAAGAAAGGGCCCACGAGCTTATCTGGGGAACAGCGTTCCAGGCAGAAGGAACAGTGTGAAGACACCTGAGTCGAAGGAGAGAAGGACATCCATGGGAAGGGGCCCTGGAAGGCCCTGTGAGCCATGGTCGAGACCGGGAACCCTGCCCGGTGGTCAGCTGAGGATTCAAGATTGAGGTGACAGGACAGGCATGTCCCGGGGCCGGGACCATGCATGCAGGGGAGAGAGAGAATCTGATTCCCCTCCCCGCCTTAAAAAAATGTTTATTTAGGGGTGCCAGGGTGGCTCAGTCGGTTAAGCCTCCGACTTCGGCTCAGGTCAGATCTCACGTTCGTGGATTTGAGCCCCGCGTCGGGCTCTGTGCTGACAGCTAGCTCAGAGCCTGGAGCCTGCTTTCGGTTCTGTGTCTCCTTCTCTCTCTGCCCCTCCCCCTCTCATGCTTTGTCTCTCTCTGTATCGAAAATAAATAAAACATTTTAAAAATGTTTATTTATTTATTTCAGGGATGGGGCACAGAATCCCAGGCAGGCTCTGTGCTGTCAGTGCAGAGCCTGACGTGGGGCTGGAATCCCATGAACCATGAAATCAGGATCTGAGTCAAAATACAGTCAGACGCCTAATCAACTGAGCCACTCAGGCATCCCCCACCCCCTATTTTTTTTAAAGCTCACTGTGGTGGCCCAATGAAGAGAAGGTAGAAAACGACCACCATGGTCGAGCCATGACAGTAGTTTAGATCAGGGGAGGAGGCGAGAGGTGGTCAGGTTTGTGATGCATTTTGACAGTAAAACCCACAGGATTTGCTGATGAAAGTGCGACGTCAAAAAAACACACAGTCGTCCAAGACTTTCACCTCTGAGAAAGAATGACAGAGGGAGGCAGCTGGCTCACCCACGGGGGATAGTCAGCTTTCCAGTTAGGAGATTAGACTGAAAAAGGTTTTGCATTTTGGAAACACAGCAGATCTCTAAAAGTAGAAAAGATTAAGCTTATTTGTTTTAAACGTGTTAGTGTATATTTAAGTTAGGAGGTAGGGACGGGGACATGGGGGTGGTTTTATGATGATGATTTATAACTTACGTATGTATGATACTTTTTTCTCCATGCGTTAAATATCACATAACAGCACTTAAAAAAAAAACTTGGCACTGATATCTTTGGTGAGCCCAGGACTTTTTCTTTCCTGGACAAAACCAAAACTAGCCAGAGCACAGGCAGCCTCAGGTCAACAGGTGGAGGTGACGTGAAGGGTCAAGGGCCAAAGCAGGACAGTAGAGCTGGTAGGCGAGGGTTCAAGTTCTGGCCTTGATTTTGTTATGTGGCCTTGGGTAGGTTCAGCCACTTCTCTAAGACTCAGTATTCTCATCTGTGAAATGGAGACCCTAACAGCGCCACCCTCTAAGATTGCTGTGAAGACTAAAAGAGATAATATATGCAGGGGTGCCTGGGTGGCTCAGTCGTTTGAGCATCTAACTCTTGATTTCAGTTCAGGTCATGATCCCAGATACTTGGATCGAGCCCCACGTCCGGGTTCATGCTGGGCATGCAACTTTCTTGAGGCTCTCTCTCTCTCTCTCTCTCAAAAATAAAATAAATCAAGGGTTGCCTGGGTGGCTCAGTCAATTAAGCATCCAACTTCGGCTCAGGTCATGATTTCATGGTTTGTGAGTTCAAGCCCCGCAATGGGCTCTGGGCTGACAGCTCAGAGCCTGGAACCTGCTTCGGATTCTGTGTCTCCCTCTCTCTCCCCTGCTCATGCTCTGTCTCTCTTGGTTTTCAAAAATAATAAATAAACGTTAAGATAAAATAAAATAAATCTTAAAACAATTAAATTAAAATAAAAGAGACAACATATTCAAAGCCTCCAGCGCCACACCTGGGTTAGGTACTTCTTCTGTTCTTGTCCTTGTACTTGAGGACGGGCTCAGAGGATGAGAACGGGCTTAGCTGATGCTCTCAAAGAACCGCTACCTAAGCGTGGGGCTCCCTAGTAGGGAAAGGAGCCCCGACCAGGGGCTAGCGCTGGAGAAGCACCCAGGTTTTTGTGCTTCCGGAGTCCTCCTGCAAAGGGGTCCCTTTAATTAGCACCTTTTTTTTTCTTCAAACAGAAGGCAAACCGAATGCCAGCTTCCTGTAGCGCAGGGATGAGGAGGAAATGACTTTTCCAGAAGATCAGTTTGTTCTGTACCTGCCGGCCAGCGAAATGGGAGGCCAAAGTGTAACAAGGAGGTTGTTTGATGAGCAGGGGGGAAGGAAAGGGATTGGTGTTAGAATACGCGTCTGGTCCCTTCCCCCTTTCCTTAGTCAGGCTGAGGACGCGACGGGGCCAGGCCAGAGGAAGGACCTGAGTGGCCGAGGGACCGGTTCGCACGTGGGGACTGAGCAAATGCGGGGGCCGGGGAAAGATGATGGGATCCCCCCTTCTAACTGTCAGAGGAGAAAGCAACTTCCAATGGAAAGGGGAAAGACTAGAGTAAATCTGTATATTGAGTTGGAATTGGAGATACTAGTGTAAACTCATGGTTTTTATTTTTTTAATTTTTTTTCTGTTTTTTTTTTTAATTTATTTTTGAGAGACAGAGAGAGACAGCACGAGCAGGGGAGGATCAGAGAAAGAGGGAGACACGGAATCCGAAACAGGCTCCAGGCTCTGAGCTAGCTGTCAGCACAGAGCCCGACGCAGGGCTTGAACCTATGAACCACGAGATCAGAACCTGAGCCGAAGTCAGACACTCAACCGACTGAGCCACCCAGGCGCCCCTAACATACGAATTTTAGAAGAACACGAACATTTAGTCTATAGCACTGAGTATTAGGTTGCATGTAGGTTTGCTGCTGTAACAAAACGCAAAGACTGACAATGGGTAAACAAATAGAAGTTCAATTCTCTTGCACTTAGCAGTCCGACCTTTGCAGCTAGCATGGTGTTTCTCCTTGCTAAGGCGTTAGGGCGCAAGGCTCCTTCTATCTAGGTTTTCCTCAATACTCGTCTTCTACCTCATGGGCTGGTATGGCTGCTCCACCTCCCGCCAGCGCATCTCTGTTCCAGCCAGAAGGACGAGAGAAAAGAAGAAAGAGGTAAGTATGTGCCTTCCCTTTTAGGACTTGACCTAGAAGTTGTACATATCACTTCCAGTCACATCTCACCCTCCAGAACATCGTCACCGAGTCATGTCAATCTGCAAGGGGGGCCGTGGGGACTGAGGGGTGCGGGCAGAAATGTAGTTAGTGTCTTGCTGAGCAGCTATATTTCTATAAATAAAAATTATTTCATCATGTAAGAAAGGAATAACAGAAATTGAGGGACAGTTAGCAGCCTCTGCCTCTCTTACAAGTAAATTTCTTGTTTTTCTCTTATTTTTAAAATTTTTTTAATATTTTATTTATTTTTGATACAGAGAGAGACAGAGCATGAGAGGGGGAGGGGCAGAGAGAGAAGGAGACACAGAACCAGAAGCAGGATCCAGGCTCTGAGCTAGCTGTCAGCACAGAGCCTGACGTGGGGCTCGAACCCACGATGTGAGATCTGACCTGAACCGAAGTTGGAGGCTTAACTGACTGAGCCACCCAGGCACCCCAAATTTCTTGTTTTGCTTTAGTTTAAGAGTTGCTTTTGGTCGGGTAGGGCTAACAAGACAGGAATAAGGAAAAGGAGAGATGCGCTTTTATTGACCATCTCCTGTATCCCACGCACTACATGTACATTGTCTCTTTTACTCTTAACAGTGACTCAATAAAGAGAAAACGGAGGCTCAGAGACGAAATGACCTGCTCGTGGTCACAAGTCTCAGTGACAGAGTCAGAATCTGGGACCCCAAAGTTTAGGTTCTTCCCAAGGCGCTCCTCCTCCTTTGCCCAAGGCGCTCCCCACACGGTGAACCCTGGCGCTGGGAATGTTCTGGCCAGAGCGATCCTTGCCCCCATTCTCTGCGTATGTCACAGCCTATCTTTGGTTGGCATTTTCTCCCTTTAGTGATGCTGATGCCATCCCCAATGACGCATCTTTGTGCTTAGACAGCAGGCTGTGTCTGAAGCTGCACCCCGATTTCATGATTAGAACTTGGGTGTCAGGACACATCTGTCATCCCTCAGTCACCTGTGTAGTCATTCATAAGACAATAGTCAGTGCTTCCTCAGCTAAACTCCCAGTATAGCAAACAACTCAAAAATAACTAAAATGGAGGGACACCTGGGTGGCTCAGTCGGTTAAGTGACCAACTCTTAACTTCAGCTCAGGTCATGATCTCACAGTTTATGCATCTGAGCCCCATGTGGGGCTCTGTGCTGGCAGCAAGGAGCCTGATTGGAACTCTCTCTCCTTCTCTCTCTGCCCCTCCCCAGCTTGT
The DNA here is from genome assembly GCA_004023845.1 of Helogale parvula. Classification (NCBI taxonomy): domain Eukaryota; kingdom Metazoa; phylum Chordata; class Mammalia; order Carnivora; family Herpestidae; genus Helogale; species Helogale parvula. Next base: position 300,338 of record PJEM01000605.1, read on the forward strand.
ATATCTCTCTCTCTCAAATAAATAAACACTTAAAAAAAATAACTACACTGTAGAAGCATTGAAGGTGACGGGACTGTGGTTGGCAGAAGGCGAGGGCACACGAAACATGGGATTCAGGCAGGGCTTCCGAGGAACAAGGATGTTTGTCTACAAGTCTCCTGAAACTGTATGCGAATGTCCTTGTGTGTCTGGGCGTGTGTTTCTTCTGGGGTGAAGGTCCATGATCTTTATCAGACGCCCTGGGGGATCCACAACCGGTGGGGCGAGACTTTGGGCTGCAGGTTGAGAAGGCAGAGGAAGCCTGGGGGTAAGGATGGGGTGGGGATGGGACGGGCAGGGAGGGAGCGGGCAGGAAAGAGCCTGGAGAGAGAGGCAAGGAGAGCAGGGGCCGTTGATTGAGGGCCAGCCTGCCATGCTCAGGAGCATGGACTTCACTCAAAGGCAATGGGCAGTTATTGCCTAGATGGAGTGCCTCTCCTTTATCACATAACTGAAGTCTAGATTGTCTCCTGGTGTCTTCCAGGAACTGAGGACATAGAGAACTAGCTTCTCACAAACACCAAGGGAGGCTTCTCACAGGAGGGGCACTGGGTCCTGAAGTAGGAACAAGAGTTTGCCCAATCGTTTTAGTCAGAAAAACTCTTTGGGCTCTCAGCTACGGAAGCTCCCTGGAGCGGTCTTAAGTCAATGGCACGCTTGCAAATGTTTAATAACCAGGTTTTAGCGAGGGATCCCTAATTTGTAGTATTTGCCACTTTCTGTGGTGTAAACGCTGCTGCGGTGACCTATTTTAAGCTACTATCGTGATGCCGTGGAAGAAATATGTACCATAAGCTTCCAGGGTGAGCCAACGGCAGCATTGCTCAAATCCCATTTTTAATAAGAATATAAGGGTATGTCGTGGGGACCAAGCTGGAGTTGCAGCCAGTCTCAGATCGGACTGGGAGCAGGAACTGGCGTGCTTTTGCAACATGGACTATCCTTCCTCTGTGGCAGACTGGCTTTCTCCGCTCCCGAATCCATGCAGCAAAGAACCGCTATTGCCAACAGTTCCCAGGTTTTCAGGTCGCTCTCGACAGAAAGCAGCCAGGCTGCAGCTTGACCTCCCAGGCCCAGTTTCAAAATCCCTAAGAAGGAGCCCATTGGTCGAGCTTGGGTCAGGTGCTCAGCTCTGGTCCAATCAGCCGTCAGGATGGCCTACACCAAGATGGCGCCCAGCCCCGGGAAGCAGAAGGAAAAGGAGGAAGGAGAAGTAACTGGAGAAAAAGGAAGCAAACTCTGAGCAACGAACTCCTTAAATGTCTTGACCGGCAGAAAATGGAGGAAATTCATCATGTAATATCATGCTATCTGGTTTTATGAACCACCTCTCCAGAGAGCCATAATTCACTTACCCACCCATGGTTTCAGCATTAATTTGACACTTATTTAATATATACTCAATATTAGACCATACATGGGGCAAACAATAGGGGGAAGAATGGATAAAATGTAATCACTGCCCTCAAAAAAAAATCTTACAATACAGAAGCGAGACAATGCACGCTAACAAAGTGGGAAAGCTTGGCAAGGAGTGTGTACGAAGGGTGAGTCCCTGAGGACTGCAGTGGGGAGCTGTGGCTGCCAGCTTCCAACGCGGCGGAGTGGTCCTTGCCTCCTGGTGTTCACACCCCGTGTAGTTCCCTACACACCGCTTGCGTGTGCGTAGAAGAGATGATGTAAAATTTCTGAGATGAGGTTATGAAAGACCGTGGCTTCCACCTTGGGGATGCTGTGTCTTGCTCTCTCGGGTCATTTGCTCTGGAGGAAGCCACCTCAGATGAGCCGCCCGATAGAAAAGTTCCTTTCGGCCAAGAATTGAAGTCTGCCCATAGTCGTGCTGGTGGCCTTGGAAATGGATCCTCCTGCCTCAGTGAGTCCTTCAGAGAAGACCACAGCGCTGGCCAGCAGATTGACTGCAACCTCATGAGAGACCCCGAGTCCAGACCACCCAGCTAAGCCTATCTCAGATTCCTGACCCTTGCAAACCAAGGTGTGGGGGGAAGAGGTGATAAGCATCTGTTGTTTTAAGTGCAAAGTTTTGGGGCACTTTGTTACAGAGCAATAGAGCCATAGATGACGGATACAGGAGGTGATATTTGAGGCAGATGTTCAAGAACAGACTCACCAAGAAGAAACGAAGAGAGGCAAACAAAGCAAGTCATTCTAGTAGTACTGGATGCAAAGCTGTAGGCAAGAACGTGCAGGACATAAATGGAACAGCAGCTCGGTGTGGCCAGAGCTTGAGCTGGCCGGGAGGCGCCAGTGCACAGCTGTTCAGATGGACCAGGCAGAGGAAGGGCTGCGGAGGCCATCATCCAGGTTGTCGGTAGCTTCAGACTTTTCTTAGCACTAGGAGCGTGTCCAAATAAAATGTCCTGGGGCGCCTGGGTGGCTCAATCGCTTGACCATCTAACTTTGGCTCAGGTCATGATCTGACAGTTCGTGAGTTCGAGCCTTGCATCAGGCTCTCTGCTGTCAGCACAGAGCCCACCTCAGATCCTATATCTCCCTCTCTCTCTGCCCACCCCCTCCCCCGGCTCTCATACACTCTCCCAAAAATAAATAAAACACATTAAAAAATTTTTTTAATAATAGAAGCAGAGACATCATTAAACTTCACCTCTGAATGATTTATTGTACTTACAAAAAGACATTTCCCCTTACAGTAAGCACAATATTTTTTTCACACCTCACAGAAGCAAAAACGATTCCTTTTTGTCACTGAATCCCCAGTCCACATTCAGATTTGCCTACAGGTCTCCAAACTGCCTTTTACTATGACTTCTTTCAAATTGCGTTCCGTCAAGGTCAATTCCTCCCTCTCAGAGGGCGTTTGCTCTGAGGATGAAATGAATCAATAGCCACTAAGCACTTAGACCCTTCCCTGGGGTGGCGAGTGTGGTGTGTGCGGTGGCTTGTCTCACAGGCATTAGGATGATTGGGAACCAAGCCCCCTGGACCCAGGCCTCACGGAGCTACGGAGGAATCCCAGTGGGATTGCTCAGGCAGGGAAGAGAAGAAGGACCAGCCCAGCTGACCCTACGACCACGAGCTGATGGCCTAGAAGAGAGCCTCTGGCCTGGGTCTCTCCTCTGGAGGGGAATTCTGGGTAGACTCAGCACTTGGTGGATTCAGAGGTGGAGGCCGTTTGGACCCCTGGGAGGGCTCTGTGTCTGACAGCTTTCGGGCAGACAGGCCTCCATGGTGTTATGGGGCAGAGAACACTGGTGCCCGCTTGGACATTAGGGGCGGAAGGGCCTGAGCTTGCTTCCGGGACAGCGCACTGTTGAAGCAGGACCGGCCAGCCCCAGCTCTGGTCTCCGACGCCAGTTCCCACAGAACTGGTTCTCTAAGTGGTCGGTGTGAGAGCCGAGAGCTGGGGCAGGTCTCCCCTTCCCCCCTCTGAGGGTCTGTCCTGGGTGGGAGGAGGGGGAGGTCATAAATTCCCTACCATGTGCAACTGTGGTGCCCTCTTCCCCCCTCACCATGCCCAATTTGGCATGTCCTGGGCCCCACCTTGCCCCTTCTCCCAGGCTTTCCCTGAATAAGAATAAAACCAAAGCAGGGAAAAGCAGAGCCTAGGATGAAGTGAGGGAGATTTCTGATACACTGTTAAAGCGCTGCACTTAAACAAAAGCCAATGTTGTTATTTATGCCAGCTCAACTTTGTAACTTGGCCCGAGTTCCCCAGAAAATCAAAGCTTAAGGGGACGCCTGGGTGGCTCAGTTGTTTGAGTGGCAGACTTGTAATTTCAGCTCAGGTCACGATCTCATGGTTTATGGGATGGAGGCCGAGTGGAGCACTGTGCTGAGAGCAAGGAGCCTACTTGGGATTCTCTCTCTCCGCCCCTCCCCCCCAATAAAAATTTTTTAATGTTTTTTATTTATTTTTGAGAGACACAGAGAGGCAGCGTGAGCAGGGGAGGCTCAGAGAGAGAGGGAGACAGAATCCAAAGCAGGCTCCAGGTTCTGAGCTGTCAGCACACAGCCTGACGCAGGGCCTGAGCCCATGAACCATGAGATCATGACCTGAGCCGAAGCAGGACGCTTAACCCACTGAGCCACCCAGGCACCCCCCCCCCCATAAAATAAACTTTAAGAAAGAGAGAAAGAAAGGAAGAAAGGGAGGAAGGAAGGAAGAAAGCAAGCAAGCAAGCCGGAGGCAAAGGCCCATTTGCTACTGGTTTAGAAGGGCTTGCAATCCCAGAGAGCAGGAATGAGGGACAGAGAAACGGGGCGAGGAGCCCCCATCAGTTAGGACGATGCTCCATCTCGCAGGATCTGCTTCTCAAAAGCCTCATAAATCTCGCCTCAGGACAGTCCATTGAGGGGGAAAGGGTTAGCGTTCAGCCTCTTCTCCCACCTCCTGTTGGTCAAAGACTTGACGACTGGGGCCTGCACTTCCCTGCTACCCCCACCCCCAAGGTGCAAGGCTTGTTCCTTCGTGGGGGGAGTGGTTGGAACCTCTACCAAGGCTGGAAGTAAGAATCTGGGACGAAGGCCAGAGGTGAACAAGTAACCACACGGTCACAAATGTATTGAAGAAATAGAGCAGGATATCCTTTTTTTTTTTAATTAAAAACATTTTTTTGAGAAAAAGAAAGAGAGAGAGAGAGCATGAAGGGGAGCAGCAAGGCCAGGGGCAGAGAGAGAGAGAGAGGGTGGGAAACACAGACTCTGAAGCAGGCTCCAGGGTCTGAGCTGTCAGCACAGAGCCCAAAGTGGGGCTCAAATTCATTCGGGGAGATCATGACTTAAGCCAAAGTTGGACGCTTAACTGACTGAGCCACCCAGGCGCCCCTTGAGCAGGATATTATGGAAGGGGGTCGGGAAAGGCCGTCTGAAGAGGTGGCGAATCCAGACTGAGGAGCAGGAATTAGCCAGGCCAAGGAGGTGCAGGTGCAGAAGAGCCAAGGAGAAAAGGGTCCAGAGGGGCCCTGAGACCAGAAAGAGCTCTCACTGTACTCGGGGAGCTAAAAGAAGGCCAGCACCTTGCAGTATTTAGAGCCAGGCAGATCGCTAAGCATTTATGGAGCACCAAGTATATACGGGATATGGCCCCCTATTGTTCGGCTACCCCGCCCCTTCCCCTTTTTTCAGGGAATTATGCCTTCTTCCTTCCGCCCTTGCCAAGTGGTTACCATAGGAACAACCTTGCTCCCGCGATTGGACCACACCCCTCTGGCCACAGTTGATTGGACTAGAGGTGAACATCTCACCGAGGTTGGGCCAATCAGAGTCTCGACCCCTGGAGACTAGGGAGTTGGCCGGAGTGGGATGAGGCCCCAGGCTCCCGGCTGGACAGGTTGCTCCTTGACTCAGGAGACATGCTGGCAGCCAGGTTTTTAGTCGAGGGGTCCCCGAAGCAGTGAAAGGCACTTCTGCCCAGAAGAGGGTGAATGAGGTAGACGAGAAACAGTGGGAAAACCTGCTTCCTGGGGAAGCCCCCCTGTCCTGGGGCTCCTGAAACAAAGCCCCTTTTTGCTTAAATGGCATCCTGTGGGTTTCTCTCTTTCGCAAAGAAACAAGCTCCAGCCAATAGTTGCCAAGTGCAAGGGCTTTATAGATGCATAAATACGGCCAGGTCTCTGCCCGGAAGAAGGTCATAAACCGCTGGGAGAGACGGACATACGTACTAAACATTAACTACAGGGCAATAGCGCTGCCATAAAAATTTATTCAAGGCAGGGAGGTTGTACAGAGATAAATTAAGATAACAGATGTAAAAGCATTTTGAAAAGAAAAATGTAGCATGTATGTCCCCGATAATCACACTTAGGGGATTCGACTGCATTTCTACTTTTAGTTTAATCAAGAACACGACCCAGACGGTGCTGTTTTACTCGGCAGGTGCTGGTGTTATCTGGGAATGACTCAGTGATCCAGGATCTCATGCTTTCAGTTCCCCGTGTGTGTTTGGTGAGTGGTGGGATAAATAACATTACAGTGTCCCAAAGAATTGGGAAGCATTTGTGGTTTGTGATCGTCCTGCTGTATCACAATTCTCTGCCCTTTCCGTCCTGCCTCCATCAACCTCTCCTTGACTCCATGAAATTGCCCGGCCGCTGACTCAACTAGAATAAAACCTTGCAAGTGAATTACTGATTGAGAGGGTTTGCCGATAGACATGCCATCACTATGTTAACCACACATGGTGACATTATGTCTGGCAAGGTGTGACTTCTGCTTAAATAATCTTTAACATCATCTTGTCCAGGGACACTTCGAATGTTCTAATGGTTTATGAAAGAGCAATGGTATCTTGTTGAGAAATGCCTTCCCTCAACCCCATCACAGACACCTGCTTACTTCTGCTGAATTTCTGATGGCAGAGATAACCGCGTGGAGCATAGCTCAATGGCGGGCTGGTGTGGAGAAGTAAATCGGGCTGTGGTGTCACCTGATGTAGGTTCCAATCCCAGCTGCGCAAATTGCCAGCTGTTGGGTCTTGGGCAAATCAGTTAACCTCTCTGAGCCTCGGCTTCCTTGTCTGTTGCGGGAAGGAAAGACATGGACAAGAGAGCACCTGTCGGGCCGATACGTGTAGAACAAGACCAGGTAGGACTCTAAGGATTAAATGAGAGAAGGTGGGTAAAAATAACCTACTAAGAAATGGAGCTGAAAAACTGCTTGTTTGGGGTGCCTGCCAGGCTCATTTGGAAGAGCATGCAACTCTTGATCTCAGGGTCGGGCATCTGAGCCCCTTGTTGGGTGTAGAGATTGCGCAAATAAATAAATAAATAAATAAATAAATAAATAAATAAACAACAAAAACCTGCCTGTTTTTTCTAGTGTATCCTGGAGAGAACTCGGTTTTCTGGGACAGGCTGGGAGGGCTTCCTTTCCAGCCAGAGCTGATCTATGGCTAAGAATCAGAATCTGATCCATCACATTTAACAACAGTGAGATTTGTATCATTTATTAAAAAATTTTTTTTAACATTTATTCATTTTTGAGAGACAGAGAGAGACAGAGCACAAGCAGGGGAGGAGCAGAGAGAGGGGGAGACACAGAATCCCAAGCAGGCTCCAGGCTCTGAGCTGTCAGCACAGAGCCTGACACGGGGCTCGAACTCGCTGACTGTGAGATCATGGCCTAAGTTGAAGTCAGAAGCCTGACTGATTGAGCCGCCCAGGTGCCCTGTATCATTTAAATTCCAGTAAGTCGAGAATAATTTTCCTGTAAGAATAACTCTAATGTTGGGGGCTTGATCCTCAGAGCACAAATTCTACAATCATTGTATTGTGCTTCCATTGGACTTTAAAAATGTTGCCTTTTTAAGACTTTTTAGAGTTTATTTATTTTGAGAGAGAGAGCACACGTGTGCATGCGTGCACACGCGTGCAAGCATGGGGGTGGCAGAGCAGGAGAGAGAATCCCAAATAGGCACCACACCGCTGGTGCACTGCGGATTTGAGGCTCAAACCCATGAACCGTGAAAGCGTGACCTGAGCCAAAATCAAGAGTTGGACACGTAACCAACTGAGCCACCCAGGTGCCCCTTGGTTTTTTTTTTTTTATTATTGATGTATAGGTGACATCATCCTTGGAACTTTTTTTTTAAGATTTAATTTTTTGAAGTAATCTCTACGGCCAACATGAAGCTCAGACTTACAACCTTGAGATCAAGAGTCACATGCTCTACTGACTGATCCAGTCGGGTGCCCCTGAACACTTGCTCTCTGCGTCATCTGGCTTCTGCAAAGTACTCACACAGAAATGAGTAACAAGAGCTATCACAGTGACTGTCCTTCTTCATAGCTCTGTATCTCAGCTGACCCGTCCACCACAGTGATTACAGCAATGATGCGTTTTTCAGCTTCGGCCCTTCAAGACCCCTTGAACTCAGAAGTCCGAGTTCACCCAAACGGGGCGGTGGCTGACTCCGGGTGTGTACTTCTGGTTAGCTGCTAAAGTGGCGCCCCCCTGTGGCAACTTCATGAATAGTGTACCATCCCCAGTCCCTCCAGCTTTGAAATTAAGGGATTCTTGAATGATTTTTTAACATTTTTAGGGGCATCTGGGTATCAGTTGGTTAAGAATCCAACTTCGGTTCAGGTCATGATCTCGCGGTCTGTGGGTTGGAGCCCCATGTCAGTCTCTGTGCAGACAGCTCAGAGCCTGGAGCCTGCTTTGGATTGTGTGTCCCCCCCTAGTCTCTCTCTCCCCTCTTCCCCCCCAAAATAAATAAACATTAAAATTTTTTAATTTAAAATTTATTTTTATTTCTTGAGAGAGTGGAGGGAGAGTGAATGCAAGCAGGGAAGTGGCGGAAGGAGGAGGGAGAGATTTTTTTTAACGTTTTATTTATTTTGGGGGGACAGAGAGAGACAGAGTGTGAGCAGAAGAGGGGCAGAGAGAGAGGGAGACACAGAATCCAAAGCAGGCTCCAGGCTCTGAGTTGTCAGAGAGCCTGACATGAGATTCAAACTCATGAACCTCAAACTCACGACTTGAGCTGACATCAGAGGCTTAACTGACTGAGACACCCAGGCACGCAGAAGAGGGAGAGAATCTTATGCAGGCTTCACACTCGGTGCACAGCCAAGGGCAGGGCTCCATGCTTCAAGACTGGGATTAAGACCCCAGCAGAAATCAAGAGTCCGCCACTCAACCAACTGAACCACCCTGACCCCATCTTTATTAATTTTTTAATTGGGTGGGTTTTGTAGTTCAGGGATGGGGCATAATATGAGGCCTTATTCATATTTTTACATTACTGTACTTTGGATTTCATAATTAAAGTTCACATAAAATGTAATTGCACGATACTGGATTTATGCGAATCTTTTAGTTCCACATTTTTGAGATTTTGAGAAGTTTACAGCTTACGTTTCAAGGAAGCACAGTGGAAAGGCAATCATACTTTTTTAATCTTTTTAAAAAATTTTTTTCTGTTTTTTATTTATTTTTGAGAGACAGAGCAAGACAGCGTGAGCAGGGGAGGGTCAGAGAGAGAGGGAGATACAGAATATGAAGAAGGCTCCAGGCTCTGAGCTAGCTGTCAGCACAGAGCCCAACGCAGGGCTCAAACCCACGAACTGTGAGATCACGACCTGAGCTGAAGCCGGACGCTTAACCAAATGAGCCACCCAGGCACCCCAATCACATTTTTTTTTAAGATTTTTTTTTCTTTTTTAGAGAGAGCATGTGTGAGCAGGGGAGAGGGGCAGAGGGAGAGAGAATCTGAACCAGGCTCCACATACAACACAGACCCTGACCCAGGGTTCCATCCCACAACCCTAGGATCATGACCTGAGCCAAAATCAAGAGTCTGACACTCAACCGACTGAGTCACCCAGATGACCCTTGTTTTTTATTTTTATTACTGTAATATAGTTAACATCATTCTTTGAACTTTTTTTAAAGATTTTTTTAAGCTATCTCTATACCCATCGTGGGGCTTGAACTCATAAGCTCGAGTCCAAGAGTCACATGCTCTGCTGACTGAGCCAGGCAGGTGCCCCTGCAATCCTATATCTTATGTTATTTACTTTCGGAAGGAGCCCCACTCTGAGCAGGATTGCACCAGGCTGCCTGGGGGAAGTCACTTCTTCCTTGCGTGTACAGGAGGTATTTATTCTTGTCCTTGGAAACGCCCTCCCACTTCCTTCCATCTATTGGAGTCTTCCTAACCTGTTTTTGCGGGGCAGCAGTGGACACCTCCAGGACCCAAGCATGTGGCCCCTGACCGGTCTCTTTTCATCCTAACCTTCTCCCTTCGTAACTCAGGGTGGTACTTTTCAAATTGGGTATAATCCGGGGCAGGAGGTGGTCTATGAATTCTACCAAAAGTTTCAAATTTGTGTTTTCTTTTTTTTTTTAATGTTTATTTTTGAGAGAAAGAGACACAGTGTGAGCGGGGGAGGGTCAGAGAGAGAGGGAGATACAGAATATGAAGCAGGCCCCAGGCTCTGAGCTAGCTGTCAGCACAGAGCTCGATGCGGGGCTCAAACCCACAAACTGTGAGATCATGACCTGAACAGAAATCGGACGCTTAACCGACTGAGCCACCTAGGCGGCCCTCATTTTTGGGTCATCTGGATGACCACCCCAGAAACAAGGCCCACCTCATGATTTTAACACTTGCTTTTCCATTTGGACTAGGGTCATGTTCATGGCAGATGAATCAGTATGCAGTACCATCAAAGGCAAATCTCTCACTGGAGTTCAGATAGAGAAGGAGGGCAAGAGAAGGGTGTGTCCTACGAAATGAAGGATTTTGCAGCTTCAGTCTCCTTCCCATCCAATGTGACAGTATGTGGCAACAGTAAGGTTTATAAATAAACCATAAAGAGGTTCCACTAATTACTATTTAGATATTTTCCATAATATTTTGTGTTTGCTTCGTTTTTAAGTAGGCTCTGCACCACGTGGGTCTTGAACTCACAACCCCGAGATCAAGAGTTGCATGCTCTACCAACTGAGCCAGCTAGGCACCCCTCTGTAACATAGGTTGGGGGTGCACGATTAAATGGATTGGCTCATTAAAATTATGACTCAGTGGTTGAAAAGGAGTTCATTAGTCAAAACACAAAAAACAACAGTAATAATGTCAGTGATTCAAATAATGGTCCATTATCCAAAACAAAGCAAAACTCAGGTTGACAATACACCCTTCCCCCATTAAACCACACACACCAGTGACTCACAGTGATTCATTTTCAGTAAAACATCATCCATCACTTTGATTTAATATTGTTCATTTAACGTCTATGACTTTTTGTTTGTATTTTTAAGTTTATTTTTAGTTTAAAGCCGAGGCAGCGTATGAACTTCTTAAATACGGAAATTTAAGTTTTGTTTTTCCTCATTTTCATCCCTGCTTTGGAGGGACTCAATACAATTTGTGAAGGCGGACTCTGCCTTGTCTCCGAGCATAGACCCCAGTGCAAGTATTTCCAAATATTTCCCTTCTCTTTCCAGTGGTAAATGAAGAATGAATTCTTCTAGCCCTCTGGGCAAGCGAAGCCAGTTTCTCAATGGGTAATGATTTAGTGTCCAGTTTTATTGGCCCACCAGGGTCTACCAGGAGAGAAAAGAGAGTGGGGCTTTGTGCGAGGGGACTGGGAGGGAAGGGCTGCATGTGAGGCTCTATTGAGAGCCCAGGGGCTGTGCTGGAACCTTCCCAGCTTTCGTAGGGAAGCTCTGGATACAGAAGCCCCTGTCATCTGCATGCTGGACAGGGTCGGCTTCTCACCAGGGACCGCCCCGCGGGGATGACACCCAGCGATGCCACGAGACTGTGCTCTGTCCCGGTGTGACGATGCAGGGTAGACGCTTTCTTGAAATGCTCCAGGACCCCTGAGAGCCCAAAGTCCCCCCACAGCAGGGAAGAGGGGGGGCCTCAAAGCTGCCTGCGTGGGAAAACGTACTCAAGCACGACGTCCCTAACCTGGGAGATGACCCGGTCACCAATGAGCCCCATCGGGAAAGCACCCCTGGAGAGGGGGCACTGCCCAGCCACCGCTGGTACATTGTGAGGGCACCACGGAGCAGGTTCAGAGGTGCTGAAGGAACACAGAGGCTGGAAACTGACCACTGTTGCCAAGACAACGCAGACAGGAGGATCAAGCAACGGGAAAGATGCCCCTTCCCCCTTCCTCCCTGCCAGTCTTTCCCTAGATGGGCTGGATCTGTTGGAAAGTCAGCTGGCCAAGGATCCTGGAGTATAGTTTCCAGAGTCCCAGCCCCAGAGCAGGTAGACAGGTGGGCTTGGGGCTGAGAGACACTGGGCCAGTGACCACCACCAAGCCACGTTTAAGGCCAAAGAGGAGTTAATATCCTGCATTCAAGACTCTTAGTTGCAAGCTAGAGAAGCTGACTCTGGCCAGTTGAAGCCGCAGAGGAATTTACCAAACGCTTTGGGGTATTTCTCAGAACTGGCCTGAGAACCGAGATCAGAAATTGGCTCAGAACCAGACCAGAAAGGACACTGCTGCCGTATGGTGTCTGATATTGCTGCCGTGGTGTGCTAGACTCTGTGATCTCCAGGAGGGATTCCTTCCCCCCTTCTTCCACCCCTAGCCTCCCTGCCCCACTGGCTTTGGGTTCGGCCACGTGACCCGCTCTGCCCATGGAATATGGGAGAAATGACCGGTGCCCATTCTGAGCAGCGTTCCAGCTTTGTTCTCCTGCCGTCTTGCATGAGGAGAGCCTACTCGGGAGCTGCTGCTCCTCCAGCCTCAGCCCTGCAAAGACGGGAAGCACACTTGAACCCAACCTGTAGCCTGGGGCCCAGCCCTTGAGAGTCCGGTAGAAACCAGCCCAGCCAACATCCTGTCCACAGAACTTCGGGTGAAAAACATGTTTGCTGGTGGAAATCACTGAGATTTGGGGTGTATTTTTTTTTTTTTTACCATGGTAGAAGCTGATAAGTGCACACGACCATCTAGAAGAATCTCTCCTCCCCTGCTTTTTTATGAAAAAGCTCTAGGTCCACATACACCACCCTAGGCAGGGGTGTCCTACTGGCCAAGGCCAGGTCTCCCATCTGTGTGGTACCTGACAGGGAGACAAGGAAAATGCTTATCAGGAGTTTTTATTTTCTACAAAAGTAGGCCGACTCCATAGCTTCTGTATCTCATACAGACTCAGGATGGGCACACCTGGTTGAATAGTGTTCTCCATGAATTCATGTCACCCTGGAAACTCAGAATGTGGCCTTATTTGGAATAAGACCTTTGCAATGTAAGTGGTTAGGATAAGGTCACATTGGATTAGGGTGGGCTCTAACCCAGAGACTGGGGTTTTTTAATTTTCTTTAAGTTTAGTTATTTATTTTGAGAGAGTGGGGGAGAAGCAGAGAGAAGTGGGGGTAGGGGAGAGAATCCCCCAAGCAGGTTCCACATTGCCAGCACAGATCCCAAAGTGGGGACAGAACCCACGAACTACGAGACCATGACCCCAGCCAAAACCGAGAGTCAGATCCTTAACCGACTGAGCCACCTAGGTGCCATGAGATGGGTGTTTTCATAAGAAGAGAAAACCAAGGGGCGCCTGGGTGGCTCAGTCGGTTAAGCGTCTGACTTCGGCTCAGGTCATGATCTCATGGTTCGTGAGTTTGAGCCCCGCGTCGGGCTCTGTGCTGACAGCTCGGAGCCTGGAGCCTGCTTCAGATTCTGTGTCTCCCTCTCTTTCTCTGTTCCTCCCCTGCTCACACTCTGTCTCTCTTGCTCTCAAAAATAAATAAACATTAATTAAAAAAATAAAAAAGAGAAAACCAAGACACACAAGGCAGAAGACCACGTGATGACGGAGGCAGAGATTGGAGCGATACATCTATAAGCCCAGGAATCCCAAGGAGCTGGCGCACCTTGCCAGCAACACCAGAAGATGGAATGAAAAGCATGAAACTGATCCTTCCCTGAAGACTTCTGAGAAGGCATGGCCCTGCTGACACCTTGATTTTGCACTTTTCTTTCTTTATTTATTTTTATTAAAAAAATTTTAGTGTTTAATTTTGAGAGAGAAAGAGACAGAAAGACAGAGTACAATCAGGGGAGGGTCAGAGAGAGAGGGGGAGACACAGAATCCCAAGCAGACTCCAGACTCTGAGCTGTCAGCACAGAGCCCGACGTGGGGCTCGAACTCACAGATGTGAGATCATGACCTGAGCAGAAGTGGGACGCTTAACCAGCTGAGCCATCCAGGTGCCCCAGTTTTCCGCTTTTAGCCTCCAGAATTGTGAGAATACATATATGTTGTTTTAAGCCCCCGGTTTGTGGAACTTTGTGATGGCAGCCCCAGGAAACTAATATGATAGGCAGACCCTCAAATGTAAGAAGAAGGTATAGGAGCACCTCTCTTCCTCCAGCAAAAAAGATAAACTTCCTCTTCTCATACTCGTTTTAGTAGTATTCTGAAACAATAATTCAAGAAGCAGATCCTTAGAATGTTTCTTCTGTAACAGCGGTTTGTACATGAATGTATGGAAATTCATCAAGGGCAGCGTGGCCTGCAGAAGAGAATTGGTATTTGGGGTCTCTGCCTTCTCCTGGATTGTATTTAATCCATTTTTTAATGTTTTTTTAAATTTATTTTTGAGAGATAGAGAGAGACAGCATGAGCAGGGGAGGGTCAGAGAGAGAGGGAGGCACAGAATCTGAAGTAGGCTCCAGGCTCTGAGCTAGCTGTCAGCGCAGAGCCCGACGCGGGGCTCGAACCCACAAACCATGAGATCATGACCTGAGCGGAAACTGGAAGCCGGATGCTTAACCGACCGAGCCACCCAGGTGCCCCTGAATTGTATTTAATCCAAAATAACTCGGTCTGGAGAGGACTACTTATTGGATGAAAAACAGATACTTCTTCAAAAAGTCTGAATTTCAGAGTAAAAGGGCTGTGTGAGGACAAATGTCTGGGACTGGAGTTTGGTATCTGAGCAAGACCTAGATGACTCCGTTAGACTTGCAAGTCACCCCCCATGTCTTTCTATCAAAGAATAGAGCACTCCGTTAGGCTCTCTCAAAGTCATTTTGGAACAACATAGGGAATATAAATGTGTGGGATTTTTTTTGAGAGAGAGAGACAGAGACAGAATCTTAAGCAGACTCCACACTCAGCATGGAGCCAGACATGGGGCTTGATCCCACAGCCCTAGGATCATGATCTGAGCCAAAATTAAAAGTTGGTCACGCCACCAACTGAGCCGCCCAGGAGCCCCATGTTTCTTATGTGTCTTCTTCTTTTTTTTTTTTTTAATTTTTATTTTTGAGAGACAGAGAGAGACAGCATGACTGTGAGCAGGGGAGGGTCAGAGAAGGAGGGGAATACAGATTCTGAAGCAGGCTCCAGGCTCTGAGCTAGCCGTCAGCACAGAGCCCGATGCGGGGTCCGAACCCACGAACCGTGAGATCATGAACTGAGCTGAAGCCAGACGGTTTAACCGACTGAGCCACCCAGGCACCCCTTATGTGTCTTCTTAAGGTTGGAGATTCAACAAGGCAACGGCATGAGGAAAAGGGAGGAGTCCACTTCAGCTAAGAGGCTCAAGAGTCGCCTGTGGTCCTTGTTTGGATCCGATCCCAGTTCCCACCAACCGTGAGAAGATATGTTTGAGATAATCAGGCAAATTTGAAAATGAACTGGATATTAGATGATCAAGTCATCACTGACCATTTTATCAGATGTGATATTAGCATTATAAGAAAAGGGTGATTTTTAAAAGAGGTATGAAGTATGTAAAGACGAAAATGCTCTAATGTTTGGGATATGCTTAAAAAAACATGGTAACGGTGCACTTGAATTTTGACCATTGCATTTAGGTAAGAGGTGTGATTTCTAGCATTCTGTTGCCCTATCTTTAGTATGAGGTTATTTTTGAAAACAAGCAAATAAATACTGTAACAAATGGAAGAAGTAATAAAGCTATTTGTAAAAATATTTAAAACCAGTGGAGAGGCCTGTGGTTAAACACTGTATATTAAACACACATGTTTATATTTATTTCCACTTGAAACCCATCCAAAATGACAGTCAAGAACTAAAACAAGTGTGCGCCTCCCAGAACAAGGAGGGGGGTACATCCAGTGCCAAGAAGTACCCGCTTCAGTCCACTCAGGCAGCAAAGTACCCCAGACTGGGTGCTATAAACAGCAGAAATTTGTTCCTCACGGTCTGGAGGCCAAAAGTCCAAGATCAGAGAGCCAGCGTGGTTGGGTGAGGGCTTTCTTCTGCATCGAAGACTTCTCGCCTTGTCCTCAGAAGGCAGAAGGTCTCCGGGGACTTTTATAGGGGACTAATCCCATTCGTGAGACTTCACCTTCATGACCTAGTCACCTCCCCAAAGTCTCACCTCCTAATCACCTTTGGGAGTTAGGATTTTGGGAGCCACACACATTCAGACCATGGCAAGATGTCAACACATTTTTGGAACATGGAGAAGTTCAGGCATTCCTGGCCTTATTGTGCTCACATGGGGCTCGAATTCATGAACTGTGAGATCATTACCTGAGCTGACACCAAGAGGTAGGCTCTTTTTTTTTTAATTAATTAATTAATTTAAATGTACACCCAAGTTAGTTAGCATATGGTGCAAGAATGATTTCAGGAGTAGATTCCAGTGATTCATCCCCTACATATAACATCCAGTGCTCACCCCAAGTGTCCTCCTTAATGCCCCTTGCCCATTTAGCCCATCCCCCCTCCCACACACACCTCCAGCAACCCTCAGTTTGTTCTCTATATTTAAGAGTCTGTTAGGTTTTGTCCTCCTCTGTTCATGTGTTTTGTGTCTTAAATTGTTCATATGAGTGAAATCATATGATATTTGTCTTTCTCTGACTGGCCAGTTTCACTTAGCATAATACCCTCTAGTTCCATCCATGTAGTTGCAAATGGCAAGATTTCATTCTTTTTGATTGCTGAGTAATACTCCATTATATGTATATATCACCTCTTCTTTATCCATTTACCCATTGATAAATATTTGGGCTCTTTCCATACTTTGGCTATTGTCAATAGGGCTGCTATAAACATTGGGGTGCATGTGCCCCTTTGAAACAGCACACCTGTATCCCTTGGAAAAATACCTAGTAGTGCAACTGCTGGGTTGTAGATCAAGAGTCAGACTCTTAACTGACTGAGCCACCCAGACACCCCATCTCACAATATTTCTAACTTTTTTTATTATCATTATATTTGTTTTGGTGATTTATGATCAGTGATTATGACTCACTGAAAGTTTAGATGATGGCATTTTGTAGCAATAAAGTATATGGTTTTTTTAGTTATAATGCTATTGCACACTTAATAGACTACAGTATCATGTAAATGTAACTCTTTAAAAAATGTTTTTTTTTTTGAGAGAGAGAGAGAGAGAGAACTGAGATTGTGACCTGAGCTGAGATTAAGAATAGGATGCTTAACCAACTGAGCCACCCAGGGACCCTGTAAGTGTAATTGTTTTAGGCACTGGGACACCTAAAATTGCATTTGGCTCACTTTAGTGCAATATTCGCTTTATTGCAGTGGTCCGCAACTGAGCCCACCATGTCTCTGACTATGCCTGTATTGAGCAAACAGTGCTGCTAGAAGAGCAGTGGAAGCTACACCATAAGGCCCTGCAGAGGGGACCAAGTGAGAGCAAATCTTGGAGCACCTGGGTGGCTCAGTCAGTTAAGTGTCTGACTCTAGCTCAGGTCATGATCTCGTGGTTTGTGGGTTCAAGCCCTGCTGTCAGTACAGGGCTCTGTGCTGTCAGTACAGAGCCTGCTTCAGATCCTCTCTCTGCCCCTCCCCTGCTCATGCTCTCTCTTTCTCTCTCTCAAAAACAAACATTGAAAGAAAGAGAGAGAGAGAGAGAGAAAGCAAAGGGCCAAGGGTGGCTCAGTTGGTTGAGTGACTGACTTCTGATTTGAGCTCAGGTCATGATCTCAGGGCTGTGGGATTGAGACTCACATCAGGCTCCACACTTAGCATGGAGCCTGCTTGAGATTCTCTCTCTCTCTCTCTCTCTCTCTCTCTTTAAAAAAGAAGAAGAAGAAAGATGGTGGCTTAAGGGTTGGACCAATATGACCATAAGCCAAGGCATGCCAGCAGCCACCACATGCCACCAAAGCTGAGGAGGCAAGGCGTGGATTCTTCCCGAGGGCCTGTGGAGGGAGCGTGGTGCCGCTGACACTCTGATTTTGGGCCAGAGTGACTGATTGTGGACTTCTGGCCTGCGGACTTGGGGGAGAATACATTTCTGTTGTTTTAAGTCATCAAGTTTGTGGTAAGTTGCTATAGTGGCCACAGGGAGCTCCTCCGAGGTTGCCAGATATAAGGAATAAATCAGACAGAAGGTGCTGCAAGCAGCTGGAGCCCCGTCTACCCTGTGCTGCTCCCTTGGCAGGAGATGGGAGATTTATTCCCAGGATGAGTTTAATTTGAACTCAAGGCGCTCCTGACTCAGGGGTGCCAGACACAGTACTGGATGTAGGGGAGGCTCCCGACCAAAAACCCGGAGAGCGACAAGGGTCTGCATTCCCAACAGGGAGACCCAGGGCCTCTGTTTCCCATGTGACCCCTGAATTTTAAGTCATCAGACTCGTCCCCCTTGGGCGGGAGATAAAGGATTGTTCCCTGGAGAGATGGAACAGCCTGAGAGAGAAGACCTCGGTTACTTGACATTCGGGGGTCCCCCAACCAGAAAGTTGACCCGCTGTCCCATCACCAACCACACCCATGGAAATAGTACTCAGAATCGGCTGTTTAGAGGAGAATTGACCGACATCTGAGGAGCATGTGTTTGAGAACATCCCACACGTTTTCTCAGACTCATTAGAAAAAAGCTCCCGACATGGAAGAGAGAAGAAAATAGAAAAAAGAAACTTGGATGCAGGGTTGCCCAAGATAGGACATAAATGTCATAAAACACAGCGCTCTGTGGGCTGCCACCAGGCCAGGGGTCAGGACAGTTGCTCCACCTGCCTTACCCAAGGGATGGATCTATTTGGAGGAAACAAGAACATGGTAGGGAGGACTAGAAAACTAAAAACTAAACTAAAAATCATATAACAGCAACCACAGAGCTGGAATAAATATGCCAGGAGCAGTAATAAAGGGCAGTCAGTCACTGAGACAGAATGCATTTTCCGATGTCTGTCTACCCCATTCTACCCGCACTTCTCACGGTGAGACTGACCTGAATCTCTGGGTTGGGAGAGGCCATGTGACTGCCCAACTAGTAACCCAGGGAATTCAGCACAAATGAATCTATAGAACTTCTAGGCTAGGTCATAAAAGGGATACAGCTTCTGTCTGATTCTTGGGACATTTGCCCTTAGAACCCAACCACCATGTGGGGAGAAAGCCCAGGCTAAATAGAAAGGCCTGGCAGACAAAATCCTGCATGCTGGCAGATGGTATCCCCAGCTAGGCCCTGGGCTGACCCCACCATCTGTGGCCAGACAAATGAATGCCGAGACTTCAGAGAATTCTAGCCCCTACCTTCACGTCTTCTACCTGAGGCTCCAGATATCATGCAACAGGGAGAAGCTATCCCCACTAAGCCCTGTCTGAATTCCTGACCCATAGAAACTGTGAGAGATAATAAGCAATTAAATGAATAAACATGGAATGGTCACACAGTATGAACGAGCGTGCAGAAACTAGTGCTATTAGTGAATCGACCAGTCACCATTGGGGCGCCTGGGTGGCTCAGAGAGTTAAGCGTCTGACTCTTGATCTCAGCTCAGATCTTGATCTCAGTGTCATGAGTTTGAGCCCTGTGTTGGGCTCCATGTTGGGCGGAGAGCTTACTTTAAAAAAAAACACTCACCACAAAGGCTGGACGAAGTTGCTGAGGCCACGGTTTTGATCCTGTCTCGTGCTCACCTTGTGCAAATGTGACTCGCTGATCAGCTTGGGTCTAGCTGATCAGCTTGGGTCTAGCCATCCATCCACATCCTGAACTGTGGCTGAGAATGGGGAAGAGGGAATCTGCAAGTAAAACCCACACTAGTTCCGGAAGGCAGAGCGGGTACTGGAGAGAAGAGCGAGTGTCTAATTCAGACATTTTCGGCATGTGCCCGTTTCCTAAAACTATTTATTTATTTATTTTAAGTCTGTTTATTTATTTATTTCTGAAACAGAGAGAGAGAGAGCATGAGCAGGGAAGGGGCAAAGGATCCAAAGCATGTTCTACACCGACAGCAGAGAGCCTGATACGGCGCTTGAACCCACAAGCCATGAGATCGTGAGCCGAAGTCAGACGCTTTACCAACTGAGCCACCCAGGTGCCCCTATTTATTTATGTATTTATTTGCTCGCTCACTTACTTACTTATTTAAGTAATCTCTACACCCAACATGGGGCTTGAACTCACAGCCCCAAGTGCAAGGGTCATTTGCTCTTCCGACTGGGCCAGCCAGGCACTCCAAATGTGGTGCCTCAGTTAAACCCAACTGGGGATCAGGCACTTAGAGACAAAACTTGTCTTCCGAGTGATCCAGGCTGGGTCATTCTCCAGGATTAAGATGAATGCCCTCCAGCTAGGACTGGCATCTGCCCCCTCTGGTGAAGCTGCCTCACCCCTGCTTTGCCAGATGCATTATAAATGACTAATAAAAAATAAGAGAATAGTGTTTGCCTCTTGGAATTTATCTCTTACGATTTTTTTAAACTTGAGAATCTGTAAACATTACACTGATGGGAAGTATTCACTGGAGAAAAGCAGGAACCTGATTTTTAAAGGGTAAAATTGCCCATAATTCTGCCCCCGAAAGGTAACTACTGTTTTGCATTTGCATATCAAGAAATATCCTTCTGTTAGGCTGAATCACATGAAATTACCAAAATGTAACCAATTTTGACCTATAAAAACAGCGATCACGTACGTTTCCATCCAACACCATTTTGTTTTAATGGCTACAGAGTAACCTTTTGGATATGGAGTAATTTGCTCAACTGTCACTTGTTATTAGGAATTTATGTAATTTCTAGCTTTTCACAATGAAGAAATATTACAATGGAAAACTTAGCCCACTCTTTGTGGACATCCTTACTTCATTTCTTAGGAGCCATTTCTATAAAGGAATACGTCAGATAAAAGGAGCACACGTTTTAAAAGCTTCTGTTGCAGGGCGGCCGGGTGGCTCAGTTGGTTAAGTGTCTGACTTCTGCTCAAGTCGTGATTTGCTGGTGGGTTCGAGCCTCACATCAAGCTCTGTGTGGACAGCTCAGAGCCCGGAGTCTGCTTCGGATTCTCTCTTTCTCTCTCTCTCCCTCTCTAACGTTTTTTGAGGTTTATTTATTTTTGAGAGACAGAGAGAGACAGATCATGAGCAGGGGAGGGACAGAGAAAGGGAGACACAGAATCCGAACCAGGCTCCAGGCTCTGAGCTGTCAGCACAGAGCCCGACATGGAGTTCGAACCCTTGAACTGTGAGATCATGACCTGATCCGAAGTCAGAGGCTCAACCAACTGAGCCACCCAGGTGCCCCAACATAAAAAAAATTTTAAAGGCTTCTGCTGCATATGGAGGTATAGTTTCTGAGAAGCCGGAAGCTGGTTGCTACAAGGTGAATCTCCCCGCTGCCAGGCAGTGTCAGGGGCCCTGCAGGTTATTGCTCCTCCTAAGAGGCCACTCAACAGGGAGCGAGGCGAGATCAGAAGGGAATCAGAACCGGAGAAGCAGCCGGACATTTAGTGCTCGCCGTAGAGAGAGTTTGCGGAGGTAATTATGCCTGTGCTCTAAACAGCTGACCATATTTCCTGGTTGTAAAACCCAAGGGGGCCCATGGCAGCCTTAGAATGGACAAAGAAGCATCCCGTGTTTCTTATTCTCATACATGAGCGAGTTAGTGACACAGAAGGTCATGGAGGCTTTTCTTCTTTCAACCTGGATCTCCTGGAGGAATTTCATCATTTAAAGGTAAAATATAAAGTAGAAATAACAAAAGCATAAATGTGTTCTCTGTATTTGTGAAGAAAAGTAACAATAGCTGCCATAGGCAGCTTTTAAGTTAATCCCCCCCCACCCCCACCCCCGGGTTCTCACCTCCTGGAATTCACACCCCTGTGTCATCTCCTCAAGTACATGCTGGGATTGTGACCTTGCTTCTAGTGAATAGAATAGGCCGGAAGTGATGGGGTGTCACTTTTGAGATAAGATTATAAAAAGACAGTGACTTCCATCTTGGGGTACTCTCTGACCCCCTCTTGGACGGCTTGCTTCTGGGAGAAATCAGCTGCTGTGTCGTGAGGCAGCCCCGTGGAGAGGCCCCCACAGGTGAGCTTGGAAGGTCTCCCAAGAGATGGCCCCAGCCTTGGCCAACACCTCTGCCTCGGTCTGTGAGGGCACCAGGACCTCCCTGCTAAGTTGCTCCCAGGCTCGATCCCACAGACACTTTTCGGGCATGGGGTTTCGGGGTAGGTTCTGTGCAGCTGCAGGGAATGCATTCAAAGCAGCTTCTCTGTACCTTGCCACGTGGCAGGCACAGTCCTTGGCACTTTACATGATTATTTCATTGGCCCAAACAATGACACCGTGAGTGCCATTCCTCCCTTCATTTTCATTTGAAGAGACTGAAGCCCCCCCGAAGGGTTAATAAACTCACCCAAAGTCACAGAGTTAGGGAATCGCGAGGCTGGCATGTAACTGAGGCCTTCTGGCATCAGATCCCTGCTCCCAGAAATAAAGGTTTAAAAACAGCTGCTCATATTTGACTGGATATAACTGCATTATTTGCCCATGCCTAAAATAAGCAGTCTGGCCAAGGGTACGGAATCATCTTAAACGGATCAAAATTTACCATCCCCACTTTCTTCAGGGGCTATGGAATAGCAGGGCTTCCCCTGAAATTCCCGGTTCTGTGAAGTCGGTGGACAATCCGGCTTTAGGTCCGAAGGAGGAACAGGACTGATGGTTGCTGAGCGGTGACTAATAGTGCTGTCTCTTCTGCAGCACACGTTGGATTGTATTATTATTAATTTTTGGAGGGAAACAGCAGGAAGTGGTGATGGATAAGATTCAGGAGATACGGTCAGAAACTGTTTCACCAGTGATTATATTCATGTATCACTCCTGACATGGTGCTAGTTTGGTTCAGAGCCAAGATACTCTTGGAGGCTGTCTAGCACAGTGGTTGCAGTATGGGGTCTGAAAGCAGAGATCGGAGTCATTTTTAGCACTGTGACTCTGGACAAATCACTTTACCTATCCAAAGGTCTGTTTCCTCATTTGAAATTAGGGATTCCCCCACAAGGATTTACATACGTAAAGCATTTCACACCATGCCTGGAGGGCATACAGGAAGAGCCTACCAAGAGAGCCACAGATTATTTTTATGTAGACTAAAGCACCTCAGAGCATTACTAGCTAGTTGTGAAATATTACCTTCCAAGTGTGAAACACCATTATTGGGCTGATAAGGGATATGATATATCTTGAGATCAAGAGGAACATAGAATTTAGTAAGGGAGCTAGATAGAAAGCACACTCATTGAAAGATATCCTGATAATATTTGGGAACACGTGTTAGGTGTTAATATTAGGCATGTTAAGAATTTAGAGTCAGTTTTTAAATTAAGGATATCCAAATAAAGGTAACTAGGAGATCTTTTGAGTCACACTGTTTTAGAGCTGAAAGGGACCATAGATTTTGTAGGTTAGTAAACTGAAGTCCAAGAGCAATTTAATGCCTTTACTTGCAGGTTATAGAGCAAGCCAGAAGAAGGCTCAGATTTGGGTTCAAGTTGGGGTTCTGCCACTGACTAGCTGTGTGTTCTTGAGCAAGCCACTTATCTCTGGCCTCACTGGCCTCACTGGCAAATTCTATCATTCAGATCCCAGCCACTGCCTATTTCTTCCTCTTCCTCCCTTCCTCCTCCTCCCCTCCTTCTCCTCCTCCTCTTCTTCTTCTTTTCCCCCTCCCCCTCCTCCTTCTTCTTTTAAGATTTTAGTTTTAAGTAATCTCTACACCCAACATGAGACTTAAACTCACAACCCTGAAATCAAGAGTCACATGCTCCACCAACTGAGCCAGCCAGATGCCCCGCAAACCCCAGCCTTCTGACCGACCTCAGAAAGATGACTAAGAGCCTTACAGCGCTACTCGACATTGAATTATTTAATATATTGGTCTAGTTTATATGGTAATCTATGTATACATAAGAAAACTAACATCTTTAAAAGCAGAGTTAGGCTTGCTGGTAGCAGAAGCAGGATAGTACATGGGAAACCCACCAGAGCTAAAGAGGCCCCTGGGGGGCTCCGTCGGTTAAGTGGCTGACTTCAGTCAAGGTCATGATCTCACAGTTTGTGGGTTCGAGCCCTGCCTCGGGCTCTGTGCTGACAGCCTGAAGCCTGCTTCTCATTCTGTGTCTCCCTCTCTCTCAGATCCTCCCCCATTCGCACTCTGTGTCTCTCTCTCTCTCTCAAAAATAAATAAACATTAAAAAAAATTTAAAAGACTACCTTAAACCTGCATGTAATAGTCTTTAAAATAAGAGACATTCTGAAGTTGAATTCTAAAACCATCTAGTTTCTAATTTTATGAAATGTTCTGGCTGGAAGTGAAATGGAATCATTAAGGATGTTCTCACTTACAGAGAGAGATCAGTCCATCTGCTTATGCCAGGCCTCTCTGACAAGCTAATTAGAAGATTCCAGAAGTGTCACGGACTAGAGAGGAAGTCACTGGCCCAGACTGAGCACTTAAATATTTTTCCACATAAAGGCTTGAGAAAATTTCCAGTCTTTGACAGGGGCAAGTACGACAGCACTTCTGTAAGAAATAATCCCTTTCTGTTTGGCCAGACCACACATTACTCTTAGTACTGACTTACTGCCACCTGGTGGAGAACCATTTTTAGGAAGGGTGGGCGTTCCAGTTAGTCACTCCTTAGTGACTTATTTCATTGGTTGGCATGCCAGGTCGTTTGTTATTTGCCTGTGCATGTGTGTATGCAAGTATCTGTGTATGTATTTCAACGAATATTTTATTTATTTTTAAGTTTGTTTCAGGAATTGCTATACCCATTGTGAGGCTCAAACTCACGACCTAGAGATCAAGAGTCGCATGCTCTCCTGACTGAGCCAGCTGGGTGCACCTTGATGGACATTTTATTTTAGAATAGTTTCGATTTACAGAAAACTTACAAAGATTGTACAGAGATATATACACACACATCTAGTTTCCCCTTATCGTTAACACCTTACGTTACCATGGGACATTTGTCACCTCCAAGAAACCATTGATACATTAGTACTAACTACTAACTAAACTCCAGACTATTTTGGATTTTACTTTTCCACATAAAGTCCTTTATCTGTGCCAAAACCCCTTCCAGCATCCCATGTTCCATTTAGCTACTATGGTTCCTTAGGCGTCTCTGGCCTGTGACAGTTTCTCCTTCTTTCCCTCTTTTTCATGATCTTGATAGTTTTGAAGAGTGTAGAAAACCCTTCAATTTTCGGTTTGTCTCGTATTTTTCTCATTAGACCAAACTGTGCGTTCTATGACATTAACCTTGATGTTAATTAGCCAAACTAGTATTTGCCAGGTTTCTCCATTGAAAAGTTATTATTTCTCCCTTTCCATACTCCATTCCTTTAAAAAACATTTTTTTTATGTTTTTTTACTTATTTTTGAGAGACACAGAGAGACAGCGTAAGCAGGGGAGGGTCAGAGAGAGAAGGAGACACAGAATCTGAAAACGGGCTCCAGGCTCACAGAGCCCGACGTGGGGCTGGAACCCATGAACTGTGAGATCATGACCTGAGCTGAAATCGGACACTGAGCCGACTGGGCCACCCAGGCGCCCCTCCATACTCCATTCCTAAATTCAGCCCACACTTAAGTGGGAGAAAGGAATGAATTCCACCTCCTGAAGGGTGAGCATCCACATAAATGATTTGAAACTGAATGAAGGAAAATTGGACCCTTCTGCATGTATGCATTCCGTCATGTATTCATATTGGCATGAATTTGTGGATACCTATTTTATACTTCGGGTAATAACCCAGTGCTGTGCTATTCGTTTTGTTAAAATTGTAGCTTTCACCAGTGGGAGCTTTTTCAGGCTGGTTCCTGTGGTCCCTCTGACATTCTGCCTTCCTGTTGTTTTTTGAGCACTTCCTTTGCCTATTTACTTTTCATTAAAAAAAAAAACCTCTTTTAGGGGCACCTGGCTAGCAGTTGACTCTTGATCTTGGGGTCACGAGTTCAAGCCTCACACTGGCCACAGAGCTTACTTTATTTTTTATTTTTATTTATTTTTATTTTTTTTTAAATTTACTTTTTAGAAAGACAGAGACAGCACAAGCAGGGGAGGGCCAGAGAGAGAGGGAGATACAGAATTCGAAGACAGGTTCCAGGCGCTGAGCTAGCTGTCAGCACAGAGCCCGACGTGGAGCTCGAACCCACAAACCGCGAGATCATGACCTGAGCCGAAGTTGGACGCTTAACTGACTGAGCCACTCAGGTGTCCCTAGAGCTTACTTTTAAAAAAACACACACTTTTTGGGGTGCCTGTGTGGCTCAGCCAGTTGAGCACCCCCCTTCAGCTCAGGTCATGAGTTCAGCACAGTTTGCTCTCTCAGTGCATGTGTGCTCTCTCTCTCTCTTTTGCTCTCTCTCTCTCAAAAATAAGTAAATACACATTAAGAAAAAACACTTTTAGAAAGCAAAAGAAAATGGAACTACACATATAATGCCACCATCCCTATACAGCTAGTGAGTTTTTAGTGTTTTGTTTTTTGTTGTTCGCGTTTTTGAAACATAGATTAAAAGAATTTTTTAAAGTTTATTTGCTTTAAGAGGGACAGATACAGCATAAGCAGGGGAGGGGCAGAAAGAGAAAGAAAGAGAGAGAGAGAATGGGAGAGAATCCCAAGCAGGGTCTGTGCTGCCAGTGCAGAGCAGATGTGGGAATTGAACTCATGAAACCGTGAGATCATGACCTGAGCTGAAACCAAGAGTTGGATGCTCAACTGACTGAGCCACCCAGGGGCCCGGAAACATAGCTTTCAAAGAACATATTTTTACTACTTCACAATGATTTCATAAACATAATTTCATTTTTGACAATTATGTACTGTTTACCAGATGCTTAAGTCAGAATACCTTAAGAAAAGTTCTCTGGAGTCAGACTATGTGCCCTTGCTCCTGACACTGAACCTGTCTGAGCCTGAAGCTTCTCATTTATAAACAGTGAAATGATGGTGTATTCTACAGGTTTCTTTAGAATTTATCCAGGCAGCATAGACCCAGACTCTGGAAACTGATGGCCTGAGTGTAAGTCCTGACTCTGCCACTTACTAGCTGGGAAAACCTGGGCCAGATCTTTCCTGTTGCCAAGAAACAGAAGCAATCATACGGGTATCTGCACCCAATAGCTTCACAAGGGAAGCACGGCAGGTGTTAACCACATTTAGTAAATGTCTTGTATGCGTTAGTGTACATTGTTCTGAATTATCACTACAAACGAGATATTATTAGAAGCCTTGCCTCTCAGTGTTGTGGGACTAGATGCATTCAGCGGTGGGGGTGCCCACCGCAAGCGTTGGAGGTCAGCTGTTATTGTTAAGTCTGGGCAGACCTCCATGGCAGACATTATAACCAAAATGTAACTATATACTCTAACCTCGCCAGCTCAGTGCTTTACACACCGCAGAGGTACAGCGAAGATAAACACCTGTGTGTGAACACAGTGTCTGTTTATCAGCAAAATGCAGGTATACCACTCCCAGCACTAAGGTAACAAACTGCTTTAACATACAAACAAGATCAGAATTATACCTTTGAGTTGATTTAGTCTATGCCTTCTAGAATTTAGCTTGTTTCTCACCTTAATGAGGTATAATTGGCAAGTAAAAATTACATCTTTCAGGTGTATAATGAGATGGTTTGATCTGTAGCTTCCCATAGTGGGAGGACTTCATAATGAATCAGAACATTTCGTCTTTTTTTTTTTAATTTATTTTGAGAGAGAGCATGCATGTACATGCAAGTGAGGGAGGGGATGACAGAGGGAAGAGGGACTTCCAAGTAGGCTCCATTCGGTCAGCACAGAGCCCCACGCAGGCCTCGATCTCACCAACTGTGAGATCACGACCCGAGCCGAAATCAAGAGTCGGATGCTTAACTGACTGAGCCACCCAGGTGTCCTCTGATGACACTTTTTTTTTTATAATAGTTTATTGTCAAATTGGTTTCCATATAACACCCAGTGCTTCTCCCCACAAGTGCCCCCCACCATGACCATCACCCCCTCCCTCCCTCTCCCTCCCCTTTCAGTCCATGGTTTGTCTTCAGTATTCAGTAGTCTCCCTTGATCTGTGTCCCTCACTCTTCCCCGCTCTTTCCCCCTTCCTCTCCCCATGGTCCCCTGCCAGGTCTCTCCTGTTAGACCTATGAGTGCAAACATATGGTATCTATCTTTCTCTGCCTGACTTATTTCGCTTAGCATGACACCCTCAAGGTCCATCCACTTTCCTACAAGTGGCCATATGTTGATGACACTGTCTTAAGAGAAACATTTTACTATGCCCTTGAATCTAAACCAATGATGCAAATCCCAAAATTCTTTGGGATATTTTTATTAAAGAGGAAGATTTTTTTTTTTAAGTAGGCTCCACATCCAGCGTGGAGCTAGAACTCACAGCCCTGAGATCCAGACCTGAGCAGAGATCGAGAGTCAGACACTCAACTGACTGAGCCACCCAGGCACCCCTTAAAGACGAAGACATTCTACTACTACTTTTCAAACTTTCTTCATGCTGTGATTTTTTGTTGTTGTCGCTTGGTTTTCTTAGGAACCAAATCACTAACCCATGCCCACCCTCCTGGCTGCCCCTAGGACTTACAGGTTCTTATACTCCCCCCTTCTCTTTTGCTGTAATGATTCAGAACAACGTACACTAACGCATACAAGACATTTACTAAATGTGGTTAACACCTGCCGTGTTTCCCTTGTGAGGCTACTGGGTACAGATGCCGTTATGATTGCTTCTTTTTTTCTTGTTTTTTATTTTTGAGAGACAGTGCAAGCAGGGGAGGGTCAGAGAAAGGGAGACACAGAATCTGAAGCAGGCTCCAGGCTCTGAGCTAGCTGTCAGCACAGAACCTGACGTGGGGCTTGAACCCATGAACCATGAGATCATGACCTGAGCTGAAGTTGGACGCTTAACTGCCTGAGCCCGCTGGGCGCCCCGATTGCTTCTTTCTTGGCAACAGAAAGAACATGGGCCTAGCGCGGGGCAGAGGATACACTTCTGGCACCACCACTTACTAGTTGTTTTGCCTTGGGCATTTTTTAACCTTTCTGTGCCCATTTCTATAAGTGAGAAACTGGGTTTTCCTATATTGCAGGATTTTTAAGATTACATGAGAGAGCACATGGGAAAGCTTTAACTTCATCCAGTCTGTCATGGACAACGATACAACCTTCATCTCTTTCCTTTCCCTCTCCAAATTCCGCACACGGATACACTTGGATCCACCGATGAACTGGTTTGTGTGTGATCTCATTCATCCCATTGTGCATCAATCACTTAGAAAACTACTCCCCACCCCTCGGCACTAAGAAAATATCCAAGGGACGAAGATTGTATAACCTTGGTGGTTTGCAGATTTATACTTTTGGAACTCTTTTCTTGTTTATATTTATTTTTGAGAGAGAGAGAGCGTGAGCATGGCAGGGGAGGGGCAGAGAGAGGAGACACAGAATCTGAAGCAGGCTCCAGGTCCTGCTCTGTCAGCACAGAGCCCGAAGCAGAGCTTGAACTCAGGAGAGCTGTGAGATCATGACTTGAGCCGAAGTTGGATACTTAACGGACTGAGTCACCCAGGCACCACTGGAACCCTATGTTCAGAAGAAATCTCTCTTGGAATCTTGATATAAATAAAACATTTTTTTAAAGGTCACTTTATTAGCATTTCTTTATTTTACAAGTTCACATAGATCACTTTATAACACCTATTAAAACGGCATTCAGCACTGGATGTTGTGATGACACATTATCAGAAACCTGGGGTTAGAGGCGACAGCATTTGATTCTGCCTTGTTTTGATGGCACAGAATCAGTAAAATTGTGAATCAGACAGAAGATCTTAGCCACTGCTCTTATCTTCATGATAAATGTACAGCAACACACAGCTAAGAACTATCTAGAATAATCACATCCACTATGCCACCCTTGCACCTGTTACCACGGAAGCTGACACCTCAACGGTCAGCACATGCAACTGAGCCTTGCCCGTCCTCTTGGAACACCACACATACGTAGTGACAGACCCTCTGTACAATTTTGTATGGTAAATACACAGGGGTGAATTTAAATACATGAATACTATACCCTAGTCCACGACACACTTAGGAGACACTAAAGAGGCGCAGGAATGACAAAGGATTTGGACTGAGAACTGTACACAGTTGAGTTACTCAGCCACACAAGGAAGGGATTGATTAACATCCATCACAGGGTCCAATGACTGTTCTGTCTTCACGCTCTGCTTGCTGCCAACGGTCCCTTCCTGGTTTCCTAAGATTCAGGAGAAATCCCTAACCCTGCCTGGAGAAGGGCCTCTTCCTCCTCAGCGGCCTCTTCCTCCTTTATCAGTGCCAGTAATTCCAATAAACCAGGGGCTGGGCCACCCCCCGGCACAGCAAACCTGCCGCGAAGCCTTCTGTGGACCGCCCCGGCCAAGATCTGGTCTAGGCGGGTCTGATTCACAACATCTTTCTCGATTGCTCCTCTCTCCACCAGCTTCTGTAATAAAGGCTCCAACCTTAGCACGTAAGCAGACAGTTTTTCTCCGTCCTTCTGATAAGTGGTCAGATATTTGACCTGCAATTCCCTAGGACTGTCGGTAACCCCAAAAACCTGCTCGAGGGCCTGCAGGCATTCAGCGACTGTGATGGAAGGATTGCTTATCTTGAGGGCACGAATAACATCAAAGGCTGGGCCTCTAAGGCTCTCCAGCAATCGCCTTCTTTTCTCTGCCTCTGATACCTGCCATGCCTTCAACATCTCAGTGGTGTGAAACAGCCAGGATTCAAACTCTTCTTCTCCTGGTTCTGGAGGATTGCTGCCTGAGAACACCCGCAGCTTTCTGTATTGCAGGTAATGCAGAACTGGCTCAAGAGCCTCCTGTAATGCCCGAGCCAATAAAGGGGCCTGCATTTCTGGGGTCCTGCCCCGGTCTAGGTCAAAAGGGTCGTTTCCACATCCAAGGGCTCTGGTCAACTCACCCAATGTTGTGCCCTCTCCCTCTAAGAATTCGTTTAATCTGCTTAAAAATTCATTACCTGGGTCTGGGGGCTTAAAGATCACTCTCCAGACACCCCCTTTCCCGGGTATCTCCTTAGGGACCAGAGCATGACCGGTCTCCTCGGTTAGCCCTACTAAGGCTACAGTGCAGTTCTCCACCCGCCGGAACATCCTCCCCAGGAGCGTGCACTGGCCCACGGGCGCTAAACCAGCCCGCAGGGCCTCTTCGATTTCCGCCACAGTGCAGGTCGGGGGGATGCCCGCAATCAAGAGCGCTCTCCGAGGGTTCACATCCATCCCCCTGCACCAGTCTTCTAAAAGTCTTAGCGTCATCGTGCCCAAAACAACAGAGTTAAATTCTAATTCGGCCGGGGCACTGACGCCCCCGCAATTCACGGCGTTTCTCTGCGGCACCCCAGCTAAGTGCCGTCAACGTCGCGACCGGGCCTGCGAGGACAAAGCAGTCAGGTTAGCTGCAGGTGCCAGTGACCCCGGCCCCGAGAGGCCCCGCACCGGCCCCACTGCAACAGGCGGCAGTCTCACCCTCTCCGCGGCCGCCCCTGCCCGCGTCCCTCGCCGGCAAAGCGAGAAGCCGGGTCCCCACGCAGGGAGGGTCACCGGGGGCTCCGCCAGGAGGCCGTCCCCGGAAAGCGATGCGCCCGACGCCCTGCGGTCGCACCTGTCGTCCCCGGCTCCGTCCCTAGCCGAGCAGGTGGGAGCAGCGCCGGGCGCGCGGGGAGGCGGCGAGGCGTCACGACGGGGCGGAGCGCGCGAGCTTCCGGCCCGAGCCGGAAGTCCCGACGGTGGCAGCATCCGGGACGGCGGGCGGGCGGGCCAAACGGGACAGGAAGGTGAGATCCGGGAGCTGCCCGTCCCTGCAGGCTCGGCCGGTGGCCGCTGTCCGGCACTGGGTTCCCGGCGCCGCGAGGCGGAGAGGCCCGGGCCCGGCGCCGCCCGCGCACGCCCTGGTCGCGGCCGCCGGCGCTGCAGCGCGGCGGGGGGCGGGGCCGGCAGCCGGGGAGGCCCGGGGGGCTGGGGAGCCACCCGGCCCGGCCGGGTGACACGGGCTGGGGCTCCGGCCGCAGCGACAGCGGCCGGGCGCCCGCGTGACTGGCCGCGGTCACGCTGCGCTTAATCACAGTTAGCTTGTGCTCCGGGCTGGCCGCGCTCCCGTTTCTCCCAGCCGGTGACCCCGGGGATTTCTCTTATGGTGGCTTTCTCTGAAATGCCAAAACCACCCGAGTATTCAGAACTGAGTGACTCTTTAACGCTTGCCGTGGGAACAGGAAGATTTTCGGGACCACTGTAAGTGTTTAAGAGTTACTGTCTTAACTTGGGGGTTCCGACGTTGGTTTGACTTGGAGAATCGAGTGTTCGCGTCCGAAGCAGTACAGCTTAAGCCAGAAAAGTATTGGGACTAGAAAAGCGACGTGTTCCGTAGGAAACCAGTTTAATTCCAGTTTCTCAAGGGAAGTTGTGCTGGACCCATTTAAGCCGGATAAAGTGATCTGATGTTTTTCTGTGGGAGGCACATACAAAGCACTCTCAGTATGTACGGAAACTACTTCTTCGTAATTATTGCATTAAAGAAGCTGTGAGTTGTGTACGTTTCTTAGTAAATGTAAATTTAATGATTTGGAACTTTAAGTGCAGTAAGGGGGAATAGTTGCCGTGACAGCGTTTCTAGACCCTGATTTGTCTTTTTTTTTTTTTTTTTTTTTTTTTAATTTGAAGGCACAGAGCATGGAGAATGATGAACTTCCGTCAGAGGATGGGATGGATTGGAGTGGGATTGTATTTGTTAGCGAGCGCAGCGGCATTTTACTATGTTTTTGAAATCAATGAGACTTACAACAGGCTGGCCTTGGAACACATTCAGCAGCACCCCGAGGAGCCCCTGGAAGGAACCGCTTGGACACACTCCTTGAAAGCTCGGTTACTCTCCCTGCCTTTTTGGTTTTGGACAGTTATTTTTCTGATCCCTTATTTACAGATGTTCTTGTTTCTTTATTCTTGTACAAGAGCTGACCCCAAAACGGTGGGCTATTGTATTATCCCCATCTGCTTGGCAGTTATTTGCAATCGCCACCAGGCATTTGTCAAGGCTTCTAATCAGATCAGCAGACTCCAACTGATCGACACGTAAAATTGGGCACCATTTTTAACTTACAGTTACCAAACTGCCAGCGCTGTATGGAACCTGATCACAAGACTGCAGTTTCTTCACAGATCTCAGGAAGTTGTGGTGGGGCAGAGGCTTTCTAAAAAGTGTGACCAGGGGGCTCGCTTTATCTGAATAATAATGACTTTTTAAGTGAAGCCTGAGATACAGTACTACAAAATCATGTGGATGACTTCAGCCTTTGGAAGTAAACTTGTGTCTGTAATTTGCATTCTTTAGAAACTTGAATAAGTACCTGAACTATTTTTTAATTCTACTGTGCAACATAGTGATGATTCAGAAATTTTTCCTTTTGGGGGGAAAAACAAATAACGAACATTTCCATTGTGCCGAATGTAAAAAGGTCCAAACATGGTCATAAAATTTAAATTTTATACAATCACCTGGCTTGCTTTAAAATTCTTCAAACTAAAACACACCAGTTCAACCTTGTAAACTAAGCCAACTATTTATGCTTGCTTGCTGTCTGTGAGAAACTGGTATAAAATTATTGAGGTGGTGGCTGTCTTGGTAGCTACTGGCATTATCAGCATTATTAATGCCACTGGTTTTTAAAAAATTACTTGGGAAGAAACTCAATGTTTGAAAGTTGAGGACTCTTACACACAGAAGATGGAAACGAGGTGTTCAGTGAAAATACTTAGTCCAGTTCCTGTCAGATGTGTGACAGCCCCTCTGACATATTACAGCTCATCAGCCTTGTGATTTTCTTTTCTGGCCTCAGGCCCGGTCTTCAGGCAACAGGTTAATTGCATGAAGATGTGATCCTTGTACTTTTCCTTTGCGTTTGTACTTCCTACCTCATGTCTGGTACCAATACAAATAACTAAAACATGGAAATCGCAGATTTTAGGATTTTTTTCTTTCTTTTTTTTTTCCTGGGTGGGGTCAAGATGTATTTTTATACAGTTAGGTGATTAATGCCAAGGAAATGTTTTACACTGGTAGATTTTAATAATAACCATCACCTTTTCTTGGTGCTTATTCTTTTGGGCCTTCTTCTAAGAGCTTTACATGAATTAACTCATTTAATCCTCTAAACAAGCCTAAGAAAACTATTACCCAGGTTTCACAGAGAAGGACACTGAGGCGGAGACGGGAAGCAACTTGCCCATTAAGGTCCCACACGCGGTAAGCGGCAGAGCTGGTGGTTACCGGGCGGCGGCCGCCTCTGTTCCTAACCACCATCATTTGCTTCTCAGAAATGACACGTTTCGGGGTATTATCTGCCTCGCCATGCCAAAGAATGGAAATGGCATTATTGAAAGGTTTTTCTCAATTGGTATGAGCTACCGAAAATCGAAACGTGTTCTAACGACCTCACCGTTGAAGGCTGATTTGGTTAGAATGGAAGGCTGAGCATTCCGCGGCCAGCTTTACTGGCAAGACAGAGCAGGTACGGTTGTCACCTCACATGCAGCGTGATCAGGTCCTTCTCCAGGCGATCAGTCTCACCTGCCCTCTGCTCCTTCCAAAGGTCTGGTGCCACACACTGAATCTTCAACGTAGGCAGCGGTTTGAAAGCCCTGGTTTCTGTGAGGGTCAGACCAGCAAATCACTGGCATCTTTTGAGCCCTCCGCTGGTCGTCAACCCACTGCAGACACTGCCTTCCGAGGGATTTACATCCGTTTTTCACAACAGGCCTCGGAGGCGGGTGTGTGCTGGGACCAGTGCCTTTTAACAGAAACAGGAAAACAGGCAACAGGAAGCCCGGGAACTTAGAACTTGCCCGCGGCTCCCCGGCGGGCACCCCAGCGGGCACTCGGAGGAGCCCGGATGTGAGCCCAGGCCGCCTGGCTTCAGATCCCCGGCTCTCTTGTTCCATTATACCGCTTTTCAGGAAAAAAAAAAAAAGGATAATTTGAGGAAAATCATTGAGCAGTTTCTTACTTTGATTCTTCTTGAGGCAGTGGTAGCTCAGAAATGATTTAAGAAAATTACTTCAGTATTTTTCACTTTATAAATGCTTGATATAATGCAGGGTTTGTGAGCTTATCATCTGTCTTAGTAAGTAGTAATTCCTTTTTACTCAAGTAGATTGTATCTCTTCTACTTCAAATTCTAGGCTTTGGAGATTTGGTAAGGAAATGCTCAGTCCATCTCTTTATCTTTCAAGACCAGATTGCCTTGGTAGTAGAAATATTAAAATAATTAGTAATTTGGTACTTCCAAAAGTAATTAGTAAATTTCAGATGGCAGGGTTCATGTGTTTTGGTTATTAGGAATGATTTATCCAAGTTGTGCATTATTCCTGTTTTGTCGATGGCTGTTTAAGAGTTCAAAGCACTCTTTGTAAAGGAGAAGGTGAAATTAATCTAGCTCTGTTAGCTTGAAGGGGAGGTTAAAACTGACGGATGGGAGACCTGTGCGTTACATCAAGTCGTTGGTTTCATACCCACATCACAGTACAGTAAGCAGTGAATACGGGATTAGACAAATGGCAAATATAGGAAGTGCTTCAGGGGTTTTAGGGAAAGGACAGGCGTCCTGGGATCCATAACCAGCCAGCGACATCTGCTTCCAGAAGAGAGAAAAACAGTGTTCTATCCCACAGTGGCTTAATAAGTCGCCTTGTTTGCAACCACACCTGAAATGAAGTAAAACCTGTTGAGTGCTTTTCATGGAAATATGCCAGATATTATTATATTTTTTTGGAAGTGCCCGGATAGAGAATAGGTAACTGAACTGCAGAAACAAACATCTAATTTGTGGGGTCACCACGTGGACCTTTCTAGTTTTAAAGGTTTCTGTAATTAAAAAGCTTTTCTTTGGGGAGCTGGAATCATGAGATAAAGGACTCCTACAAGAGTAACTGCACCCATAAAATAGCCTGGTATGTTTGTTCACCAAGGGTAGTGTTCTAGGCTTTATGAAGATTATCTAATATTGATTTCCTTCTTGATGGATTTAACATTCTCAGTCTCCAAAACACCGGTAGGAGAGCTCACCACAACACCACATGACTCCTTTGTTTTGCATCAAGTATGTGCCATCACTTTATAAATTCTTCAGTGTATTTTTAAGTTCCATAAAATTCCGGACCATGATTGGGAACCATGCATGAGTATTTTTTTCTTTTTGGTCTAAGACAGTGAATCGGTCTTGAAACGGGAGCTGTACATTGGAATCATCCAAAGAAATAGAAAGCAGAAGTCCTCATGTAAACAACGCCAAGATCGCTTCCCAGTTTTCTCAGTCACTGGGGGGGAAAAGACCAGTGTGTTTAGAGCTCTTCAAATGACTGTACTGGAATCACTGGTCGAAAATCACCAGTTTTGGGGTATACGTGTGTGTGAATGTTTATTTTTGAGAG
The DNA here is from genome assembly GCA_004023845.1 of Helogale parvula. Classification (NCBI taxonomy): domain Eukaryota; kingdom Metazoa; phylum Chordata; class Mammalia; order Carnivora; family Herpestidae; genus Helogale; species Helogale parvula. The sequence continues at coordinate 336,577 of PJEM01000605.1, forward strand.
AGGGAGGGAGTGTGAGCCGAGGAGGGGCAGAGAGAGGGGGAGACAAGATCCAAAGCAGGCTCTGCTGACAGCAGAACCTGACATGGGGTTCAAACCTACAAGCCGTGAAATCATGACCTGAACTGAAGTCAGATGCTTAAAGGCACTGCTGGGCTGTGGGTTCTTAAGCACCGCAGACATTCACCCGTCAGTCACGACAGCTCTGTTTGTCTTTGGCACAGCTTCAACAACGATTTTGTGGCAAGTTCACCTGAGCTATTTGAATTGCAAACCTTGAAACAGGTGACTATATTTTTTTATTCTCGGCTTAAGTAGACATTATTGTTACAAAGTGTGGCGGGGGGGGGGGGGGGATACAGAGCAGAGCCTTATAAACTGATACATGTGGTCCCAGGATGTCACCATGGAGAAATCAAGAGGTCATGATTCTAGAAGAGGTCATTGTAACCGTCCATGATCCAGGGGAGGCCAGCTAGGAATTCAGCAGACATGATCAGGACAGACCTGCCGGAGCCCAGGGTTAAGAATGAAGTGTGTATTCTTGTTCTAGTTCCTCTCCAGATTCTCCCGAATACGCTTGTATCAGGCTTAGCCTTCCACTCTACCCAAACTGCGCTCTTGTCAAGAGGTCACTGGTCATAACTAAACCCCATGGTCAAGTCTCAGCCCTTAAATTACTCATCGGCAGCTTTTCACACACTCCCTGTCCTTGAGATACTTTCTTCAACTGGTTTATGGATCAGTACTGCCAGTAGAACTTTCGTGACGGTGGAAATGTTTTATGTCTATCTGTGGTGTCCAATCAGTAGCCACCAGCCCCCTGAAGTGAGCCATTGAGATGTGGCTAGTGTGGCTGAGGAACTGAATTTAAAATTTTAACTAGTTCAGGGGCACCCGGGTGGCTCAGTCGGTTAAGCGTCCAGCTTCAGCTCAAGTCATGATCTCAGGGTTTGTGAGTTTGAGCCCTGAGCAGGACTCTGTGCTGACAGCTGGGAGCCCGGAGCCTTCTTTGGATTCTGTCTCCCTCTCTCTCTGCCACCCCCCACCACTTGCGCTCTTTCAAAAATGAATAAACGTTTAAAAAAATTGTTTTAATTAGTTCAAATAGCCACCTGCAGCTAGCAGCTACGAGGTGTTACCCCAGTTCCAGACACTTGCCTGCTTTGCCTTCTTCCTCACCAGCGTCTCCTGTCTCTTTTGCTGGTTCCTCTTCCTCCCTGGAGATCTGCCCAGTCTCTGAATGCTGACATGGCCCAGTCCTCATTTCTATATTGACTTCCTTGGTCATCCCATCCAGGCTCCTGGCTTTAAGTGACCAATTTATATTCCTACCTTGCGTGTCTCCTGAGCTCCAGACTTGGATATTCAACTGCCTATTTGGTATTTACTAAGATGTCATACTAGGCATCTGAGATTTAACCTGTTCGATGCCAGACTCCTTCTCTCCACCTCCCAAAATCTGCTCAAGGCCCCTACAAGTCTATCAAGCAAGTGGCAAGGGTTTCTTTCAAAATGTCATGCCTCTCAGAAATCCTCCTATGGCTTCTCTTCTGAGAATAAAAGTCAAAGTCCTTAAATTAACATGGCTTACAAAGTCCTAAATAATTGGCCTTTGACCATTTTCTATCATTTCTTCTATTACTCTCTCCACCCCTCACCCTACTCTAGCCATTCTGATCTTCCTGCGGATTCCAGAACATGCCAGAAAAACCTGTCTCAGGGCTTATGCAGTCAGTGTACCTTCTGTCTGGACGGTCAGCCCTGGCCTGCTCTGTCCTTGTCTTCAGACCTTTGCTCAGTTGCCGGCTTAGTGAGGCTTCCTCTGACCAGCCTCGTTAAATAAAATTAAGCACCTTTTCCATGTTTTTCTCCACAGCACTTACCATCACATGACATGTTACGTATTTTCTCAGATTCTAAACTCCATGAGGGCAGGGGTTTTTTTCTGTTCACTGTTGTATACCCTGTGCCTAGAACAGCACATAGTAGGTGCTCATAGTAGGTGCTTATTTACTACATGAATAATTCTTACCTGCCACTGAATACCTCTTTCATTAGACTGCAAAACAACCTAGTTTGCTCTCCAGAGAAAATAAATGGTAAAATTAAAATTTTCTACTAAGGGTATAGCCTATCCTGTCACATGTTCTGGATAAGTTCAGTGGCAAAGCTTTTTTCAGATTTCAGTAGTGATATGTTCTTTCCGAGGCAAGATTTAAAATGAGTCCATTTATTTTTGCCAACAATGATGTTGGTTGTCTTGGGATTCCCCTATTCAAGCAGGAAAAAAAAAACCACATACCACATTCACAAACAAGATGTTAAGTGGTGGGTAGAGCCTGAGTAATTCTCAAGTTACAGTCCTGAAGATAACAGTTTCCCAAACCACCTAACATGCGCGTGGAGTGTCCCGCAAAGCTCTCAGGGCTACAGCACACAATTTTCAGTGTTCCAGTATTTAAGCCAGTACCTTGGCCCTGTAAATTACTCATTTAAAGTCGTAATGTGTTTTTATTATTTTACATGTTTATTTTTGAGAGAGCGAGCACAAGTGGGGGAAGAACAGAGGATCTGAAACAGGCTCTGTGTTATCAGCACCAAGCCTGACGTGGGGCTTGAACCCAGGAACCGTGAGATCATGACCTGAGCTGAAGACAGAAACTGAACGGACTGAGCCACCCAGGAGCCTCTATATTAATTTTTAATGTTTATTTTTGAGAGAAAGAGAGAGACATGAATGGTGGACGGGCAGAGAGGGGGTAGGGACAGAGGATCTGAAGCAGGCTCCACATTGACTGCAGAGAGCCAGATGTAGGGCTCAAACTCCCAAACTGTAAGAGAACTGTGAGATCACAACCTGAGCCCAAGTCTGATGCTTAATCAACTGAGCCACCTAGGTGCCCCAAAGTTTGTTTTAATTCTTCTTTATTTAAATGTTTTATTTATTTTTGAGAGAGAGAGAGAGAGTGCAAGAGGAGGAAGGGGAGAGAGAGGTGGACAGAGGATCAGAAGCAGGCTCCATGCTGACTGCAGTGAGCCTGATGTGGGGCTCGAACTCATGAACCGTGAGATTATGACCTGAGCTGGAGTGCTCAACCGACTGAGCACCCAGGCGCCCTGTACTGTGTTTTTAGAAGTGACTTCCATCCCCAGCAGAATTTTTTTTGCATTGAAGTAAATTTATTTATTTTTTTGTATTAGAGTAAATTGTTTTTAATGCTTATTTTTGAGAGAGACAGAGTATGAGCGGGGGAGGGGCAGAGGGAGAGGGAGACACAGAATCCGAAGCAGGCTCCAGGCTCTGAGCTAGCGGTCAGCACAGAGCCCAATGCAGGGCTCGAACCCATGAGCTGTGAGATCATGACCCAAGTCAAAGTTGGATGAGCCCCCCAAGGTGCCATGGAGTAAATTTCTATTTAAAACTGTTCCCCGATGACCTTGTTGCTGCCCCAGTGTGAGCTGCTTCTTTTTAAAAGATTTAAATAGAAGCTTATATGGTAGCATTCCCTGTTCCCTGGGCTGTGTCTTTAAATAGAGCAATTCTGACCCCAAAGGTCACCTGAGAACCGGAATAGTCACAGCAGCCCTGTGAAATTCATTTTATGCTTTAAGAATAATGCACTGACTAGAGGGCATTTTTCCAAGGTTAAGGCTAGGTACGTACATCAGTTTTACAAACACCTCCCCCCCACTGTTTTTTTTACAGTATCCTACCGCACACTAGCTCAGTTTCCTAACCTCATTAGTAGTCACATTCTGCTCCCTTTTCCGACAAAGTAGTAATCAGATGGGAAATGTGGATTTTTTATTTGGTTTTTAAGTCTAGATTGGTTAATTTTTGCCCTGAATCACGTAGGCACCTGGCTGGCTCAGCCAGTAGAGCACACGATTCTTGATCTTGAGATCGTGAGTTCAAGCTCCACATTGGGTGCGGAGCTTCCCTAAAGAAAATTGACAGTTTCAGTAATGTTTCAGGAATAGTAACTTGTGTGTAGAAAACTACAAAATACATTTTTAAAAAATGCAAAGAGTTAAGAGGGTACAGTGTAAGGTGAAAACTCTCCCTCGTATTCTCAGCCCAACACCCTCTCTGCTCAGAAAGAAACACACGACGTGTATCTTACCGATATTTTCCAATAGCAGCATTCAGCACACTATTCTGTATCTTGCTAGTTTTCACTTGACATCATATCCTACAGACTGATCTTTAACATACAAAGCTACATGCTGGTCTTTTTTAATAGCTGCCCCAAATTATTGTATTAATATTCTATTTTTATTAACCAGGGTCTTCTGCCAAAGGTCATTTAGGTTCTTTACACTCTTATTACTAAGAAAAATGCTGCAGTGAATAATGTTGTAACTAGATCTGTGCACATGTGTACGGTTATCACTGGATAAGTTTCTATAAATGAAGCTGCTGGGTCAAAGAACAAGTACATCTAATATCTTTTTTAAAGTTTATTTATTTTGAGAGAAAGAGAGTGAAAGCACAAGCAGGGGAGGGGTAGAGGGAGAGAGAATCCCAAGCAGGCTCCACGCCGGCAGCGCAGAGCCCGTCAAGGGGCATGATTCCACAACAGGGAGATCACGGCCTGAGCTGAAATCAAGAGTCAGATGCTTCATCGACTGAGCCACCCAGGCACCCCTCCCTGCACATCTAACTTTTAAAAAGTTTTTTTACATCTAACATTTTGACAGAAGTGTAAACTTGACTTTTCTTTTTTAATGTTTATTTTTTGAGAAAGAGAGAGACAGAGCACAAGTGGGGGAGGGACACCGAGAGAGAGGGAGACGCAGAATCAGAAGCAGGCTCCAGGCTGTCAGCACAGAGTCCAGCGAGCTCCGTGAGATCGTGACCTGAGCCTAAGTCAGACACTTAAGTGACTGAGCCACCAGGTACATCTCAACTTGACTTTCAGAGAGCTTATACCAAGTTAAGGCTTTCATCGTCAATACTGTGTAGCTCTCACATCCTTTCCAGCTCAATATTACATCAAAACTTCTGATTTTTCAGTCTGAAAAGTAAGAAATGGTATCACATTGTGGCTTTAATTTTCATTTCTTTGAAGTATCACCTTTTTTCTTTTAAAGACCATGTGTAATTCTTTTCTTGTGATCTTGCTATTTTTCCTTTGCCCACTTCTATGGTTTGACTGGCACACAGGAGATCAATAAAAGGAAATAGTTCTTAGTTATTATGTGCTGAAAATACCAAATACTTTCCCCCTTTTTGTCTTTTAACCTTACAGAATGTTCCAAATTTTTCATTATTATGTAATCACATTTACTAATCTCTTGTTATAGTTTCTGGATTAAAAAAAAATCTTTCTTAGGAAAGACACTTTCCTCACTCTGAAACTGTAAAAACTACTATTCCATTTTCTTTTTTTTCTTTTTAAGTTTATTATTTAGGGGGCGCCTGGGTGGCTCAGTCGGTTAAGTGTCTGGCTTCGGCTCAGGTTCAAGCCTACGTCAGGCGCTGTGCTGACAGCTCAGAGCCTGGAGCCTGTCTTCAAATTCTGTGTCTCCCTCTCTCTCTGACCCTCCCATGCTCACGTTCTCTCTCTCTCAAAAATAAAGCATTAAAATTAAAAAGAAAGTTTATTATTATTTAAGTTTTTGAGAGAGAGAGAGAGAGAGAGAACGCGCGTGTATGGGAAGGGCAGAGAGAATCCTGAGCAGGCTCCTTGGTTTGAGCACAGAGCCCGCTGCTGGGTTTGATCCCTTGACCATGTGGTCGTGACCGCAAGATCATGACCGGAGCAGAAACCAAGCATTGGATGCTGAACCACGTGAGCCACCCAGGTGCCCCTACTCCATTGTTTTTTTTTTTTAGTACTTCTGTGGTTTTGTTTCACATTAAAAATCTTGATTCTCCCTGAAATGTATTATGTTCCAAATAGTGAGAGATTAAATCTCTCACAAAAACTAGTCCATTTCTCATTTGGTAAGACTGAAAATGTCATTTTACAAATATTCTCCATTAGATGAGGATTTTACATTAAATGCCCAGGAAATAATTATCACAAAATGATTGTAATCAATTTCCTCAACATGTAAATTTTATTTGTAACCATCACCTGCTACATTTTATGGCAATGCAGTTTCGAATTTTGCGGTGCTCAGCTACCCCACAATAAATTCAAAGAAGAATTTCTTGTAAAGATCATGTCACAACACAGTGATTGACAATTGAGTTAAAAAGCCTAGGTTTTCAGGATATCTTATGTATGAAACCTAGGAATACAGAAGATATTCTATATTTGTTCAGATTGAACAATCCCACTGAGAAATAGATGTATCTTTAATAGGCTAAAGAGGAACTAAATCAAAGTACTATACAATAAACTGAGGGCCACAAGTGTCTCCAAATGATTTTCTTATTTGGAAGAAAACCTAAACTTTATTTCCTTTTTAAGTACAAGCCTTCTGAATAAAAAAATTTTTTTTTACTGTCAATTGAATTTTTTTTGCTAAAAGTTTTAAAAAATTCTAAGCAGCTGAAGGATAATTTTTCCCTTGTCCTGAAGGAATAATTCTAATAAGGTATATTTCATTTTTTAATTAAAATTTTATTTTAATATTTACTTTTGAGAGAGCTTGTATGTGCACCCATGAGCAGGGGAAGGGCAGTGAGAGGGAGACAGAGGATCCAAAGCGGGCTCCAAACTGACAGCAGAGAGCCTGATGTGGGGCTCGAACTCACAGAGCCCTGAGATCATGACTTGAGCCAAAGTCGGCTGCTTAACTGACTGAGCCACCCAGGCGCTCATTTCATAGTACAAGGCGGGGGGAGATACCAGAAGCTCCCGGGACATACACAGTGTGAGGACCTAAGATCACCTAGGAAACCAGGACGGTCTCCTGGAGGAAATGTTTCAGTTAAAGCCTGAAGGATGGGAAGAGCTAGACAGGTAAAGGAGGTCACTTGGTTGAGGACTTGAAAGGCAATCAGTTGCAGAAGCATAAATCCTCTGAGTATGAATGAACGCTATCTCCACCTGGGGGAACAAACTTCCCATATTATTTTCAAAGTAAATTTTTCTCCCCCCCCAAATTAAAGACTTTTTTTTAAGTTTATTTATTTTGAGAGAGAGAGACAGTGTGAGTGGGAGAAGGGCAGAGTGAGAGGAGGAAAGAAAGAATCCCAAGCAGGCTCTGCACTGTCAGCACAGAGCCCAAGGCAGGGCTTGAAACCATGAAACCATGAGATCATGACCTGAGCCGAAACCAAGAGTTGGACACTTAAGCAACTGAGCCACCCAGGTGCCCCAAAATTAATTTTTTAGAAAGTAAGCCCTATGCCCAACATGGGGCTTGAACTCATGATTCTGAGAACAAGAGTCACATGCTCTAGGGGTGCCTGAGTGGCTCAGTTGGTGAAGTGTCAGACTTGGGCTTAGGTGGTGATCTTGTGGTTTCTGGGTTCAAGCCCTTTGTCGGGCTCCATGCTGACAGCTCAGAGCCTGGAGCTTGGTTCGGATTCTGGGTCTCCCTCTCTCTCTCTGCCCCTCCCCCACTTGCACTCTGCCTCTCTCTCCAAAAAAAAAAAAAAAAAAAGTCACATGCTCTACCAACTGAGCCAGCCAAGCATCCCTTACCCAAGTTATTCTTTCAAAATCTTCAGGGACATCTGGGTGGCTCAGTGGGTTGAGCCTCTGACTTCAGCTCAAGTCACCATCTCACGTTCGTGGGTTCGAGCCCAGCGTTGAGCTCTGTGCTGACAGCTAACTCAGAGCCTGGAGCTGCTTCGGATTCTGTGTCTCCCTCTCTCTCTGCCCCTTCCCACTCATGCTCTGTCTCTGTCTGTCTCAAAAATAAATAAAAAAAATTTAAAAAAAACCTTCAAACTTTCTAATATATAAACACCAACCCATTATAATAGGTTCCACAGAATGCTGTATTAAAACAAGTATTTCTTGTGACACAAAAGCACTTTTAGAAAAACCATGATGTTGCAAATGTCCATATATTTCATATTTTAAACTCCATGCCTCACATTTTAAAAAATTACTTATCTGAATCTGGTGTTAGGCTTATTTTTAGCTAGGATTGTGAGGTTGACTTTCCTGTACAAAAGTAAACTCAAAAGAAGTTTAGAGATTACCGTGTCCTGCTTGCCAGTCTGGGTTTGTTTGTGCTCTTACAAGTCACAAGATTAGAAAACCAGGCAAGGCATTTCTTCTATACTGCGCCTTCACACTGATCTTTTTTGTTACACATGTAGCTCACTTATGAAGTAGAAAGTATTAGAGTTAGAATCAGTATTAAAACTAAGGAAAAGATCAGACTTATAACCCAGACCTCAAAACACTGGACCATAAGCACAAATATCTTGAAATGTCTTCCTTATAAACATATTTACTAAACAAAGAAGGAAAAAAAATAAAGCAAAATATTCGGGAGCAAAATCCAGCTGTTACTTAAAGAATATGAACAATTTTGGGGGACCTGGCTGGCTTGGTCAGGACAGCAGGTGATTCTTGATCTTGGGGTCGTGAGTTTGAGCACCATGTTGGCTGTAGAGATTACTAAAAAACAATAATGAACTTTAAAAAAGAAAAACTTTAAAAATATATATATGAACTATTTTAACTGTGCTGGTAAGTTTTTTTAAGGATTGTCTGAAGAAAAAGATTATTATAAGTCGGTAACTGAGAAGTCCCAATACGAGAGACATTATCACAAACTAAACAAGGAAATTTCTGACCATTTATAGAACCTTTCCTAGTATTTTTCTAGTTGGTATTGTTTTGATTACATAGGAGACTTAATGGAAGGCTGATGTTCCAGGTAAAATAGTACTTTAGAGATATGAAAAGGTATCGGGACACCTCATGGTTTAGTCTGGTAAGTGTCCGACTCTTGATTTCAGCTCAGGTCATGATCGCACAGTTGTGAGATGGAGCCCCATGTTGCGCTCGTGCTGACAGTATGGAGCCTGCTTAGGATTCTCTCTCTCCCTCTCCCTCTAGCCCTCCCCACTTGTGTGTGTTGTCTCTCTCTCAAAATAAATGTTAGAAGGGGCGCGCCTGGGTGGCTCAGTCAGTTAAGCCTCTGACTTCGGCTCAGGTCATGATCTCACATCCATGGGTTCGAGCCCTGCATTGGCCTCTGCGCTGACCGCTCAGAGCCTGAAGCCTGCTTCCAATTCTGTGTCTCCCTCTCTCTTTCTGCCCCTCCCTGCTCATGCTCTGTCTCAAAAATAAAGAAAAACAGTAAAAAATTAAAAAAAATATGAAAAGGTATCTAAGTTCAGTTTCCTTAATTGTAAGTACTTTGTAAACAATAGATTTCAGAATATGTAACTGGGAAACTACTATGATAATCTGCTTTTTGGGTGTTTGGTAATCTGTTAAAGGCTACTGTCTGCCAATGTTTAGCTCAAATTCAGGATAAACACCTCTTCTAAGATTCGACTCTGTAAGATTACTTCTGACTCTAAAATTCTGTAATTATTTGTATTTCCTTAGATACATGCTACTTGATTTGTTTGCATTTTAGCTATCTAAACGAATCAGGAACCATGCACAGGAAATAAAAAAAATGCCTTGGTCCCATCAACAAGCAGAAAAGGAACAGACACACACATTTTAGGAATATATATGTATTTAAAGGATTCAACAGTCCTTTGGTAAGCAGAATCAGAGTGCGGATACAGGATGAGAAACGCCTCAAGTCAACGTAGATTGTTTAAGACTTACATTTGTCTTTATATACATAATACATTACAGCATAAAAGCACACCCAACTTCATTCTCTTAAGTCACAAGCTAAACATATAGTCACTGAGCGGTGTCATCGCTGATGTCTGCGTACCAGATGTGAGCATGGACCCTGCGCTTCCTCGGGCCTCTCTAAAGGATCATCTCCCTCTTCGATTTCTCTCCATTCCCATTTCCTTTCTTCTTACACAGAACTGACATTTTTAAATTCAATATCCAATTGTCTCCACTTACATCTTCTTTGAAACGTTATTGTACAAGACTATGACATGTACTTTATAACAAGCAGAAGCCAGAAGATGTAGACATCACATAATTTATTTCAATGGTTACTAAAAATAGTAGGAAACAATAGAAATTCAGTTGCCAACTTAGAGGATTTTATGTATCAGTAAGTGTTCTAGTTATTTTCATATTATGACATTTATTTCTTACTCAGGAAAACAGTTTCATTTCTAAACATTTATCTTTCTTTGGTGTAAAGAGAAGATACATTTTTTTCTTTGACAAAATTGTCCTAGGGGAATAAAACAAATGCTTTTCCAAATTAGAGCACTAGTCTATCCTAAATGTCAGCGTGTAATAATTCAGATACAGTAGCAGTCTTTTAAATTTCCTAAAAGCTTTTGTTATGATGGTGGTTTGGGGCGTTTCGCAGATGGTCCATCTGAGTTAGTTCTGTTATCGGTGTTATTTTCATCTTCTCCACCATCTTCATCATCACCTTTTAAAATAAATATTTGTTATATGACAGTATGTTCAGAGGTTCAAAGAAACAGATTACTAAAATGGTTGGTAATGAGACCATTTCACTTTAAGAATTAATAAAGTCATGCATACATGAGATTCAAAGTATGTATGGCTAAAAAGATTTCACGAATTTTGGTGTTTAAAATCTTTCTTATCTATCACTTTTTCTGGAGATATAATCTATACACCATAATATTCACTCTTTGGGGTGCCTGGGTGGTTCAGTCGCTTGAGCGTCCGACTTCGGGTCAGGTTATGATTTCACGGCTCATGGGTTCGAGCCCTGCGTCAGCCTCTGTGCTTACAGCTCAGAATCTGGAGCCTGTCTTCAGATTCTGTGTCTCCTTTTCTGACCCTCCCCTGCTCATGCTGCCTCTCTCTCTCTCTCTCAAAAATAAATAAAACATTAAAAAAATTTTTTTTTTAATTTACTCTTTTAAATCGTACAATTTATTGACTTGTAGTATACCCCCTAGGTTGAGCAACTGTCACTGCTATCTAATTCTTTTTTTTTTAATGTTTTATTTATTTTTGATACAGAGAGAGACAGAGCATGAGAGGGGGAGGGGCAGAGAGAGAAGGAGACACAGAACCAGAAACAGGCTCCAGGCTCTGAGCTAGCAGTCAGCACAGAGCCTGACGCAGGGCTTGAACCCACCAACGTGAGATCTGACCTGAGCCGAAGTCGGAGGCTTAACTGACTGAGCCACCCAGGCGCCCCACTGCTATCTAATTCTAGAACACATTCATCATCTAAAAATTGCACACCCACTATCAATCAATTCCTATTCCCCTTAGTCCTGAGCAACCTCCAATCTATGTCCATAGATTTGTCTGTTCCGGATATTTCATAATTGGAATCCTAAGATATGTGACATTTTGTGTCCGTCTGCTCTCACTTGACATGTTTTTGAGGTTCATTCATGCTACTTGCACTTATTGGTGCTTCATTCCTTTTTATTGTTGAATACTACCTCATTGATGGATACACCACATTTTATTTATCCAGTCATCAGCTTATGGACCTCGTGTTGTTTCCACTTTCTAGCTATTATAGTAATGCTGCTATGAATATTCATGCGTTGGTTTGTATGTGAATGTATGTTTCCAGTTCTCTTTGGAAAACTAGGAGTGGAATTACTGGGTCATAAGGTAACTTTATGCTAACTTTTTGAGGAACTGCCAAAGTGTTTTCCAAAGTAGGTATATCATTTCATATTTCTACCCGCAATGTCTAAGGACTCCAATCTCTTCACATCCTAGCCAGTACTTGTTATTGTTTTTGGTTACAGTCATCCTAGTGAGCACGAAGTGGTATTTCCTTGTGGTTCATTAGGATTTCCCCGATGGCCAGCGATGCTAGCTAAACATCCTTTCATGAGCTCACTGGCCATTTGTATATCTTATTTAGAGAACTGTCTATTCTAATCCTTTCACATTTGGTAACTGGATTGTTTGTAAACCGATTTTAGTACTGAGTACTTTTTAGTACTGAGTTCTATCACTTTTTTTTCGTAATTGGTACAAAATTAAAGTTTTGTATATTTGTTGAGACAGAATTCATAGAACACAAAATGTACTGTGTCAATCTTGATCACTTTTAACAAAGGAAATTCAAATCTAAGCTCTATGGGGTCTTCATTAAATAAACAAAAACATGTCCTCTGATACAAATATATTAGTGACCTACCATTAAGAGGTGGCAGTTATTTTTTCAACAAGTAATGATATTTTAAGAAATGGCTCTAGCTTTACTCATCCTTACGCCAATGAAAACATTTTCAAGAGATTCCAGAAGTACTTCTGGAGCCGAGAGACAGGACTTCATTCTCAATACATTGATGCCCCTAATTAGAATATCCATGGAACCAATCTATTGTCTGAACTCCGAGTAACGTTCTGAACTGGCTCCTTCACAAAACCCTAACTACCAGGACTTAAACAAATTGGAAAGAATAGAGAAAGCACAGTACAGTGTAAGCCCCTTTACAGAGGAGTTAAGTCCTGACTCCAATATTTAATTCTTAGGTCCTTCAGCTCTGGACAGAAAAGGTACCTACCCCTTCCTGTATTCAAGACAAGACTTAAATTTCACATTTTTCCTTTCAAACTGCACCTTCTTTTTTTAAATTTTTATTTATTTTTTTAATGTTTTATTTATTTTTGATACAGAGAGAGACAGAGCATGAGAGGGGGAGGGGCAGAGAGAGAAGGAGACACAGAATCGGAAGCAAGCTCCAGGCTCTGAGCTAGCTGTCAGCACAGAGCCTGACGCGGGGCTCGAACCCACGAACGGAGATCTGACCTGAGCCGAAGTCGGAGGCTTAACCGACTGAGCCACCCAGGCGCCCCTCAAACTGCACCTTCTAACCTGGGATATGGAAAGGAGTCCCCGGGAGTCAAAAGACTCCTTCAACTGAAGTCTTAAGAACTAACTCTGAAATCAATTCTAAAATTAATTATTTATTTTTTAAAAAGTTAAATCCAAGTTAGTTAACACGTAGTGTGATAGTGAATAGAACTTAGTGATTCATCACTTACCTATAACACTCTGCGCTCATCCCAACAAGTGCCCCTTGCCCATTTAGTCCATCCCACCCAACACCCTTCCAGCAACCCTGTTTGTTCTCTGTATTTAAGTCTCTTATGGTTTGTCTCCCTGTTTTTATATTACTCTTGCTTCCCTTCCATTATGTTCATCTGTTTTGTATCTTAAATTCCACGAGCGAAATCATATGGCATTTGTCCTTCTCTGACTTATTTTGCTTAGCCTAATACACTCTAGCTCTATCCACGTTGTTGCAATGGCAAGATTTCATTCTTTCTGATCACACTGGACAATCTTAACATGTTTGTAACTTCAGGAAATTTTGTAAATTTGGGTAATTTCGTACAATTACAAACATGTTAAGAAGGTAATGCTCCTTTTCATCCTTCAACACCCTGCTCAAAAGTCTTTCTCTAAAGCCTTCTTGTGTCCTCTCAAGTTTGCAATAGTTACAGAGGGCCGTAAGGTCACACTTCCAACCAGTTAATAAGAGTTTGCTCGTCTAACCCCCACCAGCCTTAGAGTTTCACAAAGCCAGGTACTGAGTGGCGTTCACCTCATTCTTTCTCAAGAGCACAGTACAGTGCCTGGCACACGTGATCGGCCTTCAGCACGCTTTTTGTGATTCACATGAAAAGAGAGTCGTGAAAGCGCTTTTAAACAGAAGCAGCCGGATGATAATGGCGGTAAGTGCGAACAATTTTTAGTTGGATTTTCTTCCCCCGAGGCTCACTTGCTCCAAGTCGGCCACTCTACGCGGGCTCCCCTACCCCGTCCTCCCGTCGCTCCCGCACCTTCTCAGGGCTCACCGTCCAAGGCCTCTTCTGGAGCCGCCGCCCCCCGGTCTTGCGCTTCCTGCTCTACCAGGGGGTCGAGGAGCTCTACCACCAGCTCTCTCATCTGGGCCAAGCCAGACAACAGGGTCTCATAAGGATCGGCGTCGGCCGGCACCTCACAGGGCACCCGCCGCTGCTGGTGTTGCCCATCCGGCCCGACATACTCGGCCAACAACTCCATGGCGACCGCTGAGCCTCAACAGCGTGCAACTTACTAGCGCCTCCTGGAAGCGGAAGTCAACCCGCGGTGGGCGCAGCCTGGCGCAGGCGGGAGAAGGGAGAGGAGTGACTTCCGTTTGTCGGAAGTTGCTCCTCCCCCTTCCTTCGCTTCCCTTCCTTGAGATTGGTTCTTAGCGCTGGGCCCCGCCTCCTCCGGCCCCGCCTCCCGCAGCCGCTTTTCCCGCCTCCGCCGGGGCCGAGCGGCGGTCCCGCTGACAGTTGAGGATGGCCGGGGCGGAGGGGTCCGCGGGGCGGCAGTCGGAGCTGGAGCCTGTGGTATCGTTGGTCGACGTACTAGAGGAGGACGAGGAGCTGGAGAATGAAGCGTGCGCCGTGCTGGGCGGCAGCGACTCCGAGAAGTGCTCCTACTCGCAGGTGGGCGCGCGGCCCTGGCCGCGCCTTCCCCGGGCTCCCGCTGAACCTCCGGTTCCCGACCAGACTTGCCCCGTTCCCGCCTGTCGCGGCCCGGCTCCCCCGCGGTGGTCCCAGGCTGCCGTTCGTCATAGGCGTCCCCGTCCCACGCCCAGCTGCCCTTAAACCTCAGTCTCCCGGGTTCCCTTTCTCAGCTTGTTTCCAGCAGGGCCCCCCTCCTCCCTCGGTCTTCTTTCGTCTGGTCCCTCAGGATTCTCCCAAGCTTTGGCCCTGGGGCCCCTGCTCTTTCCTTCCTCTCCCTTCTCTTCTCCGTGCCTCGGCTGCTTTCCAGAAACTATCCCCGTGACCTCTCGAATCCCGACATCTTTGTCCTTACTTTTCCTATCCTAAGAGTGTTTATTCGGAACCGAATGGGAGTGTCGAAGCAGAGTTAATGGAGAGAGCTCTGGATTTGAAAATCCTCCGGAGCTGGCCTCCTTGACAGCTAATCCTTTGCAATTTAGCTTGATAAGTACTAGCTGGTGGGTCTTTTTTTGTTTTGTTTTGTTTTTGGCGAGGCGAAGCAAGTATGGTGCCTGTCTGCAGTCCGCCCCCCATGGAAATAGACCGGAACCACGACAGCAGGTGGCACTGGCAGAGGAGGGAGGAGGGGAGAGGATTTGCTTGGAGGGTAAATTTGGCGTTCGGAAGACGTTATGCATCAGGATTTGAGGGGGTGTGTTGTATAGTGTTTGGTGACTCATCCTATATTTCTAGGTACAAAAATGGAGAAAGGTGGGTAGAAGAAAACTTTACACGCGATGAGATTGGTAGGAAGAAGGTCGCCTACGGCCGGGGCGGGGTGGCAACATTGGGGGATGAGGTGAGAGACTTGGGGTCATTATGTGGTGTGGACTGAGCTCATAATGCCACTTTGTCATCGTTGGCCAGTTGAGTTTAACCCTGCTTGTTAACAGGGTTAACAGTTGTTGAAAAAACCTGGCATCCACAGACAGTCCCGGATGTTGGCTGGTATTTTAAAACCTTTGGTCACCACTTAAACAACTATTTTTCTGCTTTCTTTAAAAAAAAAAGTGTAAACTATTTTTGAAACGTAGTTAGTTTTATAAAGTGGATTTCCTAATTTTTTTCTTTTTCCTGTAGTAAAATATGTGGAAAACGCACAAATCACGCGTATGGTTTGGGGGAAAAAAGTGAACATATGCACGTGTGTAGCATCCCCAGATCAAGAAATAGAACATTGCTGGCATCCCAGATGCTTCTCTGCTTCCCTCCTTCCTGGAGGAGGGTTACTGTTGTCAAGATTTCTAAAAGCTTTGGCTGTTTTTTCCTTCAAATTTTAATTGTGAAAAATTTAAATCTACAGATAAGTTGAAAGAATACTGTTATGAACACCTGGGTACCTCTTTCACGTACTCACTTTTTGCCACATTTGTTTTTTTTAATAATATTTTTTATAGTTTAATTTTGAGACAGAGAGAGAGAGAGAGACAAAGCATGAGTGGGGGAGGGGCAGAGAGAGAAGGAGACACAGAATCTGAAACAGGCTCCAAGCTCTGAGCTGTCTGCTCAGAGCCCGATGTAGGGCTCCAACCCAGGTACCGCGAGATCATGACCTGAGCCGAAGTCGGACACTTAACCGACTGAGCCCCCCAGGCGCCCCCACATTTGTTTTTATCTCTCCCCTCTGTATAATACACTCCCCCTCCCGGCCCTGCACCCTGAACCACTTGAGAAGAAGTTGCAGACATCATGACACTTTAAATATTTCAGCACGCATCTCCTGAAATCAAAAGGAATCTTTTCAATGCATTGATCTTCTCTTTGGTGGAGTCACAAGTGTTTTCCAAAATTATAAGTGTGATATTGCTGACATAAGCCCGTACACAATGGCCTACATTTTCATGTGGTGAAGTGTTGCCGCAGGCCATCTGATTCTTATTTTCAGCTGCCAGAGAATTTTCAGCTATCATTGCAAGAAAAAATTGTATGAAAGTGAGCACTACCATAGTGCACGTATAACGCCATGAAACATGCACCAGGGTTTTGGCCCTCTCGTGGGTGATTATTCTCCTTCCCTTTTGTGGCTTTTAGGGCTCAGTGAAGAGACAAGCGCTCTATGCCTGTGGCACCTGCACCCCAGAGGGAGAAGAACCGGCAGGAATTTGCCTAGCCTGCAGCTACGAGTGTCACGGGAGCCATAAACTCTTTGAGCTCTACACAAAAAGGTGAACGCGGAGATCGGGGCTGGGTGCCGTTTAAATGTATACATTCTTTTCCACCGGCACTTTTTTCTTGTTTTTCCATTTAAAGTAGTTGCGCACTGGTAAAATTTAATATAACTGATTTAGGGGCGCCTGAGTGGCTCAGTCAGCTAACTGTCTGAGTTCGGCTCACGTCATGATCTCGTGGTCCGTGAGTTCGAGCGGGGTGTCCGGCTCTGTGCTGATAGCTCAGAGCCTGGAGCCTGCTTCCCATTCTGTGTCTTCCTCGCTCTCTGCCCCTCCCCCATTCATGCTCTGTGTGTCTCTCAAAAATAAATTTAAAATGGTAAAAAAAAAAAAATTGTTTTATATAATTAGAATAGTTTTTCTAGAGGGCCTTTTAAAATATTAATTTCACCCGAAACTACTTTTACCATGTATGTTAACTAGAATTTAAGTAAAAACGTAAACAAAATAAAATCTTACTGTACAAACCCAAAGTATCATCCTCCTTTGTCATTATTTTATTTGTGTGTACATGCATGTGTGATATAAATATTTCGATGCATGTTAATTTCCCAAACTATTAAATCTTTCCTTATTCTGCGCTTAGAGAAATTTCAGATTGGACATATGAACAGCAACCAAGGTCACTTTCTAGATCCTAGAAACGTGTTAAAAGTCACGGGGCTGTGAAATGATTTTAAAGAGTAACTCATTAGATTTAAAAGAAAAACTAAAATTGGCTCTCCCTCATTTTTTCCAGAAACTTTCGTTGTGATTGCGGAAACAGCAAGTTTAAAAATTTGGAATGCAAATTATTTCCTGTAAGTAAGCAATGTAAAAATGCACTGAAAGTAACTGAGATGGGTATTTGCCAGAGTGGATGAAAACCATGCATTTTGCAAAAAGGAAATTCGTATGCTTATTCTTCCAAGTAGGCAAATTGGTACTAGACTGCATTCTGTGTTTTGTTTTATTGGAAAACTGACCCATTCAGAGCCTACGTTACAGACTGTAACATGGCGGGAATGTTCTGTGAAGTAACCGAGGTGTAAGTGTATTGGTTGTGTTCATCCTTTAAGGCTTTAAAAGCAAAGGTTATAAGTTTTTAAAATTTTTTTAATGTTTTATTTTGAAAGAGAAATCGAGTACGAGCAGTGGAGGGGCAGAGAGAAAAGGAGACACAGAATCCGAAGCAGGCTCCAGGCTCTGAGCTGTCAGCACAGAGCCCGATGCAGGGCTTGCACTCACGAGCTGTGAGAGCATGACCTGAGACGAAGTCAGACGCTTAACAGACTGAGCCACCCAGGCACCCCAACAAAGGGTATAACTTTAAAAACTTAATTAATAAAACTTGGTAATAATGAATGTGAGCTAGGTGCTCATAGGGATTTTTCACTGCTTTTTGGCTAATAAAAACTATGCTTACACAATAACATTTACTGAAGTAACAGAAACTAGAATGTCAGTGATTTTATATTGTTCACTATCATGCTTTTTCCCTCCTTTGAAGGTTATTTTTAAACCATTTTCTTACTTGCTTTTACCTTCTAGTAACCTGGGAGCTTTGGCTATCACAGCTGGGCATTAAGAAATACTTTGGGGTTCCTGGATGGCTCAGTCAGTTGTTTCTGACTTTTGATTTCAGCTCAGGCGTGATCCCAGGGACGTTGGACGGAGCCCCGGGTTGGGCTCTGCACTGAGCATAGCGCCCTGCTTAAGATTCTCTTCTTTCTCTCACTCTGCCTCTCTGCCCCACTTGTGCATTCTCTCTCTTAAAAAAAAAAAAAGTCCTTTGAAATTCTAGGCCAGTGTTCATTTATAGAGCTTGATGATATTTATAATTTTATCAGCATTTTGTTAATGGATGTATTTGATTTCCCCAATTACTATAAAGCAGATTCAAAAAATCAAATTTATTCTCTGTATCCTGGAAAAAAATTTCCTTTTCATAGGAGTAAATTCTTTTTCCTTGTGCATTGAAAGTTAAAAACCAGCTTCTGGGGAGGAAGATATTTAATGCAGAAATTAAGGAATGCATTAACTTCATGCAGCATGAAATTTATGATATTTTATTGTCATCATGGTATTATATTTTACTATAACATGTTGATGTTATATTGTAAATGTAATATAACATATGTCATATATGTTATATTTTTATGCTATTAGTAATTTATGCTTTCATGATGCCTGAAATTATAGTTAAAATTAGACCATATTACATATTGAAATTAATATCTTTCAGGACAAAGCAAAGATAAATTCTGGCAATAAGTACAACGACAACTTCTTTGGATTATACTGCATTTGCAAAAGACCTTATCCTGATCCTGAAGATGAGGTAAGAGAATTTAGAGGTTAACTGGAGGTTAACACCTCTGGCCTTCACTCCTTAGCCTGTTGTCCAGCCTGGGCTTCTATAGTTGTTCAGGAGGGATTTGGGGATAGTGAGAAGATTCTAGGTTTATCCTTTCTTAGGAGTCTGGGCCGGAGCTGGAACTGGTACAGATCATGACTGTTCTTCTCGCTCTACATTACAACAATGAAATATTGGGACATTCTCAAGGCCAGTGCTTTCTTCCTTCCTCGCTCACATTGCCTGCCTGCTCCACTGCCCCTGCCCCCAAGCACCCTCCAAACAACGATTTTCAACTTCTTGCCTCCATGGAAGAAAAGAAATGTACAGATCCTCAATTAGAAGTATACACGAAATTAGAAAAAAAAAAAAGTATACACAGAATTTAAAAAGAATTTTTCTTCCTCATTCCGTCTTACTTCCAGATACAACCACTGTTAACACTTTTTGGTGTGTATGTTCTTAGACCTGTTTCTCTCCCCACATAAGTGATGTGTGTTTCAGTTTGTAGCTCCCTTTTAACAAAAGTGAGAATTCGGTAAGTTCACTTTGCAACTTGCTTTTCCCGCTTCTCAGTATATCATAGACTTCTTTCCATGCTAAATAGCACAAATCCACCTTGTTCTGATCACAGCCAAGTACTCATAATGTGACCTGCTGTAGGTTAGGGACCTAAGTGTTCTGTAGCAGACTGGTGGGCTCTCATTTTTCAGCATTCTAAA